>PVLC010000030.1:200893-412208 GCA_004027655.1 Graphiurus murinus | reverse complement strand
TTTTTTTTTTTTTTTTTTTTTTTTTTTTTTTTTGCGGTACTGGGGATTGAACTCAGAGGCATTCTATCTCCGAGCTATACCCCCAGCCCTATTTTTTTTTATTCTTTATTTTGAAACCGAGTCTCACTAAGTTGCGGAGTGCCTCACTAGGTAGCTGAGGCTGGCCGCGAACCCGGATCCTCCGGTCTCAGCCTCCCAAATGCTGGGATTACAAGCGTGCGCCACCACGCCCGGCTCCTATTTTTTATTCTTTATTTTGAAACCGAGTCTCACTAAGTTGCGGAGTGCCTCACTAGGTAGCTGAGGCTGGCCGCGAACCCTGATCCTCTGGTCTCAGCCTCCCGAATGCTGGGATTACAAGCGTGTGCCACCACGCCCGGCTAGGAGTTTTCATTTTTAATGGATATATATCTAGGAGTGATATTGCTTGGTTATGTGACAAACATATGTTCAACTGTATGAAAGACTGACAAAGTGTTTTTCCAGTGTGACTATGCTATGTGGCAGGACCACCAGTAATGTGTGAGAGTTCCAGTTGCTTTTTCCTCAGTGCGTGGTATTCTCCTCTATGTTCACTCTTCTAATAGGTGTGTAGCTCATTCTGGGTTTGACTTGCATTTCTCTCATGACTCAATGATGTTAAAAATGTCTTGATGTGTATTTTTATTATTTGTGTGATTGTGAGGGGTATGTGCAAATCTTTTGCCCATTTAAAAATATTTTCTTATTATTGAGCTTTGAGAGATTCTATGTATGCCAAATAATAGTACTTTGTCAAATATGTGACTTGGAAACATATTCTCCTGATCTGTGCCTTATCATTTTATTCGTAATATCTTTTGTAGAGCAACACCTTATCACTTTGATGATGTCCAGGCAATCAGTTTCTTTCTGAACATGGTTTTGATGTATTTAAGAACTCTTTGTCCAACACAAGGTCACAAAGATTTTCTCCTGCTTCCTGCTAGAAGTTTTATGTCTATAATATTTTCTTTCAAATTTAAAATTTCCTCCCTTCTCTTCCTTTTCCTTCCCTTCCTTCTTTCCTTTCATATGTGCTGTGCAATACTTTCAACATCATTTCTTGAAAAGGTTATCCTTTCACCATTGAATAGCTTTTGCACTTTAGTCAGATATTAATGAACTACGTTTATGGGTCTATTTCTGAACTCTACTCTGTTCCACTGGTGTGTCAATGTGTTCTCACACACTGTACCACTGCCTTAATTGTTGTAGTGTACAGTATGTCTTGATATCAGATAGTGCAAGTACTCTGACTTCATTGTTTTAAAAAATTGTTTAGTCTATTTTAATTACTTTGTCTTCCTGTTTAAGTTTTAGAATAATTTTATCAATATCTACAAATAATCCTCCTAGGATTTCACTGACTCTATAGAAGAATTTAGGGAAAATTAACATCTTTAATATTTACACTTCTAATCCATGAACAGGATGCCTATCTCTATTTATTTAGATTCTTTAATTTCTTTCATTGGTGTTTTATAATTTTTAGCTTATGCACATATTTTGCTATGTTTATACCTGTTTTATTTTTATTAGTGCTGTTGTGAATGGTACATTAAATTTATTTTTATTAATCTTTTTATATTTAATTGACATTTTATTTGAGATAATTGTAGCACCACTTCAGTTGTAAGAAATATAGACAACCTTGTGTAGTAGGCTTTACCTAATTTCCCCCAGTCTTATATTGCTTTAGTTATTACTATAGGGGTTTCCATACATGCTCTTAGTTTTAACATAATCTAAATAGATTGACTAACATTTCAAGTAAAATCTGCAAGGCTTTTATCCTCCCCACTATATATTATGTCTACATAATTTGACAACCCCATAGAAAATATTATAATTTTTGCTAGTAAGAGCAAAATATTTTAGAAAACTTAGTAGAGTAAAATAGTTCTATATTTACCCAGATATTTACCATTTATATTGTTCTTTCTTTGGTTCTTATATCCATATTTCCCTCTGGTATCATTACCTGTCAGCCTGAAAACTTATTTTAGTATTTTATTACGAAAAGGTCTGCTAGCAACAAGTTCTTTTAGTTTTCTTTCATCTGAGAGTATCTTTGTTTTGCTCTCCTTAGCGACAGATATTTTTGCTGGGTATAAAAATCTGGTTAACAATTCTTTCATCACTTGAAAGATCTTGTGCTGCTGTCATCTGCTCTCTGTGGTTTCCGATGAGAAATCTGCCATCATTTAACACATTCTCTTGAAGGTAGTGTGTTGTTTTTCTATGGTTGCCTTTATGATTTTTCTCATTATTTTTGTTTTTTAGCAGTTTGTGATACATCTAGGTATAGTTTTATGAGTTTAGGGTTTGCTGAGCTTCTTGAATCTGAAATTTTATGTATTTCACCCAAACTCTGAAGTTTTTAGCCATATTTCTTCAAATCTTCTTTCTGTATTTCTTTCTTCTCTTCCTGCATTGAATTTATATGGATATCAGACATTTTGATTATTATTTCACAGGTTTGAGGACTTGTTCATTTTTTTCAGTCTTTTTTTTTTTTTGGTTATTTTTAGGATATATAATTTCTATTGATTTATTGTGAATAGATCAATATCTATCTACGGATTCTTTCCTCAGTCATGTACATTCTGCTATTGAGCCCATCCTGTGAACTTCTAGAAATTTGGATACTGTATGTTTCACCTTTAGTAATGTCCATCTGATTATTTTTATAGTTACTATT
The DNA here is from genome assembly GCA_004027655.1 of Graphiurus murinus. NCBI lineage: Eukaryota > Metazoa > Chordata > Mammalia > Rodentia > Gliridae > Graphiurus > Graphiurus murinus. The sequence goes on along the minus strand of PVLC010000030.1, from coordinate 409,486 downwards.
TCCCAGCAATAATTTTCTATTTTTAGTTCATTTCGACAGAATTCACCTTTGCCTTATGGAGGATTGTTGAAGAGCTGTCCATAAGTCCTTGTGTGTAATAATTCAAATATCTGGAACTTCTTGAAGTTGGCCTCTACTGGTTATCTTCTTTTTTAAAATATTGGTCCAGTGTTTCTGGCTCAAGTTATTTTGGTTTATACCTTGAGCATTTTGAACATTATGTTTTGAGATTCTGGATCCTTTTAAAGTCTTATGGAGAATGTTGGTTCTTTGTTTTATCAGGCAATCAATCTTGTTAAGTTCAGATCTTGTGTTCTGTCTTATAGAAGTTCTGGTGTCAGTGAAATTTTTAAAGATTTTTCTGTGTTTCTTGGGTCTGACTGGAGCTTGCACCACTCAGGGGCTGGTCTAAGGCTGCAGCATTGGTTTTTGTGGTACTTCAGTTATTGATGGCTATGCTGTGCTGTTTTAGGTCTTCTCTGTGCTTGTCTAGGACTGGTATCAGTTCCTACATTGGCTTTTTTCATTTTTTGCCCCTATGATGTCTATCATATGCTCCAGCTCTCAAATAATCCTTCTTTGAATTCCTTTGGCCAAAAGGATGGAATCCTCTCAGACTTTTAACCTCCCATATTACCATACAGTCCACACAATTAGAGATACCTTCACAGTAAGGCAGCTAGAAAAGATAAAAAATACCCCCACTTCATACAGTTAGGACTGCTTTTTCCCACTTCCTCTGGCCAGAGAGATAAGTTCCCCCATGCTTGCAGTTTTAGATACCTATGAGAAGGGAAAAAAGAGGAGGGGAAGGAAACAGTCTGTAGCACACAGAAGTTTTTCCCCAATCCTCTGGCTGGAAAGTAGGGGTTCATCGGGAGTTTCTGTTTTTAGTACTTGCTGCACAGTTCCAAGAGTCAGCCTGCCCTCAGACCATATCTGGGGGCAAATGAAGAATAAAATTCCTGGAACCTCACTTATATAGGTCCTTACTCATTTCACTTTTGTTCCCAGTCACCTGCCATTGTGTGTACTTTTTAAAGTCCTTAGGTAGCTGCTTTTTGTATACTGTTGAGGGGTTTTAGTGATCAATGGGAATGACAGGTGACAGCCTACTCCATTTGGGCCAGCACCAAAAATAGCCTACATATTGTTTTAATACCTACTTTTTTCACTTTTGTGAACATTTTCCCATGCCATTATTCACTCTTCTATAACATCATTTTTAATGATTACATATTCCTTCACTTGGGTGTCTCTATTGGTTGTCCCAATGAATATATAAACAGATAAATCTTTATGCATATCTGTGATTATTTTCTTAGGATAAATTCTTAGGGGTGAAATAGCTATACAATGTCTTAAAAGAATGTCTTGACTTTAAATCAATGTATACTTCCTATAAGATGTGGATTATTGGTTTCTCTATACTCTTGATAACACCATAAAATAGAATATACAGAGGAATGATACCAGTGATCACGCAATGTGCTTAACCCTCACCATTTCCTGACCAGTAGGTTGACTGAATATCTTTCACCATGTATTTCATAAATGTGACTAGTTCTCTTTGACTCTGTGTTTACAAAAGTCAGTGGTATTAGGCACATTTGGTTTGGGCTCATAAATACTTAAGCCAAACATAATTCTTCAGGTGCCCAGAGCATCCTAATTAGTGTAATATTGACAGGGCTGAAGAGAGAAGAATGGCCTTCTATGAACAGTAGCCATGCGTCTACTTGTGCATTCCATTCATCTTGCATTAAAATTGTACTTAGCTTAGTAATGAGTGATTTACTAGTTCCAACTTAAAAAGTTGGCTCTTCAACATTGAGGAGTCTGAGGAAAGTATGTTTGCTATAACACATCCTTTTCTATGTAATTAAATTTATACATCCTTGCTATTTCTAAAAAACGACATGAGCATCAATACTCCATACAGAGTGGGAAAAAATCCTCTTCTAAAATATTAGGGTATATTCTGTGTGAGAACAGATCACTTCTGTATCAGTGCAGGTCTTGGCAGGGAAGAGAGACAGCACGCTCAAAATGGGTAATTTGAACTGGATGAGTTCAGTGAAGAAACCATTGACAAATGTTGGCAGTGTGTAGAGATCACAACATATGGCAGAAAACTTGTAGGCTGGAATCTGTTGGCAGGTTACCACTGTAAGACCTGCAGCAGTGACCCTTGATGTTCATCTAGTGTGCAGGGTCCTTTCAGGGAGTGAGTGAGTGAGCAAAACCAAGACCCCAAGCTTTTCTTCCTTCCTGTTTTCAACCTCCTGCCAGTGCTGCAAAGCTTATTCGTGTAGCACACAAAGATCTACCAAAGGGAAAAATTATTGAATTAAAATCTCCTACCACAGCTGGGCGTGGTGGCGCACATTTGTAATCCCAGCATTTGGGAGGCTGAGACCAGAGGATCCAGGTTCGCGGCCAGCCTCAGCTACCTAGTGAGGCACTCTGCAACTTAGTGAGACCCGGTTTCAAAATAAAGAATAAAAAATAGGGCTGGGGGTATAGCTCAAAGGTAGAATGCCCCTGAGTTCAATCCCTGGTACCGCAAAAAAACAACAACAAAAAAACTCCTACCACAAATGTGTTCAGAAGTCTCTGGCTAATTTGCAACTAATTGTATATGATGCAGGATCATGTCTGTTTCACAAGGCATTTGTTTATAGTTGAATATGTAAAATGATAATTATTAGCATATGACTCCTTAGCAAAATATGTTACCAATTTATTGGAAAATCATATATAGCATATTATATATCAGTTAGCATCTCTCATATTACATACATACTAGGGTTTATAGCCTATGAGGTGAGTGTTTGGGTTCAAGAGTCAGACTGCATTTCAGTCTCAGCTTTTACTATCGCACTGACTCTGGGCACATTTATTACCTTCTGTAAGGCTTCTGTCTTGTTTGTTTCATTGATTACCTAGGAATAATGATAGTGCCTATCACATAGGGTTGTTGTAAGAATTAAATGAGAAAATGTATGTTAATTGCTTAACCCAATGCCTGGCATATATTAAGTACTTAACAAATGTTCTCTGTAATTATTCTAATTGCTACATGTGTACTGTGATCAGGCCCAAGAACCAAGAACCATGAGGTGAGAGGACTGTGGTCATTTTAAGAAGAAACTAATTGCTTACCTAAGTATAGTGTTCAGAAAGGATTGAGAATTCAACAATTAAATACATGGACTGTGGGGAAGACTTCTTAGGTAGATAAAGATATAAATAGATATAGATGGATATTTTAACATTTATATATGCAATGGAAAAATATGAAAATTCACAATAGGGTCAAAAAACTGGAGTTTACAGTCAGCCTGTTTACAGAATCCAAAAGAATAGTTCCACAAAATTCAGGACTGGTGAAGGTGTTTTCAAGTATGTAGTAATTCATGGTCCCCCTCCCATATCTGCTGGTCTAATATTAGAGATGATGGCCATAGAGCTTTTTCCTTTTCTGACTCCAAGGAAAAGTATCTTGAAAGATTTGTTTTTATTCCAAGGGGTCAGATCTGGGAAGTGTTGCCGAGTTGGTGACTAAAACTCAGAAAACACTAGGTAGGAAGGAAGTTGGACAAGGGATAGCGGAAGTGCATAGCATCCTGGGAGATATAATACACACAAGTAAAACACTGTAGTTTTTTGCTGATGGGAAGAGGTTACAGCAGTGTCCTCCAAGATTGCTAATTTCTTTTTTACATACAGTCATTCACTGTGTAATGATGCTTTCATCAATGATAGACCAAATATGGTCTGCTGATTCCATAAGATGATAAGAGGGCTAAACAAATTTACATTCCCTAGTATTTTTATTGTACCTTTTCTATGTTTAGACATGTTTAGGTAAACAAATACTTAGCATTGTGTTATATTTACCTATAGTATTGAGTAGAATAACATGCTCTGCGTGTTCATAGTCTAGGGCAGTAGTCTTGGGGTGTAGTAGGTTATACCATTTAGGTTTATGCAAGTGCACGCTATAATATTTGCACGGTAGTGAAATCACATAATAATGTATTTCTTAGAATGTATTTCTATGATTTAGTGATACATGACTATTCCATTGCTTCAGAGTTAAAAAAAAAAGCCCATAAGTTCAAAAAAATGTCTTCTAAATAAAGCAGATGTTTATTACATGGAAACCTACAAAATACTACAAAATTGCGATAGAATTGCACATGAAAACATTTTCAATCATATACTTGGGACTAGAACAACACCCACATCTCCTCTCTGTTAAAAAAAAAATACTAGCATTAGACAAACATTTTCTTGTTCCAGATTGAGTAAATAGAACAAAAAAACTATACAACCCTTGAAAATTGTTGTAAAACAAAGGAAATGGATATCTTCCTGAAAACTTACATGAAAAGAACATTAATGAAAATTATATACAATAGGAAACAATAGAATTTTAGAAAACTGTTCAGAATCTTCACTCTAATGAAAAGGGCAATGGCCTCTGTGAAACAGAGCATAAGGGTTTAAGTTTAGAATAGAGAAATGAAAAGGCAACAAGATGGGTTGAAGAGAGAGGCAGGTGAGATAAGGTTAATTGCAAGACTCTAAAAATGTAGCAGCAAAATTAAACCCCACAACAGGGCCAGTAAAACAAGCAAGCAAACAACCAAGCATGATTAATACTGTGGGAAACCAGACCCATGTAGTGGAGAACAGGCTAAAGAAATTCTCCTGGAATTGAGAAGAAAAGGAATAAGGAATTAAAGTCATGAAAGAGAAACTGCAAGGTAAAGGGAATGAATGGAAATCCAGTAGCAATTATTCGTTATTAATTGTTCCTGAAAAAAAAATCAATCAAAACAAAACTGAATAAAATTCTCAATGCTGAGGGCAATTAAGTAAGTAAGTAAATAAATAAATAAATAAATAATCAACCAAAACCCTCCAAATCCACAGGGTATTTATCAGTGCATTGTAATTTTTTTGGGGGGATTACTGAGGATTGAACCCAGGGGCATTCTACCTCCAAGCTACATCCCCAGCCCTATTTTTTAGTCTTTATTTTGAAACAGGGTCTCACTAAGTTGGAGAGGGCCTCACTAAGCAGCTGAGGCTGGCCACGAACCTGGATCCTCCTGTCTCAGCCTCTCAAGTACTGGGATTACAAATGTGTGCCACCATGCTCGGCTTGTGCATTATAATTATACATACACATTAGTGAGATTGGTAATGATACCTTCATATATGGACACAGCATTATTTGAACTGTTTTCTTCATCAATTCTCCTTTTCTCCTCTCCCTGTCTCCCTCCCTCACTTGCCTTCCAGTATTCTACTGGTCCTCCTCATTTATCCGAGGTTCCTTTTGTTTCCTATTTTCTCTAGCTTTTGCATATGAGAGAAAACATGTGTCCCTTGACTTTCTGAGATAAACAATTTCTTAATGACCTTTGTCTTTGAAAGAATAATTTAAAAATAACTTTCGATCCAGACATCGGTCTTTATCAAATGTAAATGAACAGTTCATAAGAGTGTATCATAGACACTGCAATACAATTGCAGTTGCTTTACTTCTACTTAACATTCATACTAAGAGCAACCTATCAATATAATTTAGAATGATTTTTTCTTTTACTATATCTAATTTTTCCATGTATGAACAGAAGCAAAATTCATAGATTGACCATAACAAACATACCTGGACCAATTTCTATTTGTTGCACAAAGCCATTTTGATGTGAACTCATTTGACACATTAAAATTGCCTTTTAGTGACTTTAGGTACAAACAGAGAGAGCAGTGTCATCCTAGAAGATCTAGATTGTAAAGGAAAAGAGAGATTCTTTTTCTAGGAGAATGCCTGTCAGATGGAGCCTCCTTGGCTTTTGGCTGGAGTGCGTTGTTCTGTTATTCTATGGTGGGGGAACTCAGACATACTCTGCTGTACAAGAAAATGTAAACTCTGCCACCTTTACCTTATTTCCTAGACTCACTTATTTCCTTATTTTCTTTTCTTAGCAGCTTAGATTCCCTTCTCCAATCCTGTAAGCACACCCCAACAGATCCTCAGCTACTATGTCCTTTTTTTTTTTTTTTTGCGGTACTGGGGATTGAACTCAGCGGCATTCTACCTCTGTGCTATACCCCCAGCCCTATTTTTTATTCTTTATTTTGAAACAGGGTCTCACTAAGTTGCAGAGGGCCTCACTAGGTAGCTGAGGCTGGCCTCGAACCTGGATCCTCTGGTCTCAGCTTCCCAAATGCTGGCATTACAAGCGTGCACCACCACGCCCGGCTAAATCTATACTCTTGATTGACCCCACTACTGGCCTATCTACGCCTGCACCTGAGCAGCTGAACATGATTGAAGAAAGTCACAGTGGCTGCTGTTTGGTATGGCTTGGTATCTATGACCACAGTTATCAAGAGGACCCTCAGTGCTGCTCAACAGTATGCTACATTTTTCTAGTCAGTGTCCTTTTCTAATCTCATGGGGCCCCCTCCACCTGTTTTCCTCTGTTCTCATGTCTTGAGTATCCCTTTTCCATCCTCTTCCTCATATCACTCTGTCACTCAGAGAACAATCCTTCTCTTAGCCAAACAGCATGGTTGTATTGCTGATTGTTTCAATAAGAAAACAAAAACAGTCAGCAGAAACCTGAACATTCTGAGCTATCAAATCTCTCAATGTACCTTCACCTGAGGTGACTCCACCTTCCCTCCTGTTAGGATGGTGAACTGTACCTCTGAGGCCAGGTCTCCATGTGTGCACTGGTCTCCAAATCCTCCTGCTACCTCCAGCCTTCCATGACTCATAGTATCTCTTCTCCCTTCTGTATCACACATTTCTGCATTTCAGCTGTTTCGTTTCCATCAACCTACAAACACACTACACCATCTGTCATCTTAAACACAGCACAACGAAGTAAAATTTGTCTTTGTCTCGAATCTCCTGGTGCCGCCCTATTTCTCTGGTTCTATTTTCAGCAAAACTCTTTGAAAGAAGTCTACACTTCTCCTTTCCACTTCTACTTCCCCATTTCCTCATTCACACACCCACTCCATTGAACGAGCTCCAGTGAAGGCTACCAAAGACCACTCTGTCAGCAGGCTTTGTGGCCATGGCTGAGTCCTCATTTAAGCTACACTCTCAGGAACACTAGATCCAGTCAGCCACTTTCTCTTTCTTGAAACACTCTCCTAAAACTTGATTTCTGGGAAATGATACTGCCCTGGCTTTTCTCTGATCTCTCTGGCTGTTTCTTTTTTCTCCTTAGTCTCCCTTGTTGGATTCTCTTCCTTTCCTTAGCTCTTCAATGTTGAATCCCCAGGAATTAGTCCTAAACTAGTCTACATCCTCCCCCTTGAGGAGCTCACTTAGCATCCTGGCTTTAAATACACTCTATGTGATGCTGGTTCTCCAGATTGGAGTGTCGAGCCCCAATCTCTCCTGAGCTCCATGTTCCTGTGCCCAACTGTCTCTCTTATGGTTTGGAACTGGAATGTCCCTCCAAATGCTTGTGTTGAAAGCACAGTCCCCAGCGTGGCAAGGTTAAGAGGTGGGGCTTGTAGGCAGTGATCGGATCACGAAGGCTCTGACTTTAGCAGTGGGTTGTCCATTTATGGCTGAATGGACGACTGGGAGGTAGGACCTAGTTGGAGGAAGTGGGTCACTGGGGGCATGCCCTGCAAGGGTTTTTCTTGTCCCTAACTTCCCATTCCCCATCCCCTCTTTCTCTCTGCTTTTGGGCTGCCATGAGCTGAGTAGCTTTCATCTGCAGGCCCTTCCGTCATATTCTTCCTCATCTCAGGCCCAGAGCAATGGCCAGCCAATCATAGGCTGAATCCTCAGAAACTGTGAGCGAAAGTAAATCTTTCCTCCTCTAGATTGTTCTTGTCAGGTACATTGGTCACCACAATGAAAAGCTGTCTAACGCAGCCTCCTTTTCAAACGTATGCTCAAAACAATTCTTGGTTTCACTGCCCAAATCTACTTCTACCTCATTGTTCTCTAGCTAAGTAAATACCACCATTATCCAAGAAGATTGCCGTCTTGTACAACTCTAGGGTACCTTGTTCCTATGATTCGTTGACTTTTTAATATCATCTCCAGTTCATTTCCCCCAGTGGCTACCTCATGCATTTGAACTGGATTAAAAAAAAAAAAGATGTTCAACATCTATATCTATTTCTTAAAGATTTCAGTTTAGCTGGGCAGCTACTATACTAGTTCCTTGATGGAAATGGTCAGTTAATATTGCTTTGTTTGGAAAATTGCCCAGCACCAAAGAATATTCTTCATATTGACTGAAGCACATAATATAAAAAATTTAACCAGCATTTATATCTTGGAGAAATTTTAATGAAGAATTCTTTATTATAAAATCACTTCACTAAGCATTTAGGTCAACAACCACATAGTATTTTTTTTATATTTCACCAAAGTTGAGCACATTTGCTTTTGATTCACAAGTGGCCAATATTAGCAGCTCTTTTTATTTGCTGCTATTAATACAGAAACCTTCGTAAGCTTTTCAACCAAATGTATTACAGGGATCAAAGTACTTTCAAAGAAGTTTCTAACAATTAATACAGGTTTTCCCTGAATATATGAAAAGCTTGCTGTGCCCTGTCAAATAAAGTGCTTCATATTCCAAATAAGAGAGAGACTTAAAGAGTTAATCCTGGAATAAATGATAAACATAAAATAGACTCTGTAATATGTGCATAAGTAATTAAGGACAGTTATGACACTCATTTTACTAATATGGTTGCTTTTCATGTCATGATCCTTTTCCAGCCCATATTTTTTGCCTCCTGCCTTGAAGTCACTGCCATTCTGAATTTTGTGTTTAAATCCCTTGTTTTAATAGTATGTACCCCTAAGCAAAATATTGTGCTGGTTAGTTTTGCTTAATTAGGGCCTTCATAAAAATGGTATCATTTTGAAGTCTTTATTTATCCAAATAGAAATAGCATGTTTAAGTAGGGTAAACTTTAACAGTACAATGGTCCATTGTGATGGTGTTTACACTCTTGTTTATGTATTGCTTTCAGTACCATGTAATTTGGTCTTGCAACTGATTAGTCAGTGAGGAGTTGGAAGGATGATATGTAAACGTTACTGTCTCCCTGATAGAAGGATTTTAGAAGCTTCTGTTTGTAGAACGTCACCTGCTTTGTTGTTTGGGAGGCCCTGTGCCAAGCCTAAACTTGAGTGTTGGTGGCAGATCCGTGGCCAGCCCTTTAAGAAAACTTGGCCGCAGTCAAATTCCATCTAAGTACAATTTTGTTTGTTTGCTGGTGGTGTCATGCTGATTTAAGAATGTGTACCACTTCTGTGGCTTCCTTCAGCATTGCTGACCCTTTCGACAGGCCTGGGTGTGACCCATGAGTCCTGCTGCCACCGACTGCCCAGCGTATGCTGGCACTTTCTTTTCTTCCCATTACTGTTCTTACCTCATCCCTACTGCTGACTGGATCTCTGGACCATAGCATGTATGTGAAGACAGCTTCTCTTTGCCCCTCGGAAGCTCTGTGTAGCTCATTGACCTAGGTTGTTTACTCAGATTTCAGAGATGGTTGGTTGCGGCGTTCCTTTAACCAGTAAAGGCTAAGAGCAAGGCTCGGCCTGCTAAATAAGGGACGTGTGACATTTCTCGCTTTACATTATTTTATTCTGGAAATTTGGGCTTTGCTTCCACATTAAAAGATTTTTTAAGAGGCTCAGGATGCTGTACGGATTGAGTCATCAAGGCCTAGGACTGGCTCAGAGGTATCCATTAACTCTACAAATACCGGCAGCTGAGTCAAGAGAACTTAGGTTTCTTATCATAAGTAAAGGAAGCTTCAAGACAGAGAACTTGCCAAACTCTCCGCTTACCTAAAACTTAACTAGCTATCTTCTAGCTGCCTGAGCAAATAGGAAAGATTTATCTAATGAATAGCTTCTTCTTCACTATTCAGCCTTTAACACTGCTCCTCCTCCTTCGCTGTTAACATCTAACCCTGCTCTCTACTAAAAGAATAATTCATTTACACTTTTGTATTTTTGTAAACTTGTGCTGCTCCCCTAATCTTAGCAAACACTATAGGAAATAGCCTTTCTAGTTAAAAATGTACCCACTTAACTCTAGGGAAAAACAAGGCTGTAAAAATTCTAAGGAAAAACAAGGCTGTAAAATTCTTGTATACCTTGTTGTGATGAGCATATATAACACTCATGAGATGAATTAAAAACAGATGCATCTTAACATACATGGTGTGTAAGCGTACTCGCACTTGCTCTCGACCTCGTCTCAATCTCCACCTAACGAGGGACCCCCAGGCTCTACCGCTTCTTTGAGGTCTGGCTCCCTGGCTTCTTTGAGATCTGGCAGTTGGTGATTTGTTTTCATGAAAAAAAATATTGTTTTGATTTCATTATTTTTTCTTAATGTGATTTAGATAGGACATGCTACCAATTAGTTTTATAAAGAAAAGAGAAGCCAGGCATGATGGTGCATATCTGTAATCCCAAGCTACTCAGGAGGCTGAGGCAGAAGGATTGCAAGTTCAAAGTCAGCCTGGGCAACTTAAAAATAAGTCTCAACATAGAAAATAAAAATAGCTGGGGATGTAGCTCAGTGGTATAGTGCCACTGGGTTCAGTCTCTAGTGCCAGAAAAAGAAAAAAGAAACGGATAAAAAAGAACTGACATTTGGCAATAACTTTGATCTACAAAATAGAAAAAAAGCATTCACTTACTTTGGGATGTAATAGGAGTATTTAAAAAAAGTGTTAATTAAAGATTCCTAGTTTTAAAGGGCTCCATTAAAGTTCATATCCTTCTTTATTTTCTTTACTTTAAAAGGCAAGTGATATATCTATCTATATCTCTATCTACCTACCTACCATCTATCTATAAAGATATTATAAGATACCTACCATAAAGATATTTTAAGATGCTAATGAGAGAAGATAATAATATGATCATAATAAAAGTTTATTCTCTTATATAGCTTATTTAAGCAGACTGTTATACAATTTTCAAGCTTTATTTTATATCTTCTTTATATGCATGTCTGAGAGCTTATTTTTCTTAAAATTCTTTCTACTTGTACTGATGTTAAATTCCTGTAAGTGACCAGTAAGGAGAAGTTTGTCAAAATGAGATGTCAGGTCTCTGGCTTTCATTCTTTAAGATTTTGTTTTAGGAGAATAAGGTGCGAACCCGAGATGATGAGGAGTATCCAGGGATCCACTGAGCTCAGTGCCCCGGAGCATGCAGGCCAGCAATCGAAGCACAAGTAGCCTACAGGTGGTCATACACACCAGTTTTTCACAACATTGTGTGAGTTACACTGATTCAGCAATCACATTATTTCCTTCTTCATCTTAGCATAATTTCCAAGAAATTATTGTTTGGAGGAAAGGGACAAGTTTGAATGGATAGGGAGAGAAAGGCATGCTTTCGGGCCTGAGTTCTCTATGAAGGGCAGCTGGGAGCAGGTTGAGGTCTGGGGGGCTCGAGGCTACTGGAAGACAGCATGAAGGACGCTGGAGAGTATAGAGGGCCTCATCAGACATGGAACTGGAGAAACTACTTAGAGACCCTTCAATTAGTGTCCAAGAAACCGTCAGTCAGAAGGGCCTAAAACTCCCAGGAGCTGTCAAATGGAAATACCAATGATTTCAGGGTTTCCTAGGATGTTTTTTAAAGGTAGCCCATGGTATGTAGGTCATATTAATTGTTCACCACTGCATCCATTTTAACATGTAAAAGTATTCTTGATAAACTAGTAGTGGTTGATATTATTTTTCATCTCCATCCTACACCCTTGTGTTTTGTTGTAGTTAACAGATATCTGACCTAATAAAATAAAAATGTTGATCATGAACAGAGACCCGATGTAGATATGTCAAGTAGCCATGTATTTCATCAAGCTGAAACCTAAGTAAAGCAAACAAATAAAACTCCCAACATCATACCGTCATTTAACTTAAAAAAAAAATTATGCCAATGGGTATGGTGGCACAGACCTGTAATCCTAGTACTTGGGAGGCTGAGAAAGGAGGATCGCAGGCTCGAGGCTAGCCTCAGCAACTTGGCAAGGTCCCTCAGTAACTTAGCAAGACCCTGTTTCAAAAATAAAAATAAAATAGGGCTGGAGGTGTAGCTTGGTGGTAGAATGCCTGTGGTTTTAATTTCCAGTACCAAAACCAACAAAAACCCAGGCACCTAGCATACATAAATGTCTTAGGAGAGGATATTTGAGTATAACCATTACTAGAGAATCTCCTCTTCCAAAAAGTGTAACTGAGGCCGGGCATGGTGGCACACACTTGTAATCCTAGTACTTGGGAGGCTGAGATAGGAGGATCACAGATTTGTGGCCAGCCTCAGCAACTTGTGAGGCTCTCTGCAACTTAGTGAAGTCCTATTTCAAAGTAAAGAATAAAATAGGGCTATGGTTTAGCTCAGAGGTAGAATGCCTGTGGGTTCAATTGCCAGTACCAAAAAAAAAAAAAAGTATAACTGACTGGTCGATTTAAAACCAGTGCAAAGGCAGAGGAAAAAAAAATAGCCCTTCGTTATTAGTTGACTTGTTTATTCAGTGAGCACTTTCTGAATACCTGCTCTGTGCCACTGTGCTAGTTACGGTAAGACAATCACAAGTAACCCTTAACCCCTGCCTTCAAAAATATTCCAGGGGGTTAACAAGGGTTCAGACCCCAACACTTGAGAAACAGCATGGAAGTATCACGAGAGATGTACAGGGTGTCACGGGTGATTTAAAAAATGCTACCCCTAACAACCCCTAACAATCCTTGTTGGATTCTAAGGTAACATTTGTTATCTAAATCAAGTCAACCCACATTAGGACCCCCACTGTGAAATGTGGATGTGTCCATTCTTTCACCCCGGTGAAGGAAATGGCTGTATTTAGAAGTACACTGTTTTAGCTCATTGAGGTCATTTATAGCTTTGACGAGGTAGATGCAGGTAAATATAGAAGTTTCCTAAAATGTGCTAGCAAATGTCCTTCTTCCTGATAACTTCTAACCCCAGATTTCTCACTAAAGGAGCATCACTCGGGCCTTGGAAAAGGCGTAGTCACTGGTGAGGATTCTTACTCATAACTCAGTGAGAAGTACATGTCCCATCACAAGAATTTGCTTTCATTTCTGCTGTAAATGGAAGGTGTTGATGGTGTTCCTCATGGCTGTGGCTGCTGCTGGCCATGGTCATGGTGGGGATGCTGGAGAGATTTCTGTTGTGACTTTAACCCTCTACAGAATCATCTCGGCTGCCTGTCTAGTGCCTCTGTAAGGCCTTTCTTACTTAAGAGTTTTACAGCTGAGCATTCTGTAGAAATTGAAATCGGACTAAAATTAAAAATAGGGACAGTAAAAAGTTACACTGCTTACAGCCCGTTACATAAAGGTCTTTGCCTTATATGCCCCAGTCCCTTCACAGACAGGAATGAAGGTCTCCGGCCTCTCCTAATTCTGACTGTGGATCTTCCTCCTGACCTTGCTGTGGTGGAGGAATTTTTTCTCCATGAGGGTCCCACTTGCCAGCCCGACAGGCATAGGGTAGTGGTCCTTCGTCTTGATGGAGCTTTTTATTGTCCTAAGACCTCTGAGTGGATGACATTTGTTTCAGTAAAGACCTCTTTAGTTTTTTGGTGTTCAGTGCTGGATCAGAGGAAACAGCAACCATAAAGTAACCTGAGTTTGTCTAACGGGTCCAGCCCATGGGCCTGATACTGAACCCTAGGAGTGGAACTTGTCTATCTTGGGCGGGGACATGGCCTATTAGCATTTTAGCTCGACTAAGGTAGGATTTTTGTAATGCCTCTCAGCTCATTGCCACTTTTCTACATTTCTCATAAAATTTTGTGTAAAATAAGGACAATATGGCACAGACCTTCATGAGCCTAGCAGAGACCTGGGGTTGTGGTCAAGGAAGGATAATATAAATAGTGAATGAAGTATCCCTGGCTGAGAGAACCACATGAAGCAAAGACTAAAGAGAACTCGGAGAAGAGTAGCAAGGGGGAGGTGTTATGGCGGGCGAGTAAGGAGACAGAGGAGGATCACAGAGCACTCAGAGTGGGGGGAGCCTTCGGGACGAGTGTGCAAGGGTTGAACAGATACAGCATAGGTCTTTGGAGGGCAACACGGGAGGAAGTCCAGAAATCTGTTGTGTATTATAAAATCACTCACATCCTTAAGCTAAAATATTTGCCTAGGAGTGTGATAGCTGGAATGCTTCTCCCGAGCTGACTGTAAACACTCTGAAGTGTAGGTTTTGCTGAGGAAAAAGTGTCGAACGCTATCAATATTTCTCCCACGGCTCCAGAAGAAATGTGTCCACAAGCACAGCCTTATCCTTGATTTGGCGATAGAAGCGAAGTGTATCATCCTGTGAGGAGGAGGCAGACCGAGTTCTCTGATGTGCCTTGGAATGGAGTCGTCTAGATTTTGACAGGGGCCTTTGCTGAGGACGCGAGCGCAAGGCCAGGCCCTTCCCACCCCATCACACACACTGTCCCAGCCGTGCTCATTCCTTGGGGCTCTGCCTCTGCAGGTGGCTGACCTGTAAATGGGGCATAGGGTAGGAATAGGGAGCTAGGTTTGGAAACAGATGATAGGAATGTGGAGGCCGTGAAGGAATGGTGACTTTTGTATAAGAATGCCCCACAGTCCGGTGGATGGTGCCTTCCTGCTCCTCCCACTTTCCCTTAGTATTATGAATGGGATTGTGTCTCCCTAAAGTTCATTTGTTGAAGGCCTAGCCCCCAGGACCACAGACTGTGACCTCTCTGGAAACAAGATCACTGCAGATGTAATTAGTTTAGATGAGGGTGTGCTAGAGCAGGGTGGGCCTCAAATCCACTGTGACTGATGGCCTTATAGAAAGGAGAAATATGGAGACAGGCATGGCCATGGTAGACACACTGTGTGAGGCTGAAGACAGAGGGTTGGGGTACAGCTTCTACAAACCAAGGGGCACCAATACACCAGCAGAGGAAAGGCTAAGGGAGAGAAAGATGGGACATGCTCTCCCTCACAGACCGTCCTGTAGACGCTTTGACCTTGGACTTTTAGCCCCCAACTGGAGAGAATAATTCCTATTGTTTAAACCATCTAGCTTGTAGGATTTTGTTATGGCAGTCCCAGCACATGAACATATTATCTGTGTTTCTTACCGATCTCTTCCAGTTCACTCTGTATTCATTGAGGTCAGGGACTGTATTCTGATCACTTCCAAACTCTTATCACAAAGAACAGCCCTAGCACATTTAGGAGAACGCCACAGATATTTAGAGAATTTTTTTTTTTTAAAGGAAGTATGTTGAGTTCTACCAATAAACATGTCTGACTCTCGATTAGGAAATCCTCTATATTATTCTCCCAACTTTGGAACCCTTTTCAGGTTAGTAACCACAATACTGAGTTAGGTTCTGGGTGGCTTCCTGCGCATCTTTCTTTGGCTGCCATAGCAAAGTAGCATGGGCTGGGTAGCTAGGGAAGAGCAGAGATTTATTTCCTATAGTTCTTTACTCTGGGAAGTTCGAAGATCAAGGCACTGGCAGATTTAGTAATGGGCAAAGGCCTGTGTCCAGGGTCATAATTGGCCATCTTTTTGCCGTGTCTTCACTTGGGAGAAGGGAGGAAGGATCTCTGTGGGATCTCTCTTACATGGGCATGAATAATCGCCACTTACAAGGACTCTGCCTTTAGGAACCTCAGAGGCATACCGCTGAACAACCCCACATTAGGTTGCAACCTATGCATTTTAAGGAGAAGCATTTAGACTGTAGCATGTTGATACATTCTTCCCAGATCCTACCCATGCCCCTCACTCAGATATTTCTGTATTTAAAATGTTGAATATAATAATTTTCACATCTACAGACAAGTGAATTTCTAAAAACTGTTCTAGAGAAATTGTTTAAAAATTACATAAGATTTTTCAGGGGAGAGCAATTATTTATTGATATACAAATAAAGTTAAGGATTAATTTTAATATAAAGATACTCATTGTAGAGAGATGTCTTGAGTATATTAAAAATACAAGTGGACAATTTATTTAGACCAAGTGAAGTGAAAGCTTACCCAAAGCATATTACCATGGATGCAGACATATACCATCTAGATTTTGGATGCTAGCTATATCAAATTATGGTGATATGTGAGTGAACTGAGATATTTTTAAACTATAAGTGAAAACGTAAATCCTTAGGAGTAAACTGGAAAACTTTCCTTCATGAGTGCAAGCTACAAAAATATGCCAACTGAGGCAGCTGTGGTGGGAGGCTGAGACTGGAAGGTCGCAGGCTTTGCGGCCAGCTTCAACAACTTAATGAGGTCCTCGACTTAAAGAGACCCTGTTTCAAAAATAAAATAGGACTGGGGGTGTAGCTTGGAGATAGAATGCCCCTGGGTTAAATCTCCAGTAAAACACACACACACACACACACACACACACACACACACACACACACACACACCATCTGGCTAGATATGGAAAACTTTGCATTTATTTACTTGAGCTTTAATCTTTATACTAAGGGGTAGAAAAGCAGAAGGCAAGAAATTGACAGGAGATTAGGATGAGATGACATACATGGGTCAGAGATAGAAGGAGATCATTTCTGAGCTTGGAGATCAACTGAAACACCTTTTTTTTTTTTTTTTTTGTGGTACTGGGGATTGAACCCATTGACATTCTACCTCTAAGCTATACCCTCAGCCCTTTTTGTTTTGTTTTGAAACAGGATCTCACTAGGTTGCTAAGAGTGTTGCTAAGTTCCCGAGGCTTCCTTACCCTGTGATCCTCCTGTCTCAGCCTCCCAGGTACTGGGATTACAGGCATGCACCACCATGCCTGGCTGAAATATTCTTTTTTTTTTTTTTTTTGTGGTACTGGGGATTGAACTCAGGGGCATTCTACCTCTGAGCTATACCTCCAACCCTATTTTTTATTCTTTATTTTGAAACAGGGTCTCACTAAGTTGCAGAGGGCCTCACTAGGTAGCTGAGACTGGCGGAAAACCCCTATCCTCCAGTTTCAGCCTCCTAAAT
This sequence comes from Graphiurus murinus, assembly GCA_004027655.1. Taxonomy (NCBI): domain Eukaryota; kingdom Metazoa; phylum Chordata; class Mammalia; order Rodentia; family Gliridae; genus Graphiurus; species Graphiurus murinus. The sequence goes on along the minus strand of PVLC010000030.1, from coordinate 392,421 downwards.
GCTGGGATTACAAGCGTGCACCATCATGCTGGGCTCTGAAAATATTCTTATATAGTGTGTTAAATTGGAAACATTGCCAACTTCATTTATTTTTTATGTGCTCCAGTTTCTGTGAGTACTTGTATTGGTTTGGTTGTGTTTTAACAGAGGGAAACAGAACAATGGCTTCCAATTTAATTCCTGGTCAACTAAATATTTGACACGCAGCATGGTGTTACATAAGATTTTCTTAGAAAACTTATTTTCTGGAACTACTGTTGTTTTATCTTGAGTTGTATGCTTTCCTCCAACATTTAGACTCCTTGAAACGGCTGCACAACAACCTTGATGCTGGATTTCACCTCTTAATTGCAGTTAAGTAAAAAGTATTTTCAGAGAACGGGGAAGATCATAGCTGACGTGGTCAGATTCAACACTGCAGAGCTCTTTCCGTCCTGTTTGTTTACTGTGTAAGCATTCTGCAAAGTGTGGATTATAGGCAGTAGACGCCAATCCATTTAAAACACATACCAAATTTTCTCTCTTAAAAATGGGAAGAGTTACTTTTTCTTTCAAGATTTCTTACTTGCAATGTGGCGTATAAGAAAAATTGCTCAATTTAAGACGGTCTCTTGAGAAAGCTAACACCACGTGAAAAACCTTGGACTGAAAACATCTCCTGACCATGGTGGTCAAATGTCTGTGGTGCCTGATGGTGCAACAAGGGAGACAGAATGCCTTACTTTTCTTTTCCCCTGATCTAACCCCTGTTTCTAGGAATAAAACACAGAAGGGCAGTTTGTAGCTCAGAGAATTCTCACTTAACAGCTTCAGCTGGGATGAAGCCCAGAATCTGGCTCTGGTGTATAAAATTACACTTTTAACTGTATGTGAGGATATTAACACTTCCCTCTGCTGGATTCAAACAGACAAGTATATGTGGAATACATACAGTCTTCAACTTTCTATGATACTTACTGTTAGAAATGCCTTTTAAACTCCTGGACTATAGGAATATTAGTGTGGAATACCACGGTTCCTTATACAAGACTCATATATTACTATGCTTCCTCGTGTATTTATTTATATTAAAGCATAACAGACATACTGAGAGGTACACAGATTTTACAAGAACAGCTCAACAAGCTTTTGCAGAGGCAAAACCACCCTAACCCCAGTACCACATAAAAAACTACCCCATCAACATATCAACCGTGACCCACACCCTAGAAGCTGCTCCTTATCCCCTCCTGGTCATTGGCCCATTAGCCCATCTCTGTAGGTTAGTGCTGCCTGGTCAGGAGTTGCGTGGGAGTGGAATCAAGCAGTTTTGTATTGTGGTTTTCTCTGGCTCCCTTTGCTCAGCATGTGTCTGGGAGGTTTATCCAGGTCATTGCATGCAGCAGGCATTTTTTCTTCATCACTGCTATATAGCATTCCATTTTTAAAAGTTTATTTTTATTCTGATGGTTGTACTTTTCAGTTAGTTCCAATTGTTAGATAACAAGAATAATGCTTCTGTGAACATGTTTATGGATAGTTTGGTACACGTGTATATATATTTTTGCCTAGGGATAGAATTGCTGACTTGCAGTATATACATGTATTTTGCTTAGTAGATACTATCAAACAGTTTTCCAAAATGGCCTTAACAGTTTACATTCCTGCAGCCATGTTTGAGTTCCAGTTATTCTGTATCCTCAACAACACCTTATAGTGTTGGTGGTGGATTTTTTTCTGATTGATTTATTACTGTTTTTTTTTTAATCTCAGCCATTCTTGTGGATCTGCAATAATATATTATTGTGTTTTTGATTTTTATGATCACTTATATTGCTATACATTTTTATTTTGTTATTGGCCATTTGAATATGAAGTGCCTGTTCTATGAAGTTTAGTCCATTTAAAAAATTGGGTAGTCTCTCTTTTACTTTGTGGTTTGTAGAAGGCTCTTTAAAAAAAAAAAGTCATTTTTTCAGATGTAAACATTACAAATGTATTTTCTTTCTCTACAGCTTATCTTCTCTATTATGGTGTCTTTTGATCAACTGACGTTCTCAGTTTCATTGATGCCCAGTTACTCTATTTCATTACTGTAGGTTTTTTTGTTTATTTGTCCTTCTAAGGAGTATTCATTTAATCCAAAGATGTTTTCCTGTGACATCTTCTAGAAGCCTTACCATTTTGCTTTTCCCTTTAGTACTCATCTGGTAGTGACTTTTGTGTTTGGTGTGAGGTAGGAGTCAAGGATTGTTTTTTTATCATATTGCTATCTATTCTTTTGCTGAGTGGCAGCTTTGCTATAAGTCAGAGTCTGTGTCTGCTTACTTATCTTTGGTCCATTGGCCTATGTAGCTATCCTTGTGCCAATACCATACTCTTGTAATGATTATACCTGTAAATTAAATCTCAGTATTTGGTGGTGTAAGTCCTCCAACCTTGTTCTTGTTTGTAATTCTTTTTACTATTCTTTTGCATTTCCACTTAATTTTAGAATCAGCTTGCCAATTTTTCACAAATATTTGTAGGTTATTAATTGGGATAACTGTGAATCTATAATCCATCATTTAGGGGAGAATTGAAAATTTTCAATATTGTACCTTCCAGGAACATAGTATATTTCTCCATTTCCTTAGGTTGTATCTAACCTTGATTTGGTAAAGTTTGTGTTTTCCTTGTGGAGGTCCTGCATGTCTTTCACTAGCTTTGTGCCTAGTTATGTGCCTTCTATTTTAGTAGAGAGCTGCCTCTGGTTTGTGTATAAGCCAGATCTTCCTTTAGACTCACACTCTTGAACAACAGATTACAAAGAAACTCTATTTTGAAACCAAAGAGAGGAAGTGCCCCAGCACCTTGGGGAGGAGGTGTGGACTTTTTTTGTTGTTGGTTGGAGGTAGGTGCGATACAGTATGTCCTGTCCAGATGGACTCTTCAGAATATCCTTAAAAGCAGCAGATGTGTGTGGGAAGCATGACAGAGTATGCAGAGAAGCAGAGTTACTTAATGCTTTGAGTAATTGCATAGCTGAATGAAGAAACCAGTGCATATTTTAAGTATCTGAAGCACATTCATTGATGCAAAACAAATGACCATTCTAAACCAATAACCTATATATCCTGGACTTCTCTTCCGAAATCTTCGATTTACCATCACCATTCACCAGAGATTAATTTTAGATTATCAAGGTGACTGAGTAAGGGATACATTTTTTTTTTTGAATTGCCATCAAGTATATTTTCCATTAAATAGAGAAAATTGAGTAAATAATGCTTGAGTCATACTGTTTAAGGGTTGAAGTCCCTTGGAATTCCCTCTGCTTACTATTCTATTTTTCTCCCCTTTCCCGGGCATGCTTTGGGATTGAATACTTTTTTCTTACTGACTTCAGCATCTCAGTTTCAGTTCACTTTCCACGATGGCTCCTGGCTCGTAAGATCCATTGGTGTCGCTCTCAGTATTGAGGCCTAAAGACCTCATCATTCCAGATCCAGGGAAAAAACGTTCACTTCAAGGTCTTGCTGACATCTGAGGTTATCCAAATGTTTATTCTCTGTGAAAGTCTCTTCTCCCAGTCTCCTTGATATTTATTGTCCTCTCCTACCCCCCCCCCCCCCCCCCCCCCCCCCCCCCCCCCCCCCCCCCCCCCCCCCCCCCCCCCCCCCCCCCCCCCCCCCCCCCCCCCCCCCCCCCCCGCCGCAACTCTTTCTCAGGCCAGCTCCCACCAGGCCCTCCTCTTGGTTCCCTATATGTTGGTGTTGCACATGGCTGGCTTCAGAGTTGTTTCCTCGTAGCTTCGTGGATGGTCTGTATTCTATTGTTCTTGAAAGCTAGTCTTAAAAGATCCAACTGTATGCACACATATATCCAACTTCCTATTGCACCTCTCCATTTAAGGTCCTAAAGACACTTAAAACTTTACACGTGAAAAGGGAAATTCTTTGACATGCCCTTCAGTTTGGCAAAGGAGCACCCTCTGCACTGGGCCCAAGACCTAGAAGTGACCTTTGGCTCTTCTTTCTCCTTTATCTTCCCATGCCCAGTGACACCATCCTACCAGGCTTCCTCCTTAATATCCTTTACATCTCTGCAGCCTGGGTCCTCCTCTCTGTACCCACTGCCTTTTCTCTGTCCCTACATCCCCTCACATCTGGCTTACCCAAACGGCCTCCTCTATCCAAACTGGCCCATCCACCTTCAGTATTGTCACCCTCCAACCGAGTACTTACTCTCAGGGCGATGGTTCCAAGACATGCTACCTCACTGTTTAACACTCAACAGTGGATCTATTCTTCCTTTGGCATAAAAGCCAAGATCTTTAATATGCTGTAAAAACCTAGCCATCCCGGGCCACTTCTGCATCTGTAGACTCATCTTCTGACACTAGCCCTTTCCCACCTGTCAGCATTGCTATCCAGGATGACTGCAGCCTCTTGTATTGCTCTCTGCCTCCGCTTCCTAGTGCTCTGCTATTGTCCAGATCAGTTACGTCCTTATCCTCCATCCTCCTGTGGACTGGCTTTGACTTATTCTCCATGTCTCAGCTCAGACAGGACATGCTCCAGGGGAAACCTTTACTCATTCACCCTCGTCCACCAGTTGGTAGTATGTCATATTGCGTCACATGTGTTGATCCTACTCTGAAGTTCTTGGAGGCAAGGAACATGACTGTTGTGTTTGCATCCTTCCCCTGCTGGTGCTTTTATAAGTAGGCACTATGTCATGCTCTGGGGATGCAAAGATGAATGACATTATCCCTGCCCTGGGCTCTCACAGCGTAGAAGGTGAAATAGAAACATCAACAGGTACTTACTGTGCAGTGTAAGTGCCACATGACAGATATTTCCACAGCATGGAAGAAGGAGCACCTTCTGGGCAGAGTGGGTTCTACCGAAGTGTGTATGGGGATCCCTGGAGAAAAGAGGGGTGGAGAAATAATCCTCAGGGTAAAGATCATCTCCAGGAAAACTCCTGGCAACCCCATCGTTATTTTTACCAGTCGATCCCCAGAGATTGTTCACTCGGATCTTGAGATGCAGAGAACTGCATGGGAGTTAAGTTTAACCAAACCATACCTCAACATGTAGATGAACATCAAGGAGTTTGGTAAGAGGGATTAGGAATTAAACCATACTTTAGGATGCTTAGTTGAAACTTGAAAGGATCAGTATCTTATTTTGTATGCTCAGGAGCTGTTTGACAAAATCCTGTAACTGAGATAAAAATCTACCCTGACTTTGCCAGAAAATATTTGCATGTATTATTTCAATCCAGACTTTTTTTTTTCAGATGCAATATTAAATCTCAGAAAGCAATCCTGCAAAGTGGTATCCTCTTGCATTGTGGTTTCCCTCCATGCACATCCAAGTGAAGACACTTTGTGGTTGAGAGCTATTCTAGAATCCAGAGGTATTCTACCAGGCCAAGATGGTAGTAGTGAGACCATTTACAGTTCAGAATGAGCTGACTTTGCAGCAGTCAGAGCTTCACCTATCTGGACTAAGGAAATCTAGTCTTTTTACATGATCATCGGTAGTAGGGATTCATCAGAGGGCCTGTAGAATCTAGGGACCATAAATGAGCTTCAGAAGGTTTAGAGTCCCTAAAATCCCATGCACAATTGAGTATGTATGCATATGAGGCAAAGGACTATACTTTTCATTATATTTTCAAAGTTCTTATAACTCAAAGAACTACCAGTCTACACATTTTGATTTATGCTTATTATATTGATTCATTTGGTAAGTTTTTTTTGGAGGGCATAGGCATTGGAGATTTTGCTCCATTCTGATTTACTGTTTTGTGTTGCAGTGATGCATGGCATGATTCAGCACGGATTTTTTATACATTTCTTGAGTACAACAGGGTAACGTATATATTTACGACATATCAATCATTGTCAGAGCACAATTTAGCATTAGTTGAGAGCCTCGGCCCCAGGTGCTTTGGCATTAAGAGTTAATGTACTCTTCATGATAAATCTGTGCAGCAAATACTTAGGGTTGTTTTATAGAAAAGGAAACTGAAGCTGAGCATACCTCTGTGATCCCAGGTACTCAGGAAGCTGAGACAGGAGGATCACAAGTTCAGAGACTAAAAGTTGCTTTCTTAAGCCGGGCGTGGTGGCTCACGCTTGTAATCCCAGCATTCGGGAGGCTGAGACCGGAGGATCCGGGTTCGCGGCCAGCCTCAGCTACCTAGTGAGGCACTCCGCAACTTAGTGAGACTCGGTTTCAAAATAAAGAATTAAAAAATAGGGCTGGGGGTATAGCTCGGAGGTAGAATGCCCCCTGAGTTCAATCCCCAGTACCGCAAAAAAAAAAAAAAAGTTGCTTTCTTAAGGTCAGCAAAGTGCCCAAGCAGGTAAATTGGACCTAGAAATATATATACATATATATTTACACATATATATACATATATATTTACCTAGAAATATATATACATATATATATATATGTATGATAGATAGATAGATGAGTAGCATACTACTATCTCCTCAAGAAGCTCACAGTCTTCTAGGGCAGACAGATAAAAACTTTTTTTTTTCGGTACTGGGGATTGAACTCAGCGGCATTCTACCTCCGAGCTATACCCCTAGCCCTATTTTTTATTCTTTATTTTGAAACCGGGTCTCACGAAGTTGCAGAGTGCCTCACTAGGTAGCTGAGGCTGGCCTCAAACCTGGATCCTCCGGTCTCAGCCTCCCAAATGCTGGGATTACAAACATGTGCCACCACGCCTGGCTAGATAAAAACATTTAAATATAGTGATATGAATGCAAGAATAGAGGTCTATATGGTATAAGTCCTTGACTCCTAGTAACTTCAGCTGTGCTTTGTTAAGAATAGAATGGAGCTAGGCTTTAAAAGATGAATAATATTGGAATAGGTGAACCAAAATTAGGAAAGCCTACCAGGTTGAGGTGAAAGCATTTGGAAAACACAGGCAGGTGAGCTAGACTTCTGTGTGTGGGGAAATAACAGTGGTAACTCAAAAACAAGAAAATAAACAACCTGATTAAAAAAATGGACAAAACACCTCAACAGAAAATATACACCAAATCTGCACCAAAGAAAATATACAAATGACGACTAAGTGCATGAAAAGATGGTTCAAACTGCATGTGATTGGAGAATTGCAGGTTAAAACAGTGTATACCACTGCACACCTCTTAGACTGGCCAAACTCCAGAATGCTGACAACCTCATGCTGGCGAGGATGTGGAACAGTGAGAACTCTTAATTGCTGGTGAGAATGCACAATGGTAGAGCCGGATTGAAAGACAGTTTTATGGTTTCTTACAAAACTAAGCATGCTCTTACCATGCAATCTAGCAGTCATACTCCTTGGTATTTATACAAAGGCGGTTGAAAACTATTTCCATGAAAAACTTGCATAGATTGTTTATGGCAGCTCTATTCATAATTGCTGAAACTTGGAAGCAAAGAAGATGTCCTTCTTTAAGGTTAAAAAAAAATGGTGGTGGATCCAGGCAATGGAATATTATTCAACACTAAAGAGAAATGAGCTGTCAAACCATGAAAAGACATGCACGTTACCAATTTAAAGAAGAAAGTCTGAAAAGACAACATACTGTATGATTCCAACTAGATGACATTCTAGGAAAGTCAAAACTATGGAGAGAGAAGATCAGTGATTGCCAGGGATTAGGAAGGAGGGAGCAATGAACAAGTAACACAGAGGATACTTAGGACAGATTATAGTATCTGTATGACACTCTCAAGGGGGATACATGCCATTATGCATTTATTAAAACACCAAGACTGAACCCTAATATAAACTATGGGCTCTGGGTGACAACGATGTACTAATACAGGTCCATCAGTTGCAACAAATATACCACTGTGATGGAGGATGTTAATCTTGGAGGAGGCTGTGCATGTGTAGGGGCAGAGGGTGTTGGGGAAATCGCTATTCCTTCTGTTCAATTTTGCTGTGAACCCAAAAGTGCTCTAAAAATAAAGCCAATTAAAGAAAATGAGAGTGGTTTGGAATCGTGAATGCATAAATAAATAAATATCAGAGCCCAGAAACAGGTACGTTTAAGGATCAGGTGTTGTCCTAAGTATTTCTACATATATCAACTCACCTATAATTGCTTTCCAGAAATTGGCCCACGGTACAGGTAGCCATAGTTAGAAATTTTTTTATCTTTTTTTTTCCCTCCAAAGCTTATTTCATAAGTGTGTCTCTTGCACTGTGAAACACTCTAGAACAGTTCTGTAATTTGGCAAGTGTTGTAGTCCATTTTATGTTGTTGTAACCAAATATATAGAATAAGTAATTTATGAGGAAAAGAAGTAATTTCTTTGTGCTGTGTTGTTCCATGATGGAAAGAGAGAGAACAGAGAGGGTAAGAAGGGAAGGCAAAAAGGGAAGAGAAAGCGTCCAAACTCCTATGATGACTAACCCACTCCCTGGAAAACTTGTTCCTGTGAGACATAAACACCTCTCCTTGACCCCACATCACAGCACTATTCCACTGGGGATGAAGATTCCCACACATGGGCGTTTGGAGGACACTGCAAACCATAGCCGTGAGTTTTCTTAGGACAGAGAAAAACGATAACCATTTTCTTAATCTGATTACAAACTCAATCCCAAACCTAACAATTCACCCAAACACATAGGCAATTGCTTCCACCATTTCATGGCCCTGAATAGCAGGAAAGTTAAGTAGAAAAGTATAGCTTTAAGCCCAGCTATCAAAACACAGATCCATCTTGAAAAACCTTATGGGATAAAAGATTTAATGCTTGTTTTCATTTTATTTTATTTTGTTTTCTCCTGAAAAACAGTATGACTAAACAATGCTAGATAATTCCTCAGGGAAAATGCTGCAAGAACTTCATACATAATGAGCTTCCTGTTTTGGATTGCTGTTTGTTATATGTTTTGAAAGTTTGCGGAAATATGGATGGGAGAACCTCTCTGACTCCACTTTTAAATAGATGGGAAAGAAAATGTACACAGGTGGCAGGAAAGAAAGAGACTATGAGCCAACATAAGGCCAGCATGATTTTATTTTATTAACAGTTAGACATAGTGAATTACAATTTGAGTAAAATGTTTAGGTCATGTGTATTTTTCCACTTGAAACAAGTCAGCTAAACTAAGATAAATTTTTCAATGGATGTCAGCTTATAGGTTCTTGATCAATACAGGATCATGTAATACCATATACCATTATGATATTAAGATCATCAACTGTTTAGAGTAGCCTGGCTAAACCTTTATTTATTTATTTTATAATAATTGGTGCACTGTAATCATACATCTTTGTTAGGTACAAGCCGATAAAGAGGCATATATGCACACATTTATTATTTAACCCCTTCCCCCATTCCCACCCCACTCCCTCGCCCTCCCTCCTTCTCAAGTTCAGTTTAGTAATTAACCTTTATATATTTGTGAAAGTACATCATGTGCATTAGGGTGTCCGCCCTGCCCCCCTCCACATCCATCCCCTTCAGTTAAGTCAATTTCTTTGCTCATCTAGGATTTCTCCTTTTTCATCTGGAGACCCTCTTATGCCCCTTCTTCCCCCTAGCATCCACATATCAGGGAGAACATATGCTTTTTAACTCTTTGTGATTGACTAATCTCACTTAACATAATGTTTTGCAGTTCCATCCATTTCCCTGCAAATAACACGATTTTGTTCTTCTTTATGGCTGAGTAATATTCCATTGTGTACATATCCCATAGCTTTGTAATCCACTCATCTGTCGATGGACATCTTGGCTGTTTCCATAGTTTGGCAATTGTGAATTGTGCAGCTATAAACATAGATACACATGCGTCAGTCTGATAGTTTGTTTTCCATTCTTTTGGGTAGATACTCAGAAGTGGTATTGCTGGATCATATGGTAGGTTCATTCCCATTTGTCTGAGGATCCTCCATACTGTTTTCCAAAGTGGTTGCACTAATTTGCAATCCCACCAACAATGTATTAGGGTTCCCACTTCTCCACACCCCCGCCAGCATTTGTTGTTGTCCGTGTTTTTTATGATTGCCATCCTGATTGGAGTTAGGTGAAATCTCAAGGTAGTTTTGATTTGCATCTCTCTGATTGCTAATGATGTATTTTAAAGCCTTCCTTCTGTCTTCCTCCCCACTCCCCATCTCTTATCCTCCCTCTTTCTCTCTCTGGTGCTTGGAATTGGATAAGGGTGTTGAACATGGTAAGCATACACTTTACCAATGAGTTTCATCTCCAGCTTACTGTTGGTACTTTTTATACATGTTTTAATAAATTTAAAAATATTACCCATGCTATGGGTAATATGCCTTTCTGAGCCTCTGCTTTTTCATCTGTGAAACAGGGGCTATTGGAATTCCTGGCTCATGGGGTTGTTGTGAGGAGTAAATGAAGTTGGTTAGTGCCCAGTGCCTGGTGGAATCAGCACGTAGGTAGACTTAATTGTCCTTGTTATTTGGTTTTTGCACTTTAATACCTGTCATAAGCATTTTCTCATGGTGTTAACTATTATTAAAACCATGATATTTCATGAAAATAAAATATTCTACTATTCCCTTCATATTTAAGTAACATTTTGGCATGTTTAGCATTTTCCACACTTTTTAATATGTAGTTTAAACTCCTGAAATAAGCATTCTTGGGCATAAGTCCTTATGAACAAGTAAGATATAGTTCTAAAATAGAATTATTTGGTCAAAATGTTTAAATGTTTTAAAGGCTTGTAATTCATGTGTCCAAATTATATCCCTGGAGATTGTACCTGTTTGAAAATATCTCTTTCATTTACAATGTTTAAATAAGAACTAAGTAGAATGGAAAGAATGTGGAGAAATGTAATAGAAGACTGGGAATTTCATATTTTTGAATAAAATAAAATATATAAATAAGATAAAAAATATTTTTGTCATGATATTTGCTTATACCTGGAGAGGCAAGACCAATATATTATGATGTCTATCATTGCTTATATTTAAAAGAAGCTTTTGTGTAATGAAATAAAAACATCAGTATCGTACAGGACTCGGGCTTCTTACTTTAATTAGATGTTTTTATATATATATAAAAACTTGAAGTCACTCTACCTTTCATGGTCATAAACTCACAACCGGTAAGATGCCAGCAATCCCTCTTATAGTACTTCTGTGGCGTTAAGATGGTGGATGAAAAGCACCAAGCAAAGGTTTTGACACATAGTGAATACCTGAAGCTGATCACAGTGTCGTTGGTTATGGGAGTAATTTCTGCTTCCAGCTTCCTCAGTTTATTGCGTCTGTAGATCCATGAAGTAGCTGAGTTCCCATTTGGTTGACTGGCTGCTCCATGGCTGGGCAGGGTGGCAGCAGGAGTCTAGGACACTTTCCAGCTATATTAGGAGCATTGTTGATGGTCCCAGTTAGGGTTAACTCGATGTGGTTTTATGCCCTGATTTGATCCACATGTAGCCCCCGCTTTGTTCCAGGCACTGAACCAAGAATCGATGATACAGGAATGAATAAAATGTAATCTTTGTCCTCAAGGGGCTCACAATCTAGGCAGCGGTTACCGTGTTTTCTGGATGAAATTCTTTGTAATTTAGTGAACATTCTTCTGTGTTCTTCTAACGAGATATGCAGTGGTAGGTATTTCAAGTGTGAAAGTGAGTGATGATAATGATTGGTCAGAATGCGGTTTGTAGTTAATGCCATTGGCCTATTGTGGTATAAATAGAGTGGGTTTTTAGTCAGAAGACCTGGGTTCATACTCCAGCTTCAAAGCATACTCGATGAATGACTTTGAGCAAGGTAGGCACCTGTTCTAGTCAAGACATTGCAAAGAGTTAAAACTTATTCATCTATCCATTTATCAAATATTTATTGACTGCCTGGGACTCACCAAGGTATAAAATACACAGCAATTTCTACCCACATGGAGCTTTGTTAGATTCTAGTGCAGGGGTAGGGGATATAAAAACTGTTCTGAAATTAAATAAGGCAGTGCAGGGAGTTAGGATTATTGAGGTTGCAACACAGAGTGGCAGGGAAAGACTCGAGACAGACTAAGATTTGAATGAAGAGCTGAAGGAAGTGAGAGAGGAAGTCATCAGCCCCAACACAGAGGCAAGGGGAATGGCAGGACACAAGGAAGGGCCTGTGAGGCCCATTGTTAAGGATGTTAGCTCATACCGGCCTGAGATAGGAAGCCTTTGAAAGACTGAGCAGAGGGCTTCAATCTGACTTGAATGTCCTCTCTGTAGAATGGATGGAAAAGTGGGCAGTCGGGTGGGAGGCCAACCCTGCATTCCTGGTGAGTAGTGTGCATTGGGGAGATGGTGGTAGGTTGGGCACAAAGAGTGATTTGGAGGATTGCTTTTTAAAGATGGAGCCAAAGGGATTTGCCAGTGAATTGCATTAGCAGGATTTGGGGCTGCCATACTGTATGGTCCTTCTCATCGTCAGCTGAGATGAGGATGACTCTGGGAGGAACAGCTTTGCTGGCAAACACAAGGGCTTCTATTTTGGACCTGTTACTTATGAGATGCCTATTTGACATGCAAGTGCACATGTCAGATAGTAGTCCAAATTCAAGGAGAGGTGCTGGCTAACTGTAAAAATGGGAGTCATTATTACAGATTTGGTATCCAAAGTCAGGAGACTGGATCAGATCTCTAAATACTGATTGCAATTAGAAAAGTGAAAGGCCCAATGACTGAGTCCTGTACTAAACTATAGACGATGATTCTAACTATTATGCACTTTTAGAGATATTATCTCTTAGAATTTTATGCAAAATTTGGCTGAGGTAATACAGCCTTTATCCTGTTTACAATAGTCACCATCAAAACCACTATCATTGTACTAAATGATGTCATCATGACATGACCAGTTTTAGGGGTTTTTTTTTTTGTTGTTGTTGTTTGTTTGTTTGTTTTTTTGTTTTAACCAGGGATTGATTCAGGCACAAAGACAATTTAGGCATCACTGGAGCTGGTTGCAAGCAACTCTCCTGCATGGTACTTCTCAATAGTATTGAAACAGACTTAGTGATCTTGGCCTGTTAGTTCACTACACAAAAACATGCTGATTTAGAAGAACACATGTAGGCCCTCAGAAATTGTAACATTGCTACAATTGCCATGTATAACATGCTTTTAACATTAAGGTAAAAAGTACCTGTCGGTTGGATTTAAGACCTGGGCAGTGTTTCTAGGATCGAGACACCTACCAGAAAATAGTTCATGCTTTTAGCACCTACTGATATGTAGAGAACTTTTCCACATATCTACTGTATTTACTCCATCAATGGAAATTAGTTTATAGCATAATATTTTATTTATGTTGCTTTATGATTGATAGTGATAATAAGTAACTGAATCATAAGGTCTTACCAAGAATTTTACAAAGTGGTTGTACTAATGTGCAATCCCACCAACAATGTATTAGGGTTCCCACTTCTCCACATCCTCACCAGCATTTTTTTTTGTGTTTTTGATGATTACCATTCTAATTGAGGTTAGGTGAAATCTCAAGGTAGTTTTGATTTGCATCTCTCTGATTGCTAATTATGTTGAACATCTCCTCATCCATTTATTGGCCATTTGTATTTCTTCTTTTGTGAAGTGTCTATTTAGATCATGATCCAGCAATACCACTTCTGGGTATCTACCCAAAAGAATAGAAACCAAACTACCAGACTAATGCATATGTATCTATGTTTATAGCCACACAATTTACAATTGCCAAACTATAGAACCAGCCAGGATGTCTATCAACAGGTGAATGGATTACAAAACCATGGGATATGTACAAAATTTAATTTTACTCAGCCATAAAGAAAAACAAAATCATGTCATTTGTGGGGAAATGGATGGAACTGGAAAATATTATGTTGAGATTAGTCAGTCACAAAAAATAAAAAATTGGATGCTCTCCCAAATATATGGAAGCTAGGAAGAAAGTAGGTCTGAAGAGGGACTCTGGATGAAGGAGAAATCTTTGATGAGCAAAGAAGGTAACTTAACTGAAAGTGATGGGGATAGAGGGGGAAACACTCTAATGGACATGATGTATCTTCACAACATATCAAAGTCAAACATTAAACTGAACATGAGGGAATGGGGTGGGAATTGGGGAAAGGTTAAATGAGAGATGTGTGCATGTATGCCTCTAACAGCTTGTACCTGAGAAAGATGTATGATTACAGTGCACCAATAAAAAAAAAAATAAAAAAGAGAACTTTACTACAAAGTAGCTTGAGAAACCTAAGTCAAGTTCAGTGGCAAAGTTATTCTAATATGGAGCTTCTGTAGAGCATGAAGACAGAATTGTCATGGGACTTTGTCTTTAGTATTCACTGATGAGTTTCTAGGACCGTGTCTGAGAGTACTCTGGTTACCAGAGTATCCTAGATTTTACTCAGATATACTTGATTAAATGCCAAACATATCGTAAGCTTTGCAACATATCTATTTAAATTAGTTTTTTTGTGATTCTTTTAAAAAGTTTTTAATAATTTTTATTGGTGTATTGGACATGGTAGTGAGAGTCATCATGATACATTCCTATCTGCACATACTGGCTTTTGATCTGCTTCCTTCTTCTAATTTTCCCTTTCCTGCCTTTGCTCCCTTTCCCCTCACCTTCTTATACCTTACTAGTCACTCTCCTAATTTTCATGAGGTCCCTTTTCTTTCCTTTTTCCTCTTTAGTTTCTACTTATTAGCAAGAACATCTGACTTTCTGCATATGGCTGAAAATTCAATCTATTTTCCTGCAAATGACATAGTTTTGTTCTTCTTTATGGCTGAGTAAAACTCCATGGTGTGTATATGCCACATTTTCTTTATCCATTCATCTGTGGAGGTTGTTTCCATACTTAGCTGTTGTGAATTGCGCTACTATACACATGGCTGCACATGTATTGCTATGGTAATCTGACTTTAATTCTTTTGGGAAAATACCAAGGAGTGGTATAGCTGGCTCACATGGTGGTTCTATTCTTACTCTTTTGCAGAACCTCCATACTTATTTCCTTAGCAATTGTCCAAATTTACAGTCCTACCAACAATGTATACGTATTTAGGCTTAAAAACTCAAAAGTATGTAAAATCATTTCATTTGCTGTCTGTGAGCTAAGACTTGGGTGAGTGAAGTGAAATCCACTTCTGAGTTGTGTATTACAAACATGAGGCCAAAAGGTGCCTGCAGATGAACTGATAGTAATAGATGCACACTGTGAAAGGGGAGGGAGCTGAGACTCTGGGCTTTCTATACTGCACACATGCAAAGTGGCTTTACAAAACTGTAGTGCCTTCACTTAAGACAAAGAGAAGAACAGTTCTGTGCTGCTGTAACTCATGGACACTTTGCACTTAGTTCCCAAGTGGCTTATCCCGTCTCCACTTACTACTACAGGTTTTGGCTTCTTCCTGGATAGAATCTTGGGTGGAACCATCAGTTCCCTTCTATAACCCCTGTCCAGTGCACTGATTGGGTGCTTGGCATGATCAAAGTATAACAAAGGAAAACAAGGGCACTTAAAAAGAAAAGGTTTTTCTTCTGATTCTGTATCTGAGGAAATTCCATTCAGAATATTTTTAAGTCAAAAAAGAAAAGTTGGGCTTTGTATGTCTACTGAAACATTTCATCCTAGGCTCAGCATAAATAATAGATTTGGGGGGGATTTTATTCATCATTTATATAATCACTGAAATTACAGATGAAGTAGGCCATTATGTCATCACTTCTCTTGCTAGACAGCACGTGTGTATTTTCTCCTTTATAATAGCCCATAAAAGCATCCTACACAGGGTTAGATCATAATAATCTTTTGGTCACTTGTAGTAAGAGCAAACTATTCTAAATGGACTGGGTTTCTGCCTGATTCCCATCTGGGAGACTCTAGAAATCCCTCCGTCTGACCGACCATGCCTTTTTCTTCGTTGCCCATATCTATGTGAAGCCAGCAGAGCCAGCTCCTCCCTGACACTGGTATAGGATACATCATCTGGGCTCTCACCATTGTCCCTAAAGCATTGGGGCACTGACGTCACATGGTGGTACTGTTACAAGAAGCTCTTCCAGATGTGCCAGAATATGCTTATATGTGTTTTAAAATCATCAAAGTGAAAACCTAACACTGAAAACTTCTCATAAAGACTTTTTGACTCTAAGAATAAGTCTTCAGCACTGATTGCTCCTATCACAAAGGACCTGTCAGAAATAGATTCTTTTAAAAAACCAAGACATATGTATGCACTGCATATAGGCTTCTTCATAGATTATCTGTAAATCTGGCATAATTTGATAGTTCCACTTTAGCTCTAGCATCTAATGTCAGTTATAGAAATGTTCAACATCATTAGCAGTTAGGAACATGCAAATCAAAAACACTGAGGTTCCATCTAACTCCAGTTAGAATTGCAGTCATCAAGAATACAAATAATAAGTACTGATTGAGAATGTAGAGGAATAGGAACTCAAACTCTTGGTGAGATTGTAAATTAGTGCAGCCGCTATGGAGATCAGCGTGGTGGTTCCTCAAGAGACTAGGAATGGATCCGCCATATGACCCAGTTATACCACTCCTTGGTATCTTCCCAAAAGAATTAGTGTTAGGATACTTTTGTGACACATGCACACCCATGTTTGTAGTGGCACAATTCATGATGGTCAAATTCTGGAGCCAACTAAGTTGTCCATCAACAGATGAATGGATTAAGAAAATGCGGTATATACACACAGTGGAGTTTTACTCAGCCATAAAAAAGAAAAAAAAATATGTCATTTACAGGAAAATGGATGGAACAAGGGAATATTATGCTAAATGAGATCAGCCAGACTCAGAACGTCCAGAGTTGTATGTTTTCTCTCATATGTGAAAGCTAGAGAGAAAATAGGAAACCAAAGGGACTTCCGATACATGAGGAGAGACAGCAGGAGAATAGTGGAAGAGGATTGGAGGAGGGAGGTGAGAAGGGGGAAAGAAGGCCTGAGGAAGGGAATAGTTCAAATATCATCATGTCTGCAGATGAAGAGGTCCATTCCAATCTCACTGACAGGTTCAGGGAAGGGGGCGGGGTTAGAGTGGAATGCAGAGGGAAACAGCAAGCAGTGTGTGCATGTAGGCGTGTATCACTTTGAACCTCTGAGGTACAATTACAATGCACCAATTAAAATATAAAAAATAAAATACCATACAGAAAAGAAAAGGCGGATAGGTTTGCTCTTACTTGCCTACTCTATTTCCCACTATGTGATTGCTTCTAGCATTCACCATTTTGACACGTCGACCTTCAGCTGCTGCATTCTGATTGAGAGAGTTATTGACAGTAAGTTGAATATATCATACAATATTAACAATGAAGTATGTATATTTTCAGAATCTCTGAGCAATTACAACTTGACATTAACATAAAGCGTTTCTCCCCCCAATCATTTTCTCTTTTTTCTCCTTATTTCCTTTTCTCTCCCTCTCCCTCCTTTTATTCTTTCCTTCTTTACGTACAGGCTAAATTGTCACAAAAATCTCACTCTTAGTTATTTCAAGAAGCTATTAACACCATTTCCTAGGAGTAGCTCCAGTGTATGTCTGGTTAGCCACCAGGGTATTCTCCAGCAATTGGTAGACAAATCTACTTGTAAAAGTTTTAGCCACTCATAAACCATAAGTATTTTATTTCCTACTGGTAAATCCTTATGTTAATTATTTCAATAATGTTATTGTTAATCATTATCATTTTTAAAATCCTCTTTAGGAAAATCTTATTTGGAGTCATTTGGAAATTTATAAACATATTTTTACTAAATTTACTATACTATACCAAGTTTTACATTGACTTGTTTTTCCCAGTTATCTTTAACATTTAGTATAATATTAGTGTGCTTTCTAGTATAACACTTATAATCCTTTCTAATTTTTAATAAACAATTTATCTTTGTTTATTTGTTATTCTGGTGAGGATATTGTTACTAGTTTTCAAAATGGATGTACTTCTTAAGTCAACATAAATTATGCATTTTTGTGTTGTGAATTCTTAGAGCTCTTAGTGTTATTTGTTCCCAAATAATATTTGACTTCTTGATGTATGAATATTGAATTGGTTTCTCTCAGGAGAAGTTTCCAGATGAATGCTGCTTTTAGAAGAATAAATACATGCTTTTATTAATAAATGTCAGAGAATTTTGGATTTGCTTTCTTTCTTCCATCCACAGCCAAAACAATGAGACTACCTTTATCCCTTTCTGAAGCATTCATAACATTTTAGAATTTTTTCAGTTCATACATAGCTTTGGCTCTTGATAGTTTTTCTCATTTATTAGCATTTAAAGGCATGCTTTATATATTTATAAGAACAAAAATGTGGCAAAATCAAAAGAAGATGCATTATTGTAATTAACTGAACAGAAAAGGACATTATATTTTATTGATTCAAAGTAGGTGCTCTTTGATACCAATTTTAACCTTTTTTTTTTTCTCCAGCATTTACAACAACATCATTAATACATGGGATCCATATCTCACATTCTTTTTTTCTCCTCAGCCTTGCTGCCTTTAATCTCCTCTACCCAGGAGCTGACTTCCATAGCCACTCCTGGATCTTGTTATCTAGAACTGCCTGACCTTTAGCTCATTCTGGGACCACAGCCTCCCATCGTTCAGATTATTCATGCCCACTGCACCTGTGACACATTCAGCCTCTCTCATTCTTTCTCCCTTCTGACTTCATGTTTATCTATGACCATTCTGAGCTCCATAATCAAACTCTAATTATTCATCTCCTGATACCTTTGGTGCCCCAGTGTCTTGCTAGGCTTGCCCTGCAAACCATCAAGCCCATTAGTTCCCACGTGCATGTGCTGTAACGAGGGCATGGAGCACTATTGGAAAAACAATATAACAGTGCAGGTTAGTGGAAATCTAACTCTGTAGTCTCTTTCCTTCAAGAGTCCTCGGCATTTCCTGGCCATGCTCTGTCAGCCCCAAGCCAGGTCCCTTTGTACTACATTCAGTCGTCTTCACCACCGATACTAATTGTGTAATGAGTAAATGTGTATTAACACTGCATCCCAGATGTTGCACTAAGCTCTAGGGAGAGACTGTTGAACCAAAACAAAACTCTACCCATATGTAGCCTGCAAGAGAGTCAGACATGTATAAAATAGCAACACTAATGATTATTTCATTGTACTTGAATCAAGTGGTAGAAAACAAAAGGTGGTCTGTGGCTACATATTGGAATATGGAAGGGGAGACACTAATTGGGCTTTTCTTATAGCTTAACATGTGTATTTCTGGGATAATGTCCTTTTTTTTTTCATTTCTTTTAGAACCTTATTAACATGTTATAGTTTTTCATTCTTTTATGGCTTGCTTGCATAATTATGTATGTCAACAATGTAACTTTAGGAATTTTACTTTACTTTTATATTACTTTATTTTTTTTTTACTTTTTAAAACTTTATTGTTGTCTCTTATAATACCTCTATTTTTATCCATGGTTGAGTCTGTGTATATTTGGGTTGTTCTCTATTTTTGGTTATTACAAACAATTCTGATTTGAACAGGAAAGGCATGAAAAAGATTAATTTTCAGTATACATATAACATTTAGTTTGGGCCATTCATTTTAGTCTTCTAGATCTAACACAAATATCACAAATTAGTTGCAAATCAGACCACTTCCATATTTAAAATATTAAGCAATTAATGGATGTACTTACTATGTTATTTAGGACATTGTTAACTGCATGTATTTTATAATTTCCTAATATAATAAATGACAGGACCACTTTTTTTCATGCTCATCTAGAGGATAGAAGCATACCTATAATTCTAGTCCCATTCTGAGCTATCTACTCTCAATTCCAGAGGACATCCATAAGACCTACGCATCCTCAACTCTATAGGTATTGCCATTGTTTCCTAAAGTGATTGAGCTAGAATATACTGCCACTTGCATTGTCCCCATCATCTTCTGCAGTTGGTATTTTCTTTTTCTGTGTCACTAATGAGCCTATAAAATTTGGGGGGGATTTTTAGTTTTGTCTGATGTCTACGTTGTCACTTAAGTCAGATGCTGGTGGGAGTCTTCTAGCACCAGTTTCATACTTTGCCAAATTATGAGGGCCCTGGGCTCATACTTAACCTCTTAATCTAGAGATAAATATTGTGGAATCTTAGTTGCATAAGGAGAGAAGAGAAATGAAAAATCTTTTACCCTTTTGGGAACTGTACTGGTTAGCCCCCAAATGATATGTTTTAAAAGGTAACATGGTAGAACAATAACAAATTTGAGTTAATTATAGTAAATACTGTCCTGTAAGGAGTGAAATCTCACAAAGTCCATCTAGAAACTTTTGTGTGGAAGGTCCTATTTTTCAAGGTGGAATCATCAGCTAGAAATGGGGAACTGTCTTCATAACAAATTTAACCAGCTGTTTGTCAACATTGTATAGACATGGCCTTTGTGTAGACTCAATATAGGACAGACCCAATCAATAGATTTAAAATATTTAAATAGAAGCTTCTAATTACAGTGCCCATGCCTTTCTAATTGGGTTAATGAGTACAATTTTACCAGAATATGTATATATGCTCTAATACATATAATTCCTTTTACTATATACAGACTGTACATAGGTTCTATATGATTGTCTGATTCTGTATTATCTATCACTTAGGATCTGATGTGATGCTGACTAGGTCAAGACTCTCTTTTATTTCGTTTTCTGATTTTATCTAGCTCTTCAGTGATTTCTTTTGCCATTTAAATCAGCCTACCAAGTGCTGTGTGCATGTATGTTACACTCATTAAGAGCTAATTATGATGTGAAACTATAGCACTCCAATAAAAGTATAAAAAAGAATCTTCTGCTAAGATAAATTGTTACCACTAGTAAAAACTTAGTGAGATGAAATACATTTTACAATGTTAGAAAAATTAATGCACTTTGGAACATATGGAACATATTTGTGTTATTAAGGATGCAACATCTCCCCCCCCCCATAACTACTCATCCCTCTTATTCTGCTAACATCTGAACTTGGTATATTTAGCAAATGTTGATACTGTGCTAAGGGGGGAAGTTAGGCTTGTCTGATCATGTTCACATTTGCAGTGTGGTACATGATCATTCAATAGTCTGCATTTCTGCATTCATAGTTTACTAAGTGCTTTGTACATAGCAGTCAATAAATGTTTGTTAAGTAAACCATATGTATGTTCATGTATGTTCATTTCAGTGTTCAAAAATGACTCATTCTAATATTAATAATTAATAATAAATCTTTAAGCCTATGAACTTCTTGAGTCACTCATAGTATCACTGTAGGACCCACCCATGTATCTGTGAAAATGCAGTCAGAATAGCACGGGGGCATTTTCTGACACTATTTGCAGATTACTGTGGAGTTCCTGGAAAGGTCCCTGCTGTCCTCTTAGCAGTTTGTGACCAAGCACAGCCTGATTGTACCCATTTCTTTGTTAAGCATACCCAAATGTTTTCCTTAGACGACTGCTCTCCTTGCTACTTACATATTGAAAGTGATTATGTGAGATTGTAATGAATTTTGTTGACAGCCTTCCTTCCCAAAGCTGCTTATCAAAGGACGTTACTTCTGACTGAGTAGCTTGTTTTTCTTTCTTTCCATCTGGATGGATTGCTTGCCAGTGGTGACTTATGGCTTATTTCATCGATTTTCAGTAATGAGATAGAGCAGTATGAGGTAAATGTCTGTACACGTGGGCAGGGATTCTAAATCACATTCTGCAAACCACGAGCTCACTCAGTGATGCAGTTCGCCTATCTCCTCAAAAATGTTTGTGGTGAAGGTTTCCTGAAAAGGCTTAGGCTTAAAGCACATCACTTAAATGACAGATTTAGAAAAATAGAGTTATATGGTCATTAGAGCAAGAGATTCCATATTGGCATGGTCAGGCTAACCTCCTCCAGGGGTTGTAGAAGCTAATTCATCGGGCAGTGCATCTCATGGGCACAGTCTTGGCAGATGAGCGAGGCAGAGAGAACATGATGTGCTTTTAAATGCATTGATCTCTCTACAGAGAAACATTTCAACGTGTAAGTGGCCAGGGACCAGAAGTAACTCAGTGGCTGTAGAATTGCTACAAGATGCTCAGATGTCTCAGTCAAGGAAGACACTGGAAAGAGGAAATAATCCCAGGCTGCACTCAGCTAATACCATGCTGAGTCACTGTCCTGTGGTGCTGGGTTACCTTGGCATCCACTCTCTGTCTTGATGATGGGGAGAAGCATCTTGCACTCTTTAAAAGTCAGGTATCTGTGGAATGGAGGGGAGTCCCTTGAAGGCTGTATGTGTTGGCTCTGCTGATGTAAGGCTCGTATGTCCTTTATACCTGTTAACTCCTTCAGTCACTTTCACTGGGCACTGCACACAGGTGCTGCGTAGGTTGGCTTCCAGCAGGAACTTCATCGAAAGTTTTATGAACTGAAAACAAAATAACTTTATGCTCTAAAAAGACCTCAGGACATGTGACTGTAGGTGAGACACAGGAAGGTCTCCTTTCTGCATAATAAAAATCCCCCCCCCACACACACTTCTTTGGGTTACACATTCATTTATTAGATATAGTATTATGTTAGATATAGTATTATGTTCTCTAATCAGAAGAGTCCAGGTAGATCTTCATTACTTCCTTTTCATTGCCCCTTTAATTAATGCTCTCCCCCTCGTGCGGAGACTCCTCCAGGCCTTTCTTCATGACACCGATAAATCTCACTGCCTCCCTCCCATCTGTTCTCTCCACAGTGCCCCTTCCTTCCATGATCCGTGGCACTCCAGTTTCCATTGCTACCCCTCAGAGTCTCACCTTCTTGTTTCTTCTTTCCACTGCGTCTAAAATTAACTTGAAAATGAGCCTCATCTTCAAGACATTTTGGCACTCTTTACATTAATCTTAGGAAAGTACAATATAATCACAATGTGGTACACTGTGGACACCAGTCATTGGAAACTCTTTGGTCAAGACAGATGTACTCTGGCCCTTAAAATCCCTACACATAATGATTCCACTTGTTTATATGATGCTTTCCTTACTCTGATGCATTCTTATGTCTTGCCTGAGTTAGGCAGAAAAGTACAAATTAGCGACTATTTGATGACATAACTTAATATGTAGACTATAACTTTGGTGTAAATAAACTTAATTGAGGATATTGAAGATGATATAATAGAATTAAACAAACCTATTCTGAAGAAGCTGTATCATATAGGTTTGGAGATAATTGGTAGGAGTCTAATGAATTTTACTTATAGTGCAAACAGAGAATTGTCATCGTTTAGTGCACCCCAGAGGAGAACAGAAAATAATATTGAATTAATTTAATCAAAACCGATCATGTGTAAAAAGTAGACAAAAATGTGAATGGAATTTGGGTACATTTTTATACTTATGAAAATGAATCCTAAATCTCAAATGATTCAGTAAATAAACTGTGATTTCCTGACAGAAAGAGTTGGGTTTTTATCAGTATAAAATTGAAGAGTAGAGAACATTCCAGAGGAACACTGACTGACTCCAGAATGTCCTGGGAATCGGTTATTTCATTTTGATCAATCCCTACTTAAACTTCTTGGAGAGATATGATACATTTGACCACTTCATTTCTACATGGGGTGTAAAATAATAAAAGCAACCAGCCTGCTAAGAACCCAAAGCCAGATGGTGTATATGTGTGTCATGCTGAGTTGATGGTTTAGAAATGCCAGCCCTGCAGAATAGTTGGAGCCAAATCATACTTCAAGGTAATCCTGCCTAAGACCTACTTGTACATCTCCATATAACCTTTACATTTTAAACTGGTTCTTGTGTGAACTTTAAGTTGCAGCGACAGCATGTTACATACAAGCAATAGAAAAACACAGATAAGATGTCTCTAATGGGATTTGTTAACCGTCAGCTTAAATCAAACTCTAATAATAAAGTGGTAGAACTCCACAGCGGTTAACAGTACTGGCAAACTGTTTCTTAAACAAATAACCAAAAGTCAGCCATTCTCCCTGGAATGTAGACCATTTAATCACTTTTGGAGGTTATCTTATGATAATGAGTTAAAGACAAAGACTTTTCTTTGCAGTGCTGAGGAATGAACCCAGGGCCTCACATATGTTAGACAAGTGATGTACCACTAAGCTATCTTCCTAGTCTGATAATGTAAGTTAAAAAAAGAATAACAAAACCTCCAAATTCCCTCTCTGTCTCTTGATATTTAGAAACAACAAGACAGTTCTGAGTTCCTGTATTCCTTGACCTATATGTTCTCACCTGAAGAAATTTTCCAGAGCAGTGCAGATGAGGTGGGAGCCATACTCTAGTTGCAAGCAAGAGAAAGCTCATAGAAATGGCTCGAGAGGGAGAGGGCAGCCGCCAGGCAATTGTGGGGGGTCTCCTGTGTTAGGTGGCGCATTAGATAAGAAGACAAGCCAACCGCAAGGATGTATAGACTTAATTTGTACAGAGTTTTGACCATACAAAATGTTGTTCAGACTATTATGTGTACATTTGTAGAAATTCTTCTTTCTCCTCTCCTAGAACATGAAACTCTGTTTCTCCCCTTTCTTTTTCATTTTAAAATTCCCTTCCATTCCTATTCCTTTCCTTTAAATCTTCATTAAAGTTTCTGCATCCCAAGAATCAGTGAATTATTTATTTATGTACAAAACATTTATTGAGTAATTTAGTTGCATGTTAAATCAGTTTTTCTTGTTCTTTTGTTTTGAAAGTCTGATTTTTTAGGTACAAATATAATTAAGATCATTATGCCTTCTTGACAAATTGACCTTTTTAGCAGTACAAAATGTTCCTCTTTATTTTTTGTTACTACGGGTTGAATATCCCTTACTAAAAGTGCTTGGGACCAGGAGTGCTTTGAACTTCAATTTTTTGATTTTGGAATATTTGCATATATATATGTGTGTGTGTATATATATATATATGTGTGTGTGTGTGTACATATATATACATATACATACATATATACATATATGTATATATGTATTTGGAGGCAATGAATGCTGAAATTAACTTTCAGTAGGTTTCTCAGAAAATACCCTTCATCATTAAATCACTAGGTAAAGAGAACATACACGTCTTTAAATGACTAGATATTGTCAGTTGTTCTTCAGAGTGGTTGTCCAAATTTCTATTCCCACTGTAAGCTTTCTGGTTGTTCTACATCTTAATAACACTTGGTAGTGTCAGAATTAAATTGTAAACCATTGTACTGGTGAGAAACACCATCTCATTGTGGTCCTAATTTACATTTTCTAGTTATGGTCACACAGGTCACTTTTTAATATGATTAGTGGCTAGATTGGCGTGGAGATTAGTATTCCCTTCGATGGACACTCCAGGGTCTCACACACCATTAGGGCTGACAGAGAGATCCAAGCATTGAAAGTCTTAAAAATGATATAGAAAAAATTCCCAAGTGTGAAATTATTCTCTGAGTCACTGAAGTTATTTCTGGTCATCAAAACACGATGCTTGCCAGCAAGTCTCCTGTGTCACTCTAGTTGTGACACTCTCAGCTTCTCCTCCTCTGGTTTTCCTGGCTATAGACAGAATGACAATAAACCTTTAAGTCACTGAAGGTCAAGACAGGGCACGTTATAAGGAAAAAGAGAACATTATTCTGGCTAAAATAGACTAATAATAGTGGGATCAGGGTGCTGTAGAAGCCTAGATTAACAATATGGGGGTTTCAGCACTGAGCTAAGGGATAAACTAGATTTTTTAGGACCTTTTTTCCTTTTATTCTGTGCCTCAAGTGAAGAATGGCAAAGCTTTCACAGATTCTTCCCACTGCCAGTGTGGATTTTTTTTAAGTACTTGTTATGTTTTTTTTTAAAGGTAATGAGTAGAATGATGTAGAATAATGAGTGGAGGTAATGTGTAGAACTTACCTTTTACAAATAAGTCACCAGTAAATCATTTCTAGAAGAAGCTAGAAAATTCTCCCTGACTCTCTCCTGGATGTAAAATAGGTAAGACTTTGATGCTAGGGAGTATGTTTTCTGTCCCTTCCATGATCTGAATTATCACGTGCCTTGCTGCACCACGGTATTTTGCCCAACTCTGCTCACAGCTCTGAATCATCAATACTTTTATCCCCTCTTTATGAATTTACTCAAAATTATTGGCTTGTTGTATTTCAGGATTCTCTCCGTGTAGTGGTCCTAAGTGTAAAATGGCTGATGTAAGTGATTCAATTTGCAATTGACTTGGGCATGTAAGACCAAAAGCTCTCTTGGGAAATGGTCTGGGGATCTATGTTTATACTACTTTGGAAAGATTTTATTTCACAAAGACTGAATACCTGCGGAGGAGGTCAGTTAGTTCAAGTTTGACAACAGAAAATTGTTCCCTATCAGAGTCTGGATTATTGTGTGCAGTTGATTTCTTTATGACTCAAAGACCAGATTTCTATCACTTCCTTTGTTAGAAAAATGTCCAATAGGAGAGGTTAGGACAGGTAGACTGAATTACCTTGTTGATTATTCAGACAACACTGACTCTTTCATTTTATCTCAGGTGTTTGATAAACCTTGCTTGTCAATATAACCAGACCAACAGATGTGATGCTTTAAAGTAATGGAAATGGCGGTTTGATCATTGGTATTGCTTTCTGTTTAGGTGTGTGTTTGTCTGTGTGTGTGTGTGTGTGTGTGTGTGTGTGTGTGTGTGTGTGTATACCTGTTTTGTACTTGTCCTGAGGTGAGTGAAAATAAAAGCAGTGTTTTTAAGATGAATCTTCTCACCTGTGATAAGTCGTAAATATCTAATTTTCTGCTCTTTAAAGGGCTTCTGGTCTTTCCTCATCATGTGTCGTGTTGCAAATGTGTAGCTTGCTTCTGTTGCACACCATGGGTCTCTTTAGCACTAATGACCATTCCCGCGGTTGTCTCCCTACAGGTTATCCAGGCTGTCTTTTTCGGGATCTGCGTGCTGACTGATCTTTCTAGTCTTCTGACTAGAGGAAGCGGGAACCAAGAGCAGGAGAGGCAGCTCAAGAAGCTCATCTCTCTCCGGGACTGGATGTTAGCTGTGCTGGCCTTTCCTGTTGGGGTTGTGAGTATGACGTAGGATGCATTTAGCCACAGGAGAAACTTGGGTCTTAAATCAGATCTGTAAGAGGAAAAAATAGGTCACATTGTAGGAGATTTCTTTCTTTCTTTTTGTTGGTGGTGCTGGGGATTGAACCTAAGGCCTTAAGCACAAGCACTCCTACTGAGCTCCATCCCCAACCAATTTAGTTTAGATATAGATTTAGATTAGTTTACTAGGCTACCAGTACTGCAGACTGGGTGGCTTAGCCAACTGAAACTTGTTTTCCCACATCTGGAGCCTAGAATTCTGAGATTAAGTCGACAGCAGGGTTGTTTTCTTCTGAGGCCTCTCTCCTGGGCTGCTACAGGCTGCCTTCTCCCTGGGTCTTACTTATATCCTCATCCCTATGTGCTGGTCTGTACCCTAATTTCCTTTTTTTTTTTTTTTGTATTAGAGATTGAACCAGTGACATCCTACTTCTGAACTACACCCTCCAGCACTTTTTTGTTTTTTTTTTTAATTTTGAGACAGAGTCTTGTTAAATTGCTGAGGCTGTCCTCAAACCTATGATCCTCCTATCTCAGCCTCCCAATACTGGTATTACATAAGTGTGTCACTATGCCCAGGAAATTTCCTCTTTTCATAAGGAGACTAGTCAGGACCCTCTCCTCCTGCAATGATCTCATTTAACCTCAATTACGTCTTTAAAGAACATTCTGGGGTGGTGTGGACTGTAAACCTCAACATAAAAATTATATGGGGGACACAGTTCAGCTCATTACCCTCTCTCCCTTCCCTTTTCTTTCTTTCTTTTTTTTTTTTAATTTTTTTGTGGTACTGGGGATTGAACCTAGGGGTGTTGTGCCTCTGAGCTGCACCTCTAGCCCCTTTTATTTTTTATTTTGAAACAGGGTGCCACTAAGCTGCAGAGGGCCTCACTTAATTGCCGAGGCTGGCTGCAAACCTGTGCCCTCCTGTCTCAACCTCCCAAGTACTGGGATTACAGATGTGAGCCACCATGCCTGGCCCCATAACAGTTTCTTAAACAGCCCAAAGTTGAAATGTAAGGCACGTGAACTGACAGCTGTAGTGTTTCTGAACTTGTGAGAGGAATCAGCATTGGCCCACCCCTGTTCACTTCTCAGTATGCCATTAGCTGATATCACTTCAGTAAATGCTGTTTAATGTTTGGTCCTGTTCTGGTTTTATTGATTTTCTTTGTTTTCAGTTGGATTCCCTCCACAGCCCAACTTTCTTCCCAAGTCTGTTAATTTTGCATCATCGGCGTATAAACCACGTTTCTTTGAAGGACCCACACCACTCCACAAACTTTAGCTTGTGCATAGCCAGGAGAAGAAGGAGAGAATTCTTGTATATGTCACTTGATGAGGACAAGTACAAGTATGTTCCCTAAATTCAAGTGCAGCCTTTTCACTTGCCAGCTTATTTCTGGGGGCAAGAGAAGCTCATCGATGTGGCTCGAGCATGCATCCGTGCAGGGCTCCCTGTCAGAGCAGCCAGGGGGTCGCCCAGTGCTCTTCTTGATGCTGGCCAGGTCTGCAGCTGGCAGAGGCCTCCACGTGCTTGGCAACGAGTCATGTTTTCTCTGTGCTCAGTTGCGTTTTCTTGGGAGATGTAGCCCTTCACTCTTGAGAACAGCACGCGGGCCAGGGAGCCCTCTAACCCAGTCACACTCCTCACCAGAGATCCTTGACTCCAGAAAGCCTGAATGGATGGTGCTCAGCTCAAAGCCATCTAGTGTATGTCTCCAATCTGTTGTTTACATAAAAGAGCTAGTGCTTTCCATATTATTTAGTGTTTCCTTCTTTGGACTTGCTTTATAAAATTCAGATACCTTCTATCAAGGCAGTCATCTAAGAGAACATTTCCATTGGCGTAAAGAGTAAAGACATGCACTTTCTGCAGAAGAGAATTACCTATAAATCCAAGTCTGTGTGTATCTATGTGGGGTGTGTGTGTGTGTGTGTGTGTGTGTGTGTGTGTGTGTGTATGCAAGGTGTGTCTGATTCTTCTTTCTTTTTTTTTAAACCCCTTACTCCTTTGAATTTCTAGTGGAATAGCATTGTCTCTAAAAGTCTTCATTTATTGGGTAGGAAGAATAAAATAGTAATACAATAAAACAGTACATAGGAGTACAGTATCAGTGTGTTTTCTTTCAGTTCTACCACTCCTTCTGTTATGTGGTGTCAGACTCTCTACCGGGCACCTCTGACTTATAAATTTTGTCCCTCTCTTCATAGGCTCCTTACAGAGGCTCTACATTTGCAACATTCCTTTTTGTGCTTGAGACTGAGACTTGAGGTGTTTATCAGCTCTCAATGTTCTTCCTAAGTTTAGTGTGTGTGTGTGTGTGTGTGTGTGTGTGTGTGTGTGTGTGTGTGTATGTGTGTGTGTTTCATGGTTTGTAAGTTCATGAACCTTTTTATTTGCGTGTTTGTTTTGTTACATCTGACATGTTCCTCTGTATTTCACTCTTTTTGTTCCCTTGTCCATGTTTTGGAAGAAACTACTTTTCATCCTCCCCATTTTAAAGCGGAAGTCACAGCATCGCAGTTTCAGAGCATATGTGCTTCCCTTTCCAGGTTGATCAGCCCCCTGGCAGCAGCCCAGCCCCAGCCGGGCACCCCCAAGTCTCCTGTGCTACCTGGTACATGAGAGGTCATCAGCGATCTGGAGGTTCACAGAAGAAGTTAAAGAATCAGTGATTAATCAGAGATGTGCAACTTTACTGATTCTTTTTAATGCTTTTATTGGTGCAATGTAATTACACATCACGGTGAGATTCAAAGTTCATACATGCACACATCATTTGGTGTATTTCCTTCTGTATTTCTTGAACTCATTTTTTCTTGGTCACTGACATTTTATAGTCACTATTTCCATTTTTCATAATCTTCCCTATTATTGTAAATCACTTTCTCCTTTATAGTCACTAGTCTATCATTTTTCCTGAAATTCTTTAAGTTCCTCTGTTACATTTCTTTACTTTTCTTTCTTCAGCCTTCTCCTCTCTCCTCCCCAATCAAGAAAGCCTTGGTCAATATTCTCCAGAAGTCTCACATTTCCACTGTTTCTCCTGTTTCTTGTGTTACTGGGGATCATACCCAGGCCTTTGCACACATGAGGCAAGCTCTCTAACACTTTTTCAAATTCTTATTTTGAGACAAGTTCTGATTAAGTTGCCCAGGCTGGTCTTGAACTTCCTTGCCTCCGTCTCCTGAGTAACAGGGGTTACAGGTGTGTGCTATGTAGTTTTATTCTTATCACGTAAGAATTCCTTCCTTCTTAGAATGTGAACCCTTCCTGGAGCACTGCCGTGAGGACTCCCTTTAAGAAGCCTCCTTTCACCCTTCCTGTGGCTCCTGGCCTGTCCAGCCTTGACAACAGCACAAGGATGGGAGTAGAATTAATGCCCAGCGCCTGATGCACACACAGTTATAATATCTTTTTGAATCTAGTATGTGAATGCTTACCATGTGTGCTAATGATTACTGATAACACTGGAAGTAAACAGCTTTCACTGTTTGGGTGATACAGTCACCATCCTCCAGAGCAAAACATCTGAGCACCCTCCCTCTGCTGGGAGAGCATTGAGCCTGGCTTGAGTATCCCATGGTGGAAAGTGGAGCCTGGGCTTTGACCCCCAGGGTCCCAGAGGCCTCCCTTGCTCTGAAGCACCAACTGTGGGGTGGGTGCCTGGTCACTTGGGCATTCCCTGATGTTTTCTGTTGGATTCTTCCACCTCTTACTTTTTGTTTGTCAGTTTGTTACTGGAAAAGTTATGTTATTTTTTACTCCATGGTGCAGGCATAAAAACAAGGGGGTGGCCGCATTGATCACCTTGGCTCAGATTTTCACCTCTGCTCAGAACTTCTTGGTCCAAACTTTTCCTTAGGCTCACATTCATTCATTCCTTCATTCATTCTCATTCTTTCTCTCTCCCCCTCTCCCTCTGTTTCTCTCTCCCTCTTTTTTGCACGTGTGTTTCCTCTGTCTTACACACACACACACACACACACACACACACACACACACACCCCTCAGCTGTAACCAAGGTAGCAAGGAACACAAGGGTAGGTTATATAGGATTTGCAATTTCTGCACTAATGCTTCCTGCAGTAACGAGGTTAATTGAGAGTTGACAGTAATTGCTTTATGGGAGCATGAAGGGCTAAATATGATTTGGTGACCCGTGGACCTAATGCATCTACCTTATGGTCTCTTATCTCAAGGATATATAAAAATAACGAAACATTCCAATCAGAGATAATTGGAGTTAAGTTTGGTTTCAGCGTGACCTTGAAGAAATCAGGCAGGGTTGCTTGAGCGAACATACCATGTATCATCCTGATTTGTGTCGATTCCCATAAACGCAAAGCTGGCCTTGATTAGTAACGCTAATGGCCGGAAACCACCACCACTCCCAAAGCCCTGCAGCTCATTTTGCAGGGCTAACCCACGGGAGGCTCTTCTTACCATGTGCAGTTTATTTCTGAACCCTGTCACCCTTTTAAAGAAGCATTACAAATAATTCTATGACATTATGTGGTCTGGAAGCACTGAAGTTTATTAGGAGCAATCAAACCAAGAATGTCTTTTGTCTCTTGTGAGTTTGTTGACTTTGGTGCTGGCAAGATACCATTATAGTTAAGAGAATAGACTTATACTTTAAGTCCTGCCCCCACCCCCCACTGATTATGATGAGTATGAAAATGCCCCACTCAGAAACCTTAAATGTGTCTCCAATGACTAGCCAAAGCAGCCCCTTTAAATGGAAAAGAACAATTGCACATTTTCCGTTAGTTCAAGTCTGTGCACCTATTTATTTGTGATTCAGCTTGGAAAATGCACATACTCAACCCTCACCACCTCACCGGGACATCTCTGTCTCGGTATTCCATGGACCACTGTAGCCCCGATGCTCATCTTGCCCATTCCACTGTGATG
Source organism: Graphiurus murinus (assembly GCA_004027655.1). NCBI lineage: Eukaryota > Metazoa > Chordata > Mammalia > Rodentia > Gliridae > Graphiurus > Graphiurus murinus. The sequence continues at coordinate 360,409 of PVLC010000030.1, read as the reverse complement.
ATGCAGGCATCCTTCTCTGAATGTGTCTGGAGGTTTGTTCTAACCTGGGATGGGTTTCCAGAGTATCAGAACAAACCAGCATAGGCCTCTATGAATTTCTCTGGAATTTGTCCTTCTTATCTTAGGCTCAAAGCTATTTGTTATGTAACCATTTCTAGTGTTATAATCATGTCTTTTGAAGACTTGATGAAGATATTAATGTGTACCAGCCTATTCTAAAATCCTCTAAAACTTGTTTTTAAATCTCTGATGGAGACTGTATGGTAACATATCCCTTAGGAAACATATAGAAAATGGATTTTAAAATTTCAAATGCAGACTCCAAGAAAAAAGTATTTTCGAAATGTAATTCCCATGGAATAGAATAGAAGATACAGAAACAAATCCTCACACTTACAGCTAGTTGGTTATTGACAATGGAGCCAAAAGTATACACTGAAGAGAAGAGCTTTTTCAGCAAATGGTGCTGGGAAAACTGGATATCCACATGTAGAAGAATGGAATTAAACCCCAATCTCTCATTCTGCACAAGAGTCGACTCAAGGTGGATCAAAGACTTACAAAAAAAGGACCCAAAACATTGCAATTGCTAGAAGTAAACATAGGGCCAACTCTCCAACATATAGGGAGTGATAGAGACTTCCTTGGTAAGCCCCCAAAATTCAGGAAAAACCGAGAATCAATAAATGGGGTGGCATCAAATTAAAAAGCTTCTGTGCAGCAAAGAAAAAAAATAAAAAATCTGAAAAAAGGGCTTACAAGATGGGAGAAAATTTTTGCCAGCTATTTCTCTGGTAGAGGACTAATATCTACAATATATGAAGAACTCAAACAACACTAAAAATTTTTTTAAATGAGCAATTGAACTAAATAGACACTTCTTAAAAGAAGAAATACAAATAGCCAATAAATAAATGAAAAAATATTCAGCATCATTAGCAATCATAGAAATGGAAATCAAAACTATACTGAGATTCTAACTCGAGTTAGAATGGCAATCAACAAAAATACAAATCATAATAAATGCTGGTGAGTATGTAAGGAAATAGGAACCCTTATACACTGTTGGTGGGGTTGCAAATTAGTACAGCCAGTGTGGAGATCAGTATGAGAATTCCTCATAATGGGAAAGGAATCACTATATAACTCAGTTACACTGATGAATGGTGTAAATTCATCAGTACCTGTCCAAGAGAAAGTCAGACTACTATAATGATATAGAAATTCCATATTCATAGCAGCACAATTCACAGTAGCCAAATTATGGAACCAACCTGGGTGTCTGTCAACAGATGATTGGATAACAAAAAATGGAAGTATATAAACGAAGGAATTTTACTCAGCTATAAAGAAAAACAAAATTATGTTATTTGCAGGAAAACAGATTAAACTACAGAATATTATGTTAAGTGAGATCGGCCAGTCTCAGAAAGTCAAGGGCTGAATGTCTTCTCTCATATGTGGAAACTAGAGAGAAAATAGGAAACTAAAGCGACCTTAGATAATTGAGGAGAGATAATAGTTGAGTAGTGGAAGGGGATAGAGGGAGGGAGGAGGGAAAAAAAAAGAACTGATGAAGGAAACAGTTCAAACGATGCTATTTCCATATCTGAAGCTATCACTGTTGGCTTCACTAATGTGTATGGGAAGGGGTGGGTAGTGGAGAGCAGTCTGAAGGAAAACATAGTAAGTCCTGTATGCATGTCTCTATATCACTTTGAACCTTGGTATGATGTGTGATTACAAAGCACCAATAAAAGTGTTTTTAAAAGAAATACAAAGGAATTATTGTCTTGAAAAAATAATTCCCAGAAGTCTTCGTTTATTGACATGCTAACTATAACTACTTGAAGAAAAAAATTTTGAGAGTTTTGTACATTTAGATCAACATATACCTACAATTCCTAACACATTGTTTCATTACTCCTTTTAAATGTAAGAGGTATTAATTACTAAAATGATATTAATTATTCATTTTAGTATCAGTTAATGTGACACATAAAGGAAGGTGATTTGATTCTATTTGAGATTGTACATAAAAGCAAATGCCTTTCATTCTGCTTTGACATTTAGGGGAAAAAGTTTTTAAATATATATTGTTTATGTTTTACTACAAATGCAAGGCTTAACTTAAAAGAATACACTTACTATCACCTAATCCTCTCTTTTTTTTTTTTTTTTTACGGTTCTGGGGATTGAACTCGGGCATTCTACCTCCGAGCTATATCCCCAGCCCTAATTTTTATTCTTTATTTTGAAACAGGGTCTCACTAAGTTGCGGAATGCCTCACTAGGTAGCTGAGGCTGGCCGCGAACCCGGATTCTCAGGTCTCAGCCTCCCGAATGCTGGGATTACAAGCGTGCGCCACCACGCCCGGCTCCTAATCCTCTCTTTATTAAATTTCTACAGAAGTACCTAAAATCAAACTCTTTTCTATTTTCTTTAGGCTATAGTTAATATTCTGTCTTTCTACTTCTAAAGTTAAAAATACAATATCAGTTCATGTTTTGTGGTAAAACCTAGTTTGCTTCTGGTTGAGTCCGCCATTAGCTTGTCCCCTGCACAAAAATGAGGGTATGAGTTAAGTTGGCTAAGAGGGAAGGTTCGTAAATGACAGTTTGTTCAGGATCAGTTAACAAAATAAACTATATTTCCCCATTACCAGGAGTGAGGCTTAGAACAGTGTAATTACATAAGTTAGGTTGCATGTTTCATCAGGGCAGTGTCAAAATATTAATTCACTATTGGTTGAGTATAATCTATCCAACCATGGCTTACACAATAAAGATATTTATATCTCACCAAACAGTAGGCCTGTAAGACAAGTACTTTCAGGGTCGTATTGCTCAATGTTTTAATAACAACTGGGCAGTTTCTATTTTCAGCTCTTCTATCTTCAGAATGTCACCTTTTTTTACCTTGGAGTTGCTCTCTAAGATATCAGGAGGGTTGGTACGGGGCTAAGGATCACTTCCTTCACATCCATGTTCAAGACATGAGGAGGACTGGCACTCTTTAGGAGACCTCCCCAATGTTGAACTCTTCACCAGGCAAATGCGTCATTCCAGAAGCTTTCTCCTTAGGTCTTGATCTTAGAACCATCATGTGGCTGGAGCCAGCTGTGTGGTTGGCCAGGAAAGCAGGTAGAAGCAGAAGGAACTGAGGTTATTGTGAGAGCTTGAACTAATTATGATTTTTCCTTAGGGATGGGCATATTACTGCCCAAACAAAAAATGAGTTTAAAAAAATAAGTAACAAATGTTGAGAATAACAATAGAATGTAAAGTAAGTAAAAGCGAGTAGGATATTAGGTAATTCACTTTTTGTTTATGTTCACAAGAAAAATGCTGATGAGATTAATCAAGGACTTTCTGTTGTAGCCAAGAAAGAACTCTTCTTCCATTCATTCTCTCCCAATACCATTTTCAGTGCATTCTTACCAATATTATCATAAACTGCTTAAATCTGACATTTAAAGAGGTCTTTCTCAGAGAAAATCAGATTTCTTACACAATTGACTAAATGGTTTAATTTCTGAAACTCCCTACAAAATTTCTCAGAGGTGGCCTTTGTTTTAGACCACTAACTCAGAAACACAGACAGCCGGGTCCAATAAGTAAAATCTTCCTTTAACATCACCCTCCTTAGCAATTCTAGAAAACCGCCATGCTTCCTGCATGCTATTTCACAGAGTTCCCTCTCTCTCTGGGCAAAAAAGATCACAAAAGTATCCCAGAAAATGAACATACCGTCTTTTCATATTTATAGCCATGAGAAAAATATAGAGTTGAAATGTAGATCAAGATAAGTTAGAAGTAATTTTCATTAACATGATTTCTGTCCTCAAAAATATGACCCTTATACCCAGGATCCTATGTATGTCGTTGTTTAGAGGACCAGAGACAAGATGCAATATTGCTTCTTGTCTGGCTATCTCTCCATTCTCATTCTCTTCCTCTCTCCCCAGCTCTCTCTCTCCCTCTCTACCTCTCTCCCTCCCTTTCCATATCCTTCTACTTCAATGTTTTCTACATAGAAAAAATAATTGTCTTCTCAGTGCGTATTCCTGAAATTACTACCGTCCCTGTGGGTGTTTTGAGGTAACATTCACTTGCTTTAGCTGGATCAGAGTGTGCTGTGTTACATCAGCCACATAACAACATTTTCTCCCTGAAGGAAGGAGCTAGTGGACCTTCCACCTACATGAGGTTTATTAGCTTTTGATGTGCCCCTGTGATTACCATGTTAATGATTTGCTCATTTTACCTCAAATAGCCAGTCTTGGATAAGACTTTCATCCATCCTGACTTTTTATAACCCTCTCAGGATCAAGTATTAAGTCATAGTTATGAGTATGCCAAAATCTCAGGTGGGAAGATGAGCTGGGGCATGGTGAGGAGAGAGAATGTCACCGTGTTACGCCAGCTCACTGTCCCCTAAACTCGTCTGAAGAGCCACTTTTTCCAGAAGCTTCCCTCTAGATCATGTCCCTCTATTCTATAGGGTGGGTCTGTGCTTACATATAAGTAGGTACAAACATGTACTAGGAGTTTGGGCTGCGCTTGTGAAATTTGATGTGACACGAGGATAAGGAAGAGACCCATCACAGAGGGACCCAGTAGGAGCCCTTCATTCCTAATCTACTTTTATGCTCATCTGGGTTTTGTACCAGGAGGAGATAGAGATGTGAAAGAAGAAAGAATCAAAACATAAACTAGTGGCGTATGCTTGATCATAAGGAGGTCCCTCTCTCCCCTACGTTTGCCTTAGAAATCAATTACAACATAAGAAGACTTCCCTCGTGCATGCAAGCACAGACGACTAAAGAGCAAGAAGCCTCGAGATGCCCTGAGCTGGAGAAGAATGTGAGCAGCAGCCTCATGAGTTACAGTCTAGTCTGAGTATTCAGAAAGGCTAACTGAAGTATCCTCTCCTCTATCCCCCCGGCCCCTGCATTACCTCAGAGTTCTAAAGAAGGCACCACATACCCAGAGGCCTTTGCTCTTGCCTCTGGTTTTGGTTTCCATCCTGTGAATGAGCAGTTATACTTGTCCCTCCTGAAACTTCTTTCTACTTCCCTTGCCACGGTGACAAAACCCACAAACTGCTCAAGAGCCTAAAGAGAAGAAGGAATGAGAATGAACCTCTCCTAAGGTCTTGCTGCTGCCATCTTGGCCACAGCAATCTGTTCTTGCTCTGCATCTCTCCTGTCTACCATGTTGGACCGGATCAGTAGTGTGTGATGAACACCATTTGTGCTTGAAGAGTCTCAGCTCTAGGGGAAAAAATAATCACCAACAGAAAGTTGATTTTCCTTGGTTTCCCTGGCTCCTTTTTATAGATCGGCATCAAAACAGATGTTTCTTTCTAATCTGGCACCGTCCTGAGCTGTTGGTCCTCAAAGTAACTAGTTGAGTATAACCTCTTGTCTCTTAAAATTGATAAGATGGGTTCTTTTGCCACAAAAATAAAATAAAATAAAATAAAAATCCATAATTGGTTGGTAGTTCTAGAGGGAGGCCTAAGCAGATGACAAGGAATTCAGGTGCACCAAATGCCAACTGCTGAAAAAGATCCCAACGTGCTGCTAGGCAGACAGAGTGCTAACACTCAGGTCTCATATACGCATCTTCAAGTCCTTTTTGTTCTAGAGGAGACCATTTACTTGCTGACTCATTCCACGTTACCTATACAGCTTAGATCATCCTAGAAATCAAAACTCTATATAGATTTCCACAGTAAGTCTTTACTACTTTTATAATAAGAAGACCCCACAAAATGGTATTAGAAAAGCCCTCATACAATTAACTACTCATGTTTGGAAAATAAGTAACCGTCATATTTGAAAATGTGCCCCCATTTATATGTAAGCTCTAGATTAAGGGCAGATTGTTCAGAGAGGAGAAAGGCAGGAACATTGATGCGTCGTTGATATGATAACGGGAGAGAAATACGCCAGTCTTTCTAGAAGATCTTTTCTCATTACTGACTGTGTACAAAACTTGCCACTGTTCATTGTCGTACATGGCATGTTTTCCTAGTTTTTTTATGCATAAAATCTAAATTAAAGCACAGAAAACCTTAGCTTTCCTCCTGTCTTGTCGCCATAACAATTCAGGAGCAGTATGTGTGTCTGGGGGGGGGGGGGAGGTTGGGATAGCACTCAAATGTCCTGTAGTCCAGGACCAAAATCTAGATACTTGGTTGTTTCAGTGGCTGTTAAGATAATCCCTCTGTCAGCCAATAAATTTATGCCAATAAAGTGATTATTGATTAAAATTTAAGTCCAAAGAATAAGTAATTTATGATGAGAAAAAAATTCAGGTAGACTAGAATCTCTTCAAGCTCTATCTACAGGCAAAATAACTTTGAGAAAGCCCAAAGGGAACCAGAAGATTTCTGGGTGAACTTGAAATCAAGCTGAGGAATAGTAACTAGACAGTACTAGTGCCAGGTGATCAAATCACTAGAGTCCAGTGTATCCTTTTGTATTGTAGGGATTGACTTAGTAGGTAGACCAGAATGCTTTCTTGAGTAGCCATGGAACCCTGTCCTCTACACAAGGCTGGAGATGCATTCTCACTTTTTAGTAGTTATAAGCCTACTCATACTACGGTCACTTTTCTTCTGTTAACATATCTTTCTTGGGGAGACTGCCATTCATTTGAGTAGGCTTCATCTTCACCATCACAATAGTATTCTAGTCAGTCATATTCTGTCATTCTGATACTACCCCAAGTCACTGAATGTAGGAACTCACTGTTACAGAGTCACCAAACACAGGATGCTGTCACAAAAGGATAATTTAATCAATTAACTAACTTTTGTTACATGACATTAAATTGGATTTTTCTGAATTTTATTCTCCTGTGGTAACTTTAAATTCAAGTTTTGGTTAGTTGGATGTGTCTTTTATGGACTTAGAGCTACCCTTTGGATATTTGTGTTAATAATAATTGTATCTGTAACTAGACTACAGTTCCCTTTTATCTAGAAAAATAGCAATACAGAGACAGCAGGAGTTTGATTATTCAGTGATTTTATGATGGGCAAAAGGTTCACATAGTTTGAAAAAATAAATTTATATCAATGCTAATAGATTGGCAGTGATTCTCTAACCTAATAAAAATATCCTTGTTTGAGTTTATGGATATCTGTTTAATTATTTTATTTATTGTCACTCGACAGACTGAAAGAAGCCTTGCTTTATTTATTTTGGTGTGGTATTCAATTTAAAATAGATCTAACTTTGATCTCATAAAAAGAGAGTTATTAAACCCATAACACTAAACTGACCACTTTATGGGGTGGTCTCACTTGTGTGAGGCATAAGATAGCCAGATGTAGTCAAAAGAGCATGAGCTTTGGAGACAGGCAGATGTGTCTTCTGATTCTGGATCCAGGACTTTGTATTGCAAACTTAATAGCTGTCAAGACCTTGGTTTTTAGTTCTGAGAAGCAAGCTCAATAAAATCTAACTCATATGGGTCATTGTGAAGGACAATGAAAGAAAGTGTCCAGAACAGTTAGTGGCACATGACAAGCAAGCAGAAAGTCTCAAGCTGGGCATGGTGGTGCAAGCCTGTAATCCCAGTACTGAAACAGGAGTATTGTAGGTTCAAGGCCATCCTCAACAATTTAGCGAGACCCCCAGAAACTTAATGAAAGCCTGTTTAAAAAAATAGGACTGGGGGTGTCGCTCAGAGGTAGAATGCCCCTGGGTTCAATTCTCAGCAACACACACACACACACACACACACACACACACACACACACACACACACACATACACTTTATTTCCATTTGCCTAAAAAATGGCCTCACATCACAGAGAATATTGTGTCAAATGACAGCATATATTGACTCAGTGTTTTTCCCATTGCTTAGGATTTTTGCCTATGTGCATGAATGATAGTTTCCTTTGTTATAACTATTCTATTCTGTCATTCAGAAAAGAACATTGTTATACCTGCCTCATAAAGTAACTTGGGGCACAGTCCCTTTTTTTTTATTCTGAAAAGTTGTGTAAAGAGCTGGAATTATCTTTTCTTTGCATGTTTGATAGAAACCACTAGTGTGTCTGGCATACTCTTTGTGGGAAGATTTTTAAACTTCTGATTTGATCTCATAATTGTAAGGTTACTTGGATTTTGTATTCATGAGTCAGTTTTAATGAACAGTAATTTCTGTTTTTTTTTTTTTTTTTGTACTGGGGATTGAACCTAAGAACATTTTACCTCTGAGCTACGCTACCAGACATATTTTATTTTTTATTTTGAAACAGGGTTTCGCTAAGTTGCTGATCCTGGCTATGAACCTGCTATCGTCTTGTCTCATCCTCCCAAGTACTGGGATTACAAGCATGTGCCACCATGCCTGGCTTGAATAAAAAAAAAAAAAAAAATATATATATATATATATATATACACACACATATATACATATATACATATATATATATATATTTCACCAAATTTCAAATTTTCAAATTGATAGCAAACTTGTTCATAATTTGTTATAGTTTTAGATATGAAATGTCCCCCAGAAAAGCTCATCTGTTAGAAATGCAGAAGTGTTCAGAGGTGAAATAATTGAATCAGGGCTCTGACTTCATCAGAAGATAAATCCACTGATGCGTTAATAATTGGGATGGATTTTCTGGGTGGTAACGATAGGCAGGTTGGTGTGTCTGGCAGGGGTAGGTCACTGGGGGTGTGGCCTCGGGGGCTGTATCTATCCTTGGCCCCTTTCTCTTGCTCTGTTTCCTGGCCGCCATGAACTGAGCAGCTTTCTTCCACGATACCTTTCTACCATGATGTTTTTACTTTAGAGCCAACTATGGACTCAACCCCTGAAGCCATTCTTCATCAAATTACTGTCAAAATCTTGGTGTTTGAATGTGAGGAGTGAGCTCAGTGAAATCTTACTCACCTCTGAAACCTTTCTTCCTCCTAAGTTGTTGTTGTTTTTGCCATAGGTATTTTCATAATGACAAAAAAAAAGTGAACTACTACATATATTTGATGATTTTGTTCTCATAATATTCAGTAATTTTTCCTTTTCCTTCCTGACATTACTTATTTATATTTTTACTCTTTCTTTTTTTCTTCATCAACCTTGCCAAAATCAATCTCTATCTTCAAAACTCCAAACCTCTGGACATTTTTCATCAATCCTGTCTCTTATGCTTATTTCAATTTCTTTAATTATTGACTGCTCTTCTGAAGATGTGTTAACTTATTAATCTTGTTCTTTCTTGTTTTCATAAACACAAGAGGTTATAAATTTCCTCAATTAATTAACACATTAACTACATTCCACAAGGCTTGTATCTTCCATTATTGTTTATTTCTAAATATTTTCTTGAGTCCATTATGATTTTATGTTCAACCCATAAGTTTTAAAAGCAAGCATCTAGCCGGGTGTGGTGGCACACGCTTGTAATCCCAGCATTTGGGAGGCTGAGACCGGAGGATCTGGGTTTGCGGCCAGCCTCAGCTACCTAATGAGGCACTCCACAACCTAGTGAGACTCGGTTTCAAAATAAAGAATAAAAAAATAGGGCTGAGGGTATAGCTCGGAGGTAGAATGCCCCTGAGTCCAATCCCCAGTACTGCAAAAATAAAATAAAATAAAATAATAATAATAAAAGCAAGCATCTTTATAGATTTCCAAATATATAAATTTTTGTTATTTTATTATTGATTTCAAACTCAATTACACTTTGAACAGAAACTATAATAAATAAGATACTAAACCTTGAAAAAATTTTGCAGTTTGCTTTATAGCCCAGAGGTGGTCAGTTTTTACATACTCAGCTCGAACTTAAAAAGAAGATATTTCAGATCAGTACAACTTGAGAGCTCAAAGTAGTCCATCAACTCATGTGATATCAATATTGTGGTTATGAATTTTTGTAGTAATTTTGAGGTGGTTCTTTTGATACAGAGCTAAGGATATGACAGGCAGGTGTGTTTCCTCTTCTGTGCAGAAGGTCATTTCTCATTCACTCTTACACTCAAGGTAAAGGCCTTTGGGGCTCTGACTGTATGTGGAGGAGTTCTGCCTAAGGCTGTCTTTATCTCCCACCTCCTGAATCCTAGAGAGCATGAGGAGATAAGCCAGAGGTGACTGGTTTGATGCTGTCCTGGGAGAAAATTGGCCTTGGTGCTTGCTGAACTCCAGGATTTTCACTCTTACTCTATTTTTTTTAACCTCTGCAATTTTGCTACTTTTGATCATGATAGTGCTTTATTTTAAAAAATGAATTATGTTTCCTAGTTGTATTGTGAAACAATACAAAAGCAAGGTCATATAGTGTGATATTATATATATCTAAGGAGGGTATGTTGTGTATATGTATTTTTTCTTATATTTGCCAAAAGAAATACGGAAAGAATAAATAAGAAAGTAGTAAGTGGTTTCTTACTTAATATTTTATTAGAGATTTTATGAATTGAGAAAAGTAACTCAGGTTTTATCACACAGCTAGATGAGAAGTTCTCAACTCCTAGCCATGGAATAGCAAATGTCAAGAGTAGGTGCACCCCTGCCTCAGACTGCACTTCAGTGTGTCAGTGATGGATGTCATCATGACTTTGAGTTCCTTTTCAGGAGCTGGTGGTACCCCATAACAGGGTTAAACTAAACCATTATGGATTTAATGAAAACTAACTGTTTCCTTTGTACTTATTGATACCAGCTACACTCCCATGTTTTTCTGGAGTATCTTATTGCTCTTGTCATTCCATCTGTGCTGTTATTTGTAATCGTTATAGTTTTCCATCTGATTCACAACTACTCCTGATTTCATGCTTTATATCAGTAGTTCCTTCTTATTTCTTAGCCCCTATTTCTGTAGCTTAACGATGACCATAAAGAAGAATATACAGCTTCCTCCTTCAGGGCTTCATCTTCTCCACAATCTACCCTTTGACAGCGCACACCACCTAACTAATCAGGCCCATAATGCTTTCTAGGCAGTGAAATTGTTTCAGTCAACATCCTTGCTGCTGCAACCCAAAATACCTGATGACCATGACTTAGAGTAGAAAGATTTATTTGCTTACAGTTCTGGAGATTTCAGGGATTCAGTCCACATTGGGCCTGATTACATCTTTGGAGCTGGCATGGTGGAGGGAAGTAGGGAGAGAGAGGAAGAGAATGAATGACAAGGGATCTGTTCTTTATCATGGAGGACAGAAATAGAAAGGGAGAGAGAAAGAGAGAGTAGAGGAGATGATGGACCATATATAATCCCCAAGGCCACACCCTCAGGGACTGTTCCTCAGCAACCAAGCCTGTTCTCCAACATGGCTACCTTGTTTCCGTAAGGTCTAGGGAGACATTCTAAATCTAAACCTTAACAGCAATAAACCTTCCAACATCACTGTTCACCAAAGAAGACTGCCACACTAGAAGAAGCCATCCCCTGGCAGTTTGGTTCCTGTGGGTGAGAAAGAAAGCATTAAGCCATTATTCCCATGTTTTAGTTAGTGGTGAACCAACCAGACAGAGATGCCTGAGACTGTGAAGAGCCAGAACTAGCAAAATATTGGCATGATTGGTGAGCTTTCAGCCCATGGGCACAGGGATGGCACAGAGACCACCGCTGAGGACTCCATCCTCAAATCCAGAGAACCAGCTTGTCATAGGGAGTTGTCATGGTCTGTTTTGTGATGACAGATCTTTATAAAGAAAAGAGCGTTACTGAGCTCACAGTTTTGGGAGGCCAAGAAATGGCACCTGGGCATTTGCTTAGCTTCTGGTGAGGACCTCAGGGCATTCACCTCAAAGTGGATAAGTAGAAGGGGGAAGTGGGTACATATATGGGACAGGACATATGTGAGAGACTTGGAGGGGGGTGAGCTACCTTGCTTTATAACAACTTACTTTCATGGCAACCAATCCCTGTGGGAGAGAGAACTCACTCCCACCAGAAAAGCATTAATCCTTCTTACAGGCTCCAGCACCTCTCCACATGGTTACACTGGGGACCAAGCCTTGCACGAGTTTTGGTGTTATCAAACCAGACTCAAACCATAACAGGACCCATCACACAAGTCGGCTTTCAGGGAAAGACTTGCATTTGAGTAAGGAGGGAAGTGTGGATCTAAGGTGCAGTGCAAACCCAGATAGTAGGACCAACAAATATCCTAAGTCAGTGTTGCTTTTCTATCCTGGGAATATGAATTCTCTAGAGAAGGTGCACCTGGTTAGATAATTATTGAGACACTTGAGATTCTGCTACTGTACTTATTTTTGGCAAAAGCAAGAGTGGATCCTTTTGACTTGTCCAGCATTCTATGTTGGTGTCCTGTGGCCTGGTGTGGCACATTTGACCCAGAGGACTGGCCTGACAATTTCTCAATTTCACTTTCCCTGTTTTTTTTTTTGTTTGTTTGTTTGTTTGTTTTTTCCTTATGGTACTGCAGACTGAACCTAGGGGCATTCTACCTCCAACCTATCCCCATAGTCCTTTTTTTTATATTTTTGTTTTGAAACCGGGTCTTGCTGAGAGGTTGCTGAGAATCTCCCTAAGGACAGCCTAAGAGGCTGTCCTTGAACCTGCAATCCTCCTGTCTCAGTCTCCTGAGTACTGGGATTACAAGCATGCACCACCACATCCAGCTCTTTTAATTTTGTTTATAAAATGATTAACCATATTTACTCACCCAAAATTCTTACCATCGCTACCAAATGTAAGCTTTTTAAACTTATTCACTCATTTAATTATGAATCTATTCCAATGTTTCCAGCAACCTCTATGTGCAAGAAGTGTTTGAAGAAGTTAAGAACTTTGACTCTGTGATCTCTCCACCTGGCTCACATTCTTGCTTTGCCACCTTTATTTTTTGACACCGGGACAGTAACTTAAATTCCCTAGAGCTAAGTTTCTTCATCTATGATGCCATAATCATGGTATCCGCTAGTTGAGGTACAACATCAAGGCAGTTGTAATTCTTAGAGAAGACCTTACTCATGAAGTCTCTAGCCTATACATTATAGAGACTAAGCAAATATAGGCCAGCCTGAGCAAATCACTGAGAAAGATTACACTTACACCATGTTGTTGAAGTGATAGAAATGTAGTGATGAAGAAATCAACACTTGGCAGAGGTGAGGGTTAGGAGGAGTTTGGGTCTGCAAGGAGAAGTGTGGGGATGTCTTTGTGGTAGTGAAAGCTTCTGTTTCGTGATCATGGTAGTAATTGCATGAATGCACGTGATGAAATTTCACAGTGCAATATATTCCATGCCCCCTCCACCACCAAAAAATGAGAGCTTTTAAATACTAGTGAAAATTGAATATGGTCTGTAGGTTAGCTAGCAGTGTTGTACCCTGTCCATTTTCTGGTTTAGCAGATGTCCCATGGTCATGTGAGATCCTACCTTTGGGGAAAACTGGGTGAAGAGACACAGGAATATGCTGTGTTGTTACGTTCTTGGGAGTGAATTATCATAGACCCTTTCTAAATGGAGTTAATTAAAAATGTAAAGCACCAAGAAGAGATGTGGTGATGCAACAGACAGAGGAGATGGATGGGTCTTTGCCCTCATGGAGCTTACATTCTACTGGGAAGAAAAATTAGTAGTTCGTTACATAGTCATTACATTACAGCTATGCCCAGTGTTGTAAATGGAAAGCCTAATGTGCTACCTGAGCACATGCAAAGAAAAGAGGCCTACTGCGGCAACTCAGGGGAGGCGTCTTTGAGGGGATGGTATTTAGCTCCCACCTGTATGGTGAGAGTGAGCAGGGTGGGATGAGGGAGGCATTCCAGGCAAAGCAAGCAGCATGCATGCAGCCTTGAGGGTAGAAGGAGCCCTTGAGCAGCTTGGAGGAGCTAGCCAGCTTTTCTGTCTAGAAAATTTGTGTGTGGGGGCGTGGGGGTGGGGATCACCTGCACAATGAAAATAACAATAAATGGAACTTAGGTTTGTTTTATTTATTTATTTATTTATTTATTTATTTATTTATTTATTTATTTATTTATTTATTTTGGGGGTGCTAGGGATTGAAACCAGAGGAATTCTGTCTCTCCCAACTATACCCCCAAGCCCTATTTTATTTTTTATTTGGAAACAGGGTCTCCCTAAGTTGATGCGAGCCTCACTGAGTTGCTGAGGCTGGTTTTGAACCTGAGATCTTCCTGTCTCAGCCTCCCAAGTACTGGGATTACAGGTGAACTTAGATTTTGAGAAGAATGTTTAAGGCCTTGCAGGCTGCAGTTATAATATACACAAAGGAATGTATACTTTGAAGTGTGTGATGAGTTTAAGTATTACATATAGTCTGCTGAATAGGGTACCCAGACGGAGCTGGAAAGAAAAAATTTGGGTCCACATTACAAAGGGAGTTTTGATTTTATCCTGCAATCAGAGAAGAACAGTCACTGGAAGCTTTTGGCTGAGAAGTTCTTCAAAGTTAAAAGAAAATAAGCCAGTGAGCCTAGACAAGAGGTTACTGGAATAGTCCAGGGTAGGGACATTGCAGTATGAAAGGGGGATGAAGGCCATGACCCAGAATGGCAAAGGAGCCATTGTGAAAGGAGGCTTCACACAGTGGCGACCTCAGACCCAGGAGCTCTCCTGCTGGTAATTTCATCTTCATCTGATGTACTCATATAGGTCCACTAAAATATGAATGTAGTACATCCATTGCAACATTATTAGACACTGGAAAATTGGAAAGAATGCATATACCATCATTAGTTGAGTGCTTAAGTAAATTATGGTGTATAATCAGTGGGATACTATGGAACATCTAAGAAAAATAGAATAGCTATTTAAATGTTTTAAAGTCAAATTAATTGGAGAAGGGTAGGTGTAATATAACCTTATTTTGTAAAATAATGTGTGGAATGCATTTTACAACCATAGAAAAAGATCTCAAAAGATAGAACTTCCCTTTGACAATGATCATCTCTGCAGGATGAAATTGCAAAGAATTTTTACTTTTGGATTTCTTTTACAAGGAATTTTTACTGTTTATGGTTATTTAATTATTGCAAACGATTTCATGCTTAAAAATATGTCTGTTGCACTTCTACATGGACGGCATTGCCTCAAATTATGCCCCCTGTGAACGGGCTCTGAGATGGTGTGTTATTCTTTTTGTTGTTGTTGTTACTCTAACCTGAGGCAGTCTCCTTTATAAGTAAAAGAGGTTGATTTCTGCCAATGCTTCTTGAGGTACAAGGTCAAGTGGCTTTATGTGGCAATGCCCTCTCACTGTCAGAATGCCAAGGTGGCATGGAGTGCTACATGGGGAGAGATGGGAGTGTTTGTGTCTGTCTGTCTGCTCTCTCTCCCCTTTCTTATAAAGTCACCATGATTCAACTGGGGGGGGGGGCTCTACCGTAATGACCTTATCTAAATTTAATGACTTCCCAAAGACCCCACCTCTAAACACTGTAGTTAAAGTTCTCACTCTCTTAATCCCATTGACAGCTGATTTCGGAGATGAGACTCCTGTTTGAGTTTAGGGGGTAAGGGGACAACCCTATTTAAGCCATAGCAGATGGAGAACTCATGCAGAAGGAAGGCGGTCTTGGGAGATAAAACTGTTAGGAAGCAAGGAAGACACCACTGGGCAGAGGGGGAAGCTGACCCACATCACAGTTGTCACCAACACACTGAGGGCTCTCCAGCTGGGCTGGACCTTCAGAGTTGTACTAAATTGAGGTTCAGGGCTCGGTCTTTGTACCCTTCCATCAGGTAGTCATTTGCGTTTGGACTGCCCCAGAGAAGGGACAGTGACCTTGGACAGGGCAGTTCCCTGCATCTGAGGGAAATTCCTGTGAACTTTTCAGCTGAGAACTAGAATTTGGTATTCCTCATAGCTGAGCCATGGGTGCATCAGCATGGAGGAGGAGATCTGGGACAGGCCCTATGGCATCCACTACAGTTGTTTGGCATAAATATAAAATTTATTTTCAGACTTTGCAGACCTTGCTTTCACTAATACGAAGATAAAGGAAGAAAAATGATTTTCACAATGCAGAAGAAAATTCTATGAAATTAAACATTTATATATATATATATATATATGCACACACATATATAGAAATGAGGCTCATATATATATATATATATATATATATATATATATATATATATATCTTTATCATCAGCTGAGCATGGTTCCACATGTCTGTAATCCCAGTACTTGGGAGGTTGAGACAGGAGGATTTCATATTCAGTCTCAGTAACTTAGTGACACCCTGTTTCAAAATGAAAGATAAAAAGGGCTGGGTGGTAGCTTGGAGATTGAATGCCCTGAATTAAATCCCCAGCACCACAAAACAAACAAATCTTAATAGTTAGGAATAAAAAGCAATTTTATTTAACTTCATCAAGACTACTTTTTTCAGCCTCCCTTTTCACTGTACATACAGCCCTTCTGCTGGCCAGACCCCCCAAGTTCAATGCCCCTGACTACCTTGTGTGCGTCCAGGGCCTTCTGGTCTACCCTTTTGCAGTCTGTAGAACCTCTGATTCTGATAGTTGCATTTGCCTCCCAGACAATTCTAGTTTCTTTTTTTCCCCCTATCTATTCTGTCCCCTGTATGTGTGTGTGTATGCTCCTAATGATTTTCCTTCCTTTCTTGTGTGCTCAGAAATACCTTTAAAAGTGTATTTGTAGTTTATTTAATACCTAGTGTTTCTCAGCAGGATGGTTTTTCAGTGTATCTAGTCCATAGTCCTACAGAAAGCTAAACCCCCAACTGTCTTCACCAAAGGCGACTTTTTTCTCTTCCTGCTTTTAACATGACATTCAGTTTTACTTTTTATATTTTATTTCATAAATCCTTTCAGTCACTTTTACCTTCTTCTTGAAGACTCTATCTTTTCTTACAGTTTATTACTTCTTCTTTAACCTCTTTTCTTTAATGGAAAATTATTTGATCATAAATTTTACCTATTCTGTCATAATTTTCTGGTTTGTGTTGTTCTTTTGCCTTTTTTTCCCCATATTCTTCTTTATGGGTTTTTTTGTGGTATCTATGAATACATTCCATACTACATCTTTTCTTGTGATTACTCATCTTTAAATTAGTTAGTTCTTCCCGAGCCAGCTATTTGTGAAAGGACAGAATTGGAGACAGGCTGGGGAAATGAGGTCGGGCAGCTTAAATTTCCATCTATTTTCCAGTACTAGCCTGCCATGGAGAATGACTTTTCTCTGCACTCAACTCTTTCCTCTCTCCCTGACTCATTTTTATTATACTCCTTTTGTATGGCAACAGTAGCTTGGTCTTTGTCAGGTGAACACAGGCTGTGTATTCAGGCTTGTTACACTGACTGAGGTTTTCTTGCTGACCTTAACATTCCCACTTTTGCTCTTGCAGAGATGACTCCTTGGACCATTTCCATGTTTATCATCATCAGTGACACCCTTAAGCCAAACAGGATCAGGGTGTTTCCCCAGGGCTCCTGTGCATCCAGCCCTTGCGTTCTCAGCAACCCTCATTTCACGTCCCTCGGGAGAGCTATCTGTTCTGCTCACTCGGCCAGGGAGCTATAGGCCCTTGTTTCTTCCCTCGAAGTCTTTCCCTGTCCTTGTTAAATCTTCTAAGCACCTGCAGGCACCTTTTTAAAGAGTGATGAGCGGATTATGGGTGTTTCCTCCTTTTACCAGTTACATTTCTGTTTCTCACTCAGTCTCTTTATTCTTGGTTGGCTTTAGGAAGGAGAGCTTTTGGTCTCCCATCTAGATCTAGAAGTCCAGAGGATTATTGAAGGATGATGGAAGATTTAAACAGGTGAGGCAGGGTTGCTGGATAGAGATCTGAGAAGGACTGAGCTATGAGTGTGGCCTGGAAAGAAGATATTCTCTTCTTTATACACAAGAGGACAAAATCCCCACAGAGAACATGAAGGGAAAGTTATAGGTCAATAGGAAGAAAACCAAAGGAGTGAAAAGGTACTTGCAGCTGGGCATGCTGGTGCATACCTGTAATTCTAGTACTTGGGAGCCTAAGACAGGAGGATCACAGGTTCGAGACCAGCCTCCACCGACTGAGCAAGACCTGCAGCAACTTGGTGAGACTCTGTTTCAAAATAAAGAATAAAAAGGGCTGAAGGCAATCCTAATGCCAAAAAGAAAGAAAAAAGAAAAAAAAGGTACTCGCTCCTGTGGAGGTAGAGTCTGGCCCATACATACCATATGTGAAATTGCAATATACTATATTCATTTATTCTGCAAACATACATGCTGTGTACCCAGCAGTGGGGAACAGGCAATGAATAAGATAGGCTCGTTCCTGTTCTCTGACACTCTACTTCTCATAGGGGAGCCAGACAGCAAGTCATTGGACAACAACAATAACAAGGAAAAGAGTCTATAATAGGAAATAACAGCACAGTGGAGCTATGAGTGAAGGTTTTCCTGCAGAAGTGCCATTTAAGCTAAATCCAGAAGAACAGAGACTCTAGCCACATGAAAATGGGGGAACAGCATTCCTGGCACAGAGTACAAAAGGTTATGGCCCTGTAGCAGGAAAGAGCTTAGAGGTTTTTAGGAGCAAATTGCCAGTTGGAGTTGAAGGAGCACAAGCTGAGGTTGGAGAGGAAGACAGGAACCAAACCATATCGGCCATTGTAGGAGCTGGATTTTTATTCTCACATGACTTGGTCGGTGGAGATAATTAAGGACCTAAGAGTAGATAAATATGGGTAAATTATAAATCTACCCAAAATGTGGTAATTGAAAGTCAGGAAAAAAGGGGTAACGTCAACTTGTGCTTTAGAAACTCAGTATGGAGATGCTAGTTTTATGGTAATTTGGGCAGAATACATAGCATAAAAAATAACATTACTTAGAGGCTCATAATTACAAGGAGAAGCTTATTGTACTATAAATAGAAGATGCTGTGACATTTTAGAGGGCCCTGTGCTTTGCTCTGCATTTCTGAATTTGAGGGTATGGTTGAGGAAAATAAGCCAGAAGGAAAAGTCTCAGGGACTCAGGATCTCCCAGACCTGGAAGGTGAGAGGACAAGGGCCACGTCATACTGAGGCACTGGTGCATCCAAAACAAGCGACTTATTTTATACCCATGCTCCCATGTTTGCAAAGAGAAATCACAATTGTAAACCTCCCTAAAGAAGACCTCTGAGCAGCAAAACAAACATGGAAAGCAGTCGTGGAAGAGAACTCTGGAGACAAGGGAATAGAGCCCAAAACAATTTGAATTTATTCCTACCAGTATTTGATAGTTTGAATACTGAAGGCAATTTTTTAGTATCATATTCTGTTGAAGGTGAAGATTTTAAAGATAAACTCACTTATTTCGTTCTCTCCTCCTTCCCCTCTTCTTTCCTTCCTTCAGCAGTGGATGTCTAAGAACATGATACATAGCCCTTATAGACCAGAATATGGACAAGTGGCTCCTCAGCCTTCTTCCAGGCACATTTCTCTACAACATCCTTGGCATCCTAATTGGTTTTCTTAAATATGCATCCCCTATCCTACTAATCAGTAAAGCTTCGTTTTAAAAGTTTATTAAAAGTAAAGTTTAGAGGTTTAAGTTTCTCTCAGATTCCATATGAGGAACTCCTTTCAAAAATAAGCAAACGGCACTTTCCATTTTCTTTGGGCAATAGTTTCCAATAGTTTCAGGGGCTCAACTGAAGCATCGCTACTAGCCATCTAGTATTCTGAAGCTTGAAGCTTGAAGGACTGGGAAGTGACTGTGCTTCTTCCATTCTGTTCAGCATTCTGGTCCTGGTAGCCAAGAAGCAGCAGATGTAAGATGAGCAATAGCTGACCACTGGTCCAGGCCGGAGAAGGAACTTCTTTCCAATAGCAGGATATTCCAGAATCACTTAGCCTGTCCACAAACTACCTTTGCTTCATACCCATGTCCTGGTAGTGGAGTTCAGACTTATTTTGGGTTTGCTGATGACTATACATTCAGAAGATATCAGTATAGGATGGCAAGATGCCACCATCTGTGCTGTGTTTATATCTGAAGAATTGTTTCCATGACTGATTACTCAGCTATGCCTCTTGGCTTTCTACTGTTACATCTAGGAAATGGACTCACACTTCTTGAAAATCCCTTTTCTTGGAATAACTTGTATAATTCTTTCAATATATGGTAGGGATCAAATGTATTGACCAAAGTTTCAGTGTGGATTAGTGGACAGTGCTTCAGGGATACCGTGAATGGCAATGTACGGTAAATGGAAAGTAGACCCCAAAGCGGTGTGCTAGTAAGTGCTTGACAGCTGGATTTCTGATTTATAGCATTTGCCAATTTCCATGGTGAAATATTAAGAATAACTTTATAAATTCAAAACTTTAGATGAGGGCTGGGGATGGAACTCAGTGGTTGAGCTTCTCCTTAGGTGCAAAGGCCTTGGTTCAATCCCCAGCACCAAAGCCAAATCAAACAAAGAAAACCAAACTTTGACAAAATGGGGAAGTTTCACAAAAGGTGAAAAATTACTAAAATCAAATCAAGAAAAGTGAGAAAGCCTGAATAGTCCAATTTGTAATAAGAAAATGAATATATAATTAAATCTGCCTAAAAGAAAAATTACAAGCCCAGATGGCTTTACCAGAGATATATATCACTTGGATAAGAAGTAATACCAATATTGCACAAAGTTCTTCAGAAAATAAAGGAGGAAAAACTTCTAACTCATTTTTAAGGCCAGAATTACCCTGTTAACTAAAATCGGATGAAGGCATCATGAAAAAAAGAAAATTATAGATCAGTAAACTTAATGAGTAGAGTTGAAAAAAAAATAGCAAAGTACCAGCAAATTGAATCCAGCAACATACGCATATAAATTATAATACATGATGACCAGGAATGAAAGGTTGTTTTGCTGTTCACATCAATTCTCCGTATAAACAGAATAAAGGAGAAAAACTATATGATCATCTTAAGATTTGCAGTAAGGTCACCTAACAAATTTAGTGCCCTCGTGATAAATGTGTATGTTCATCTATGTGTGTACAGTTATTCCTCCCAAGTAAATTAAGAACAAGGAGAGTTTCCTCAACTTGACAAAAGGTACCTAGAAAAAACCTGCAGCTGACATCAAACCTAAGTGTTGAAAGACTGGACATTTGTCCTACAATAGGAGGGAAGGCAAGGATGCTAATTCTAGGTCATTCTATTCAATATTGTGCTAAAGGCCCTTGGTAGCAGAAAAGAAGAAGAAAGAGGAGGAGGAAAAGAGAAACGAATCTTAAAGGTAGAAGAGAAACTGTCTCTGTTTGCATTTCATGTCTATATAAAAATCCAAAGTAATTATTAGAACTACTAAGTGAATTTAAAGAAACAATGTCAGTATCCAAAAACCTATTCTATTATTATTCACTAGCAGCAAAGAATGTAAAAAAATGTAATGCTATGTACAATCACAAAATACGACATACTAAGGGATGAATTCAACAAAATAGGTGAATATTGTACACTAAAAACTATAAACGTTGCTGAGAGAAATTAAAGAAAACCTAAAAAAAAAGACAGAGAAAATAAATTAAGTGCATTGGTGGACAACTCATTGCACAATATGGTGTTGTGAAGAGGCCAGTCATCCCCAAACAGGCATCATGAGAATTCTAGCAGGATATTTGTAGAAATTAACAAGCAGAGATTCTGATACTTAAATGGAAATACAAAGGGCTTAAAATATAGCCAAAACCATTGTGAAAGGAAGGACAGAGTGGGAGCCTGTGGTGAGCAGAATTCTAACAGGGCTCCAAGCTTCTGCTCCAGATGCGAGGGCCACTTAGCCTCCCGTTGAGGGGAGGAGGGGCCTGAGAATCTGATGGGATTTCCCTCTCTTGGTTAGGTTATATGATATTGCAGAGGTGAAGAAATTTCCACCTCTGGACTGAGGGCTCCACTCTGGACTGAAATGGGCCCAAGCCTGTGTGTGCACACCCAGATCAAGTGTAAGATTGTGGTCCTTGTCCTGCAGAAACAAGCATGTGTTCACCACCTTTCAGGTCAAGGCAAACACCCAGTTATTGCAAAATCCACCATGAGGTCAGCCCAGAGGAGGAAGCCATCATGCACCTTGAGTCGTGGTTATGAGTATTCAGGAAGGGAACTCCAGGGTCAAGGTTACCTGGTGTGGTCTAGGCTCTGGGTAGCTCAGCCTTGGGAAAGCAAGAGGCTCAAGTGCCTGGAGGGGCCTCCCAGAGCAAGACATCTCATACTTGTATGTGCATATGAATGACCTCAGGAGCTTATGGAAATGTAGGGCCAGAACACAGCAGAGGGAGAAGGGTCTTCTGCCTATCTAAACAAATTCTCAGGAGAAGTGGGTGCTGCCCATCCATGGGACCACAGTTGGAGTAGCCAGGATGTGAAGCCTGGGTCCTGGTCAGGGGGCTGTAGAGCCCAGAGGGCACCCTAGGGTTGAGGCATGGAATCAGCCTAATTGGATTGGTGTCATTTAGAGCTGTCAAATCTATACAGCAAGAAGGAAGGGAAAGTAGGAAGTCTATCTTTAATTAAGGCCCCCCCTATATGTCACTAGTAGGTTTACAGGTGATACCTCATGTCATTCATTGACAATCGCCCCTTCCCAGATAAAAGTTTAGAAACGCTGGTCAGTCAGGAAAAGATGTTCTTCCTGATCTCAGAACATCCTCGTTTCAGACCTGTTTGTCAGAGCTACCCTAGGAAACCCCAGGATCTTCTTCCTACGTCCTAAATCCTCTTTTTTACAGACTTAGTTGGTTCTACTACAAAATCATGCCATTAAAACCTCAGTTATACCACCCTGGCTTGTGATAATCTTCTTCTTAAGTATTTTACTGACTTCCTAGTACATTATCCACTACGGTGTCCCAGATCATTTCCACTCTGTTCAGCAGTGTCCCCGGTTATCAGCACAAGTGCTCTCTCTCACTTGAGAGGAGGGAGGAATGCTACATCTCATGTTCATAACCCTAATCCTGCTTCTCCTGCCACTCCCTACCTTCCTTTCTCTCTCTCTTTCTATCTTTAACTTTGAGCCACTCAAAATATTGTCCTGATCTACTTTTAAAAATCATATCTAGCCTCCATATCCCCTGTCTCCCGTCCCTTTTCTCATTCCCGCTGCCATGTATGGGATCCTTATCCCACCCCTCCTCCTGCCCCTCCCCCACCCTCTTCATCCCTTCTGGTCTAGATGTCACTAAACTATCCAGACCACCAATTTGAAGGTGATGTAAGGAAAAAAAATAAGTCTTTTTACTTTTAGAATTATATGCCTCTGTGTGTGTGTGTGTGTGTGTGTGTGTGTGTATGTGTGTGTGTGTGTATGCACAATAAGTTTTTCATTTCCTTATCAAATCCTTTCTTCACAAAACAGAAATAAATTAAGTGTATTATAAACTCTCTATATTATCACCCAAATTAGTGGGATTAGAATTAATGAAGTTATATAATGAGGTTCCATTCCGTTTATGATATGTGAAACCATATATAGAAACAAATGGTATTACAGTGAAAAGAGAACCTTGATTTCTATTATGTGTTGAAAGGAAAAAAAAAATACAATAATCTATATTCCAGTGTGCTTTAAGGAGATTATGTTGAGAAGTAATGTAATAAAAATTTGAAGTAGCCAATTGGGTGTGGTGTTGAGACAGTAATTTCAGTACTTAGGAGACTGAGATAGGAGGATCATAGTTGGAGGCCAGGTGATCGTAACTTAGTGAAACCCTGTTTTGAAATAAATTTTTAAAAAGGATGGGGATGTAGCTCAGTGGTAGAAGTCCCCTGGGTTCAATTCCCAGTACTATACACACACAAAAGAATTAAACTATCAAATATGTACCTTATAACTGAAGCTCCCATGAATATTAGATACGTTTGAAGTCTGAAGTGAATACTTCAAAATTGTGGATAATTAAAAAATTATTCATAACTTGACAAATTATAGAAGTTAATCTTAAGTAAACAATATATGTGTTTTATCTTGTACATTTACAAACAGTGAAAATAGTTTACCCCAAAACAAGACAAATAATTGGGGAATCTAATCTGGTTTTCAAATTATATGCATAACCTATAGTTGTCTATTCTTTTTTTTTTTTTTTTGCGGTACTGGGGATTGAACTTAGGGGCATTCTACCTCCAAGCTACACCCCCAGCCCTATTTTTAATTCTTTATTTTGAAACAGGGTCTCACTAAGTTGCGGAGTGCCTCACTAGGTAGCTGAGGCTGGCTTCGAACCCGGATCCTCTGGTCTCAGCCTCCCGAATGCTGGGATTACAAGCGTGCGCCACCACGCCCGGCTATAGTTGTCTATTCTAATAATCATCCATTGTGTTTCATAAAATAATAATTGTTTGTAACAACCTATATTATAAGGGTGATTCGCCTTCAACCACCTTGGCTAAGATATTCATATCATTACTCAAATAGTTGGAAAAGAACTTTGGAACTCTTCTGATTATTAGCCTTGAGCTACTAAGTATCTAATTTAAAGTGACATTAAAATATTTATCATTTGTTTTAGTAAAATGTGGAAGCATGGATGGCTTATATGAATTAAAATAAAAGTTGTTCTGTTTAATATTAATGCTGCATTTTTTTTTTTAACTCTGTAGGATTTTTTTACTTTAAAAGCACCCTACAGAGACTGGGATGCCTTGAAAGTGGTTTCCTTTTCCATGTCGTATTTTTTGACATTCACAGAGGCATATAGTTTTTCTTTTAAGACCATGGGCCATTCATTTCTTTATTTTATCTTTATTTCTTTATTTTATCTGAACTTCTTTTCTCACCATTAGTTCGAAGAATGGTAAAATAATAAATCAAGCGCTCTACTCTCTTTCGATGATTTTGTTGCTAATGGGCCAAAACAAACTTCTGGACCCCAGATGAACTTCGAAGTCATTCCAAGAGAATTAGGAATCTTCCTTTACTCTCTGTATACCCTGCTTCTCGGTGCAGCTAAAGCGCTTGCTAAGGCTGTATAAATTAATACATTTGCTGGAAATGTGACTTTGGGGCATTTTATAAGCAGCGATTTCAGTGCTGTTCGTGGTGAAATGGAAACTTGAGAAAGTGAAGATTAATTGAAACCACATGATGGGTTCAAGGAACGGGGACAGAGTCTACAGCCTCTTGAATGTGTGCTGGCCTGTAACGTGGGGAATGGGAGCCGAAAAACCACCAGTGAACTTTTAAACCCTCTTCAGAGGAATCAAACCAGCACAATCAGTCCTGAACTGGTGTCATTCCTGAGAACAGGCCTGTTCGTGCTCCCTCACACCCAGACTCCTCTGCCTGGGAGAGCACAGTTGGGGTACCTGAGAAGCACCCCAGCTGTCACCACTAACGGGATGAAGCTAGAATGCTCTTGCTAGTCAGCTGGGTTAGTCCTTGTCTTTGGCATAGATTCCAAATTCCATTGGGTTCTTTTCAATAGTAGATTACCAACAAATACTATGTTGTAGTTCGTGGCCAGCCTCAGCTACCTAGTGAGGCACTCCGCAACTTAGGGAGACCCTGTTTCAAAATAAAGAATAAAAAATAGGGCTGGGGGTATAGCTTGGAGGTAGAATGCCCCTGAGTTCAATCCCCAGTACTGCCAAAAAAAAAATATATATATATATATATATATATATATATATATATATATGTATGTATATTATGTTGTAGATAGCTGATGAACTTGAACTCAAAGGTTTCTTTTCCCTTGCAGTTCGTTGTTGCGGTGTTCTGGGCCATCTATGCCTGTGACCGGGAGATGATATACCCGAAGTTGCTGGATAATTTTATCCCAGGGTGGTTGAATCACGGAATGGTGAGTGGATTAAAACAACTGGCTCCCCTTTATCAAACAACATATTAAAGAACTGTCTGCTGACTTAGACTTTCCATGGCTTCTTCCTAAATAACCATCAGATCTCAGGTTATAAGGAGAGATTATTGCTAGAGAAAAAACCCCCGAATGCAAATTTTAAAATCATCTTCGGTGGAATTGAGTCATTATCTAAACCATGTAGTAGATGAAGCCACATCTTATAAGAGGAGTCAGTGGTGTTAGATAATATAACTAGCTCATTCTGGGATAGATTTGATCTCTCTGCTGTTAGAAGGCTTGTGCTCAGAGCCTAAGGGTGGATTTCTACCTACAGAGCCCTCAACACTCTTCTCCAGCCCCCCTCCCATCACTTGCTTGTGTTGGAAGTAGCCAATGCACTGGGACAGTTTCCCCTGGATGAGCAGCAAGGCTGTTATTTTCCTGGGAGAGCTGTTGCAGGCATGTGAAGATGACTCTAGCAACGATTCCTTTGCTTTGCCCAGTCCTGCCCTTCCTGGGGTGTCCGCCCGAGGCACTTTCCTTCTTCTTTCTGATGCTCTGGCTCTGGTGTTACCTTCAGTTGTCTCGATCAGGTACTGTGGATGGTTTGCACATCACTTTACGGAATCAGAGTCTCTATTTTCTGCAGAGAAATTGTGTGTCATCTTCCCTTTCAGCTTCTGGAATCGAGCACTGTTTTGTTATTAACTAAGAAGGCTGCATTTTGGTTACAGCAATTTTTAGAATAGGTCCCAGGGTGTTCCTGTTGAAAAGGGCAACCCATCACAGAAATTATAGGGGAATGAAGAGCTAGAAATCACGCATCTTAGGTTCAAAATAACAGTTTCCTTTCTGCCCCCAATGTTGGTACATTTTAAGAAATGTGGTGTGTCCTGACAAACAAACATTACTGCATGGAGGGGTTTTAATCCATATTTTCTTAAGGGAACGCATCAAAAGTGGCAGATCTCAGGGAACTGGAGTTTTCTCTGAGTTCAGTTGGAGCTACGCCATTGAAGGCTCAACTTGACACTTCTGATCTAGTTTCAAACATGTAAATTGGTCTTGTGGCTTCAAATTATCTACCTAGGGGACCTGGCATGATTTCTCTGCCTCTCTCCAGACATTTACTTTTCTTGAAGATGAAAAGCCATGCTGTAAGTGTGTGCCTTTTCAAGGATCTATCCCAAATGCCCTTCTTCCCTGGAGGACTCTTGCTCTTCCTGCTTCTTTGGTCACTATTATCTTAAAAAGCCTTTCCAGTGGCACATGCCTATCACCCCAGTGCTTAGGAGACTGAGACAGGAGGATCACAGATTTAAGGCCAGCAGCATTAGCTCAAGTGCAAGATCTCCTTTCCCGTTAACTTCCAAATAAAATCTAGTTTTGTGTCTAGCAGCTATTCCTAAATTATATGTATCAAGCTTTCAGCTCTTCAGTTGTAATAATGAAAATTTTAACACTGTCAATTAACTTTTATAAATAAAGATAATTTAAATTAAAAAAAAATGAAAATAAAATAGGGCTTGGGCTGTAGCTCTGAGGTAGAATGTCTTTGGGTTCAATCCCCAGTAACACACACACACACACACCTACAGGTACATGTGCACACACACAACATGCATGCACACGCACACAGGCACACACACACACAACGCCTTTCCTAACTCCCCTTGCAAAGTTAGCTCTTCCATTATTTGTGCTTGAACATCACTTCCCTGTCTCTATTATGCATGTCTATATTCCCATAAAAATGTTCAGTTTCTAGTGCAAAACAACACCCTTTGAGTCCTAAGTACTTTGCCCAGTTTCCTGGCATATGGTATGATTAGTATGAACTTACTAGATTGATGAATGAGTTCAGTACAGCCAGTTTTCATAAGTCTATGCTAGTCAATACTAATAGCAACTATTTTTTGAGACTCCCTGTATGCTAGGCATTTTACAATGGTTGCACCATTTAATTTTCACAATAACACACAAACAAGCCATTTTTATCTCATTTACAAATGAAAAATCTGAGGCTCAAAAAAGTTATATAACTTTCCCCCAAATCATTTAGCTTAGGGTGGTAGCAATGGGATCTGAATTTAGGCTTATCTGGCTTTAAGTGTGTATTCTTTCTACTAATTCACATTTTATCTGAACAAGCAAAGCATAATTGATTCTTAGAAATTATTAATGTGTAAGGTTTTTATAACTATGGTCAAGAAAATACAGAAGAAACATCTTCACGGTATTTTGAAGTTCATTTTCAAACTATGTGACATAGTTCAGCTATCTAAGATAAACCAGTTGACAATTAGGTAGGCATTTTAAGAAAAAGATTTCAGAGCATTCAAAGCATAATTGAAAGTGGAGATGGGCTTTGAAAATCACCACTCCAGACATTAAATCAAAAAAACACGGTCACCTGCTCTGCAAGGAACAAGCTTTGTTCACAAAGCAGGCATAGCCTTATACAAATAGTAATGAACTCTTGTGACATCTCCAAACATGAGGAAGAGTCATATCATTGAGATAACTTATTGGGTATCCAAATTGAATGAATTCGTAAAGGGAGACATCCGAAGCCACTGCTGCAGCCAATGTGAAAAGATGCTACCTCTTCCTGACATCAAAGGGCCTTAGCTGAGAACAGAGTTACATCATGTGCTATAGAAGTACAGTCCTGGATATTTGGCCTATTGTTTATATCCTTAAACTGCACAATGTTACCTTCAGGCCAAACAATGAATCACAAAGCTACAGATCCTTATTCTAAAATGTGAATGTTTCCAACAAATGGCTTATTAAGCATGTGTGTGGCCGAGAGAACTTGGACTTGACTCTCAGTTTTCTCTTGGCTCCTTAATGGGTTAAAGTTCTTACTCCTGGAGATGAACACTACTTAGAAACACGGAGGAATTGAGTGACACAAATATTTAGGAAAGAGAAAAGATAAATTAATTAACATGTCAAGTCTTGTGAGATAATATGAGCCCAGTAGATTCTTTCACAATGAATTTTGTTTCCTAGCAGAGATGAATGACCGTTTCTGTACTTTTCTTCATGTTCCAATTCATGGTTCTAAAATTACTTAAAAGAAGAAGTTGCATATGCTGGCTGAGGGATGTTTTGCAATATTAATTTACATTATTATAATTTTGTATATATGTTACATAGAACTTGCATGAAGGATGATGCCGATTCTTTAGATTGGCAATTAAAATGTGAACATTAAGTTTTGGAATTATCGATAATTTAATTTTTATAAAAATGTGTGATATGATTTATAAAATTTTTTAAAAATTAAATATTTTTAGCTTTGCCTAAATTTCAAATGTTTAATAATTATTAATATCAAATTGTATTTGTTTTTATTCTTTATTTTATTGATGCATTGTAATCATACATCTTTGTGAGGTACAAGCTGGTAGAGGCATACATGCACACATCTCTCATTTAACCTTTCCCCAATTCCTGACCCATTCCACCCCCCACCTTCTTTTCTTGACTTTGATATGTTTGTGAATGTACATCATGTGCATTAGGGTGTTTCCCTTTACCCCAAAACCTTCAGTTATGTCACTTTCTTTGTTCATCTAAGGTTTCTCCTTTGTCTAGTCCCTCTTTTGACCCACTTTCTCTCTAGCTTCTGCATATTAGGGAGAGCATCCTATTTTTTACTTTTTGTGACTGACAAATCTCACTTAACATAATGTTTTTCAGTTCCATCCATTTCCCTGTAAATGACATGACTTTGTTCTTCTTAATGGCTGAGTAAAATTCCATTGTGTACATATTCCATAATATGTATACAATGTATAATCTACTCATCTGTTGATGGACATCTTGGCCGGTTCCATAGTTCTAAAAGATAATTTTGAATATTTAACTTAAAATCAAATATGTGACAACAATTCAATAAAAAAAAATTTCCCATTTAGCCAAGTACAGCACAGTATACTTGCAATCTCAGGATTTGGAAAGCTGAGACAGGAGGATCACAGGTTCCAGGCTAACCTCAGCAATTCAGTGAGACCTTCAGTAACTTAGCAAGACACTCTTTCAAAATAAAAAATAGACAGGGTTGGGGATATAGCTTGGAAGTAGAATATTCCTTGGTTCAATCTCGAGTAACAAAAACAACAACAAAAAATTCACATTTTCTTTAAGGTAGATATTTTTATTAAAAATTTCAAATTGTGTACATTTTTATTATAGTATTTTCAATGAGTGTGTGTGTGTATGTGTGTGTGTGTGTGTGTATGTGTACACATGTGCATGCACGCATATGTGTATGTGTGAACCCAGGGACATTTTACCTCCAAGCTATACCCCCAGCCCTTTTTATTCTTCATTTTGAAACAGGGTCTAGTTAGGTTGGTGAGAGACTTATTAAATTGCTGAGACTGGCCTTGAACTTTTGATCTTCCTGTCTTCAGCCTCCCAAGTACTGGGATTATAAACATGTGCCTCCATGTCTGGCTTTAATGGATTATTTAAGTAATTAATAATTAATCATTATTAATTTCAGTAACGATCCAATTCTTTGAAAATTTTGATTATAACATCACATTTAATGACTTTGCTGAAATGAAGGCAAAAAATAAAATTTTTGAATATTTATATTCACATTGCAATTTCTAAATGAGTGTCACAACTTATTGACCACAAATTTTTCTGGTTTTTTTTTTGTGTGTGTGAAAATATATTTGACAATGTCGGAGACTAGACTATATTTATTTAGTACTTTGTTGACTTAATTTGTCACTTTTCAGTATTTCTGCAAATGGCTCTATGGCTCTCCAGGCCTGCCTCCCTGTGTTATAAATGGGGAGTATATCCCATGGTCGAGGTCTTTAAGGATCACTCCAACACAGCTGTGGACACCCCACTGGGAGAGGCATGTGAATTTAAAGGACTTGTACTTATGGTCCTAGAGACAGGAGGTATGGCAAGCCAGACCATGCAGAGTCCAGAAGGGAGGAACTCCCAGGGAGCAAGCTCCGCCAAGCAGGTGGTAGTGGCGGAGAGGGGAGAGACAGAGAGCACCTATAGGTTACTGCCTTAATTGGGGGCCAAGCAAAAAATATACGGGGATTTCATTGATGTGTCTGCATGTCACTGAGTCACAGTCAGGGGAGGACACGAGGGGGAGCTTATGGCAAGGACCAACCATAAGCTTACATGGGTGATGGGGACTTAAAGCCCATTTGTAGGGGATGTTGAGGCATTGGTAAAATATTGCTTCTTAAATTTTTACAATTCTCTGCCGTTGCCTGTTTAGATATTTGTAATGAAAATAATACCAAGAGAGAGTGGACACTGTTCTTAGGTGTAGAATTGCATTCACTGATGGGAGAGTCTCAACATACTTTGTAAGGAATCTAGAGTCCTGAACCACAGAACTGAGCCAACAGCCTATGTCACAGCAACATCATAGGGAACACCATTCACTCAGCCTTGAATGTACAGCATACAACTACCCAGCACTAACAGAGTCAGGCGGCAGGCCTGAGAAAGCTCCCAGGACCTGAAATTCACAGGGCTTTCATTTTCTTTTATATTAGCCTTACCACAAGCTAGACACGATTATAACTAGAGAAAGTGTAATCTCACTTCCTTTCTATTGCCTACCTTTTTTCTCTCAGCAACCAATCATAGAATTTATTTGAAAAGAAGAGGAAATGGGTGAATAGGTGAGTTAGAACACTAATACAATCTTGTTGTAGCACTCATAGGTTTTCTCCAGGATTTATGAAAATAGCAAAAAAGAAAAAAGAAAAGAAAGAATTTTAATTTATTGTAATTAAAATATAAACATGTAATATAAAATAATGCATTTTATTAGCACTTGTTCAATGCCTAAAACCCAAAATGTTCTATTCTTGCAGCTCTATTTCTTTGTATTCCCAGCAGCTCCAACAGCACATGATACCCATTAGACACTCAGTAAGTGGTGATGATTAAAAGCATGTTTATGTGTTTGCTTTTGATGCTCAGAAGAATGTCGCATTTACTTTATATCCTTTTACTACCAGTGTTCACATGAAGAAAAACAAGGGTGATATCAGCAAATGAATTGGTTTTTCCAAACTGTATTGAGAACGGTCATGGGTAGTTGTGGTAGACAGAGGTTTGTAAGATCTGCACCACATGGGAACTGAGCTTTGATTTAATTAAATCTAGCCAATACTGATGGAAAGCCTACAGTATGCCCACCACCCTGCTAGGCCTTAGAGGGTTATAGAAGGAGAAAAATGCAAAGAACATGCAGTGTTAAAAGATATAAATGGCATGTTTGAGACACAAGAAGGTAAATAGAAAAATTCTGCAAGCACACAGAGTAGTGCCCAAAAGGCTATTGTCATTCTGACAAGGAGAAGCACTGTTGTCATTCTGGCCTGATTCTTGATTGTAAAAATCCAGTGCTGGACCTTGCTGTTCTGCTGATTATAATTTTAAAGCATGGTCAGTGAGGTAAATATACATTAAAAGCAATAAATAAACTATTTTTTATATTAGAGATTGAACCCAGGGCCAGTTCTCCCTCTGAGCTACCCCCCCAGACCTATTTTTTTTTCTTTTTTCTTTTGAAACAGGGTTTTGCTAAGTTGCTGAGGGCCTTACTAAGTTGCTGAGATTGGCTTTGAACCTGTGATCCTCCTGTCTCAGTCCCCCAAGTATTGGGATTACAGGCATGCACCACCATGCCCAGTTATAAGTAAACATTTAAACTCTAGAAAGAGTACGGACTTTCAGTGATGCTATAACAGGAAGAACCAACAATAAGACAGTGTCTCTGCTTGCTGAAGACCTAATTAATGCTTATGAAGTCCTGTGAGAATGCAAAGCACTGCAGAAGCTTAGGATATTATTATTATTACCACATATCTTAAGGCAGACAAGATCTTGATATTCTTGTAATCACAGCAGGAGTTGTTCATTCCTCGTGTAATTTATGGGGAGAAAAAATAATAAACCCTATCTGTGTTCATGCTTGATTTGTCAGTTGTTAAATGTAACCAATCCTCAAGTGAACCTTAATTTAGGCATCTGTGTATTCTGTTCAATATTATGTTGACATTTGGTAATTATGAAAGCTTTTATATATCTGTCTTTCCCAAAGAGAAGACTTTAAATGCTACTTGGATGATCATTGGTTTTGCAGTAACTCAGCTTTGATGTTAGGATTTGGGTAGATAACATGACTTTATAGAAAGTTCCCAGCTCTGGAATACACAAATTGTACATTTCATGACTCATGGAGTCTTTGCCACCCTGATATTAAAGACTTCATGAAATAAGCTGTTGGTTGAAAGAAGACCATTATAAACATATCATGAGAAGAAACTGGCTTTGCTCAATTTTCCACAAGTATCATAAAGTAAGGTATCTGGAAATTTTCAAAAATAAGAGAAACCCAAAGAGAGGTCAGAAATTTCTTAGGAACCCCTTTCTAGGATTCCCAGTGAAAACAAATAAGACCCCAAAGGTCAAGAACTAGGAAGGGATTTACACAGTAATGAAGCAGGCCCTTTCAGCGTGCTGTTCTCATGTGTGAACTTCTGTAGATCAGATTTTATGGATGACAGCATCTTCTGTTGTGCATTTTGAATCGTAATCATTCATTCTACCAAGTCCAATTATCTTATACCAGCTTTCACACCTTTAAATTTTTTTTTTTTTTTTTTTTTTTTTTTTTGCGGTACTGGGGATTGAACTCAGGGGCATTCTACCTCCGAGCTACACCCCCAGCCCTATTTTTTATTCTTTATTTTGAAACCGAGTCTCACTAAGTTGCGGAGTGCCTCACTAGGTAGCTGAGGCTGGCCGCAAACTCAGATCCTCCGGTCTCAGCCTCCCAAATGCTGGGATTACAAGCGTGCGCCACCACGCCCGGCTACCTTTAAATTTTGACATGAAGATTTTATTACTCTATTCAAATCCATTACAAAATGTTAACATATTCAATTTTATTTGTTGCCAATTTTATCTTTTTATGTCATTTCAACCCCAAATATTGCAAGTCAGAAGAAATGTAGTTTTTAAATTGGTGTTTGAGTAAATTGTGAATCGTTTTGTGAGGCAGACAAAACTGGAAGGAGAAAGGGGAAACTAAAAGAGTCCAGTATGGGAAAGAGGGAAAGATGGGGGCAGAGAAAAGGAAGAGAGTCAACGATATGGGTGATAAGAGGAGGGAGGGCCATAGAAAAAAGGCAGATGGGACAGGAGTTGGGAAAGAGGAAGACTCAGAGAGGGAGTTTTAAAATATCCTAAAATAAAGAAGATGCATTGGCAAAGTCAAGCTATCCACTTTTTAAATATTCTGCCTCCATGTTTTGGGAACTATTTTTTTTTCTTTTCTGTACATAGCATCCTTCCTGGTGCATTGTGGGTACTCAGTAGCCATTCGATGAGTAGGTTGATGGCAGAAGAGCAAGTTGGCCTCCACGTTGCTCTTTGAACCCATGTACCCTCCTCTTTGGGATGTATCCTCTAGTGATCTCCTTGGCTCAGTTCTCCAACTTTTCCAAGTCTCTGTTCAATCTCACCTTCTCAGTAAGGTCCACCTGAGCAGCCAATTAGGTCCCACAGCTCCTTGGTACTGCTCAGCTCATGGAAATCCCCTCACTCGGCCCTTCCCTCCCTCCTTGGACCTTCTCATCCTTGACATTGTGTGTGACCTTGCTTATATGTGGTATAAGATGGTTTGTTGTCCATGTCCTTCTACTAGAAAGCAATACCTATAAAGACAGGGAACAGCTGTTTCTATTACTGATTTATCCCATGCCCCTACATCAATGCTTCCACATAACGGGCAGTCAGTGAATATTTTTGTGTGAATTAATTGACCTCACCAATATTATTATTACACGTGCAGGTTTTCTCTTGCTCTTTTTCTCTTTCGCCTCATAGTAGTTGACAGAGGATGCAACACCAAACGACTTCTTTCCAAACTCATATTTTATTTTTCTCAATCTTGGCTGCACTGAAGCAAAGTCCTGCATGTATGGCCTGCTTCCCCCGCCCCAGGGAGTCTTTTTGTACATATTATTTTGCTGCTACCTGAAAAGGCCTGAACTGATGTCCAAAGAATACATCCTTGGAAGATCTAAGAGCAAGTCAGGTAAATAATAGACCGGATCAGATTTATTGAAAAGCACCTCTATATATTGATTATTTTATCTGGGTGTTACTATAATACTCAGACAGTGAATTTTTAAGGCAATTTTATGCCATCAAAAGTTACTTTGTAGAGCTAGTTTTTTATGCAAGGGTAGAATTCAAAGCTAATAGTATTATTTGGTTTATGCTCTGTCTTTTTTCATGTTTTATTGAAAAGACAAGCAGGCCCAGCCATAGTATTAGTTCATCAAAAGGTCTATAAGTTCTATTCAGATAAACCCAAAGTGTGGTTGACTCAAATGCTTTCCCCCTAATCCTTAAATCCAGAGATATTTAAAAGTAAACTGGCTTCATCTGTTTTCCATTCATTTTCCCCTAGGTCTTTGCATTTCGGGGAGGGGTGGCAGCAGGCAGGAGGGTGCGTCCCAGGCACTGGCTTCCTTCTTCACTGCCGCAGACAGATCATTCATGAGCCACAGACCCGACTCCTTGGCAGAGGTCCACACCTACATCCTTTCCAGCTCCCTTTTAATTAATGCTCCAACCTCAGCTCACATAGTGTAGTTGCCAAAGAAAGTAAAGTGGAAAGAAGCTACGTTTCCTGCCATAGAACCATAGAATGCAGAATCTTAGACTTGTGATTCTCAAGGTCAGATGGTCCATACAGTATGTGATACATGAATATCTACACAGTGTCCTGGTTAATTACCTTGTAGCCTGTGCTTTAGCATCTCCAGGGATGGGGCTCCAACAGCAAGCCAGTGCCATGGAGTGGACTTCAGTGGTGGCAAAGACTGTCTTCCTTTCTCCAGTCCAAATCTGCATACTTTCTTCATCCGTTCCGCAGAATTCGAACACTGATCTTCTGTATTCCTATCCTATTCTCTTTTGAGTGGATCTTCCTCTGTCCTGTGAATTCAACCTCTGTAATATATGCACAGGTCATTCCCAAGTCTATGCTTCTTAGTGTAACTACCCATGGTCCTCACACTACATGTGACACATGGAATTTAAATAAACACATTGAAACAAACTCATTACATTAAACCACATCTTGCCACTTTTCTTGTGTTGCTATTTCAGTAATGGCAAGATGCATCCAGAAGGTTCTCCTTCTACCACATCCTCCATAGTTAGACGACACGTCCTATTAATAATACCTCCATATGAGCTGCAAGTCTGTCCCAGTCTCCTTGAATCTGCCATATCTGCCTTACTTCAATAAAGAGCTCATCACCTCTCAGCTGAATTGAGGCAGCAGGCTCGCTCTCATCTTCCTGGATCTCTCGTTATTCTTCACCAATCACTTTTCCTTATTGCTGCCGAGGTTAGCTTTCTATAAGAAGTTTCAGCTGAAGTTCCTTTCTCAGACACCACCTGTGAGTGACATGGTCCTTGGTTTCTAGGTACCCTACCATTATTCCTGCACCTAGAATTTCTCTTAGTGCATTGCTTGGTTACTATTTATTTATTTGTTTCCTCCCGCTGTGGGCTCTGAGGCCATAAGAGACAGCAATTATTTATGTTTTGTTTGGGCTTTTTTCAGTTTTTACTTAGGACCTAGCATTTGGTACACACTCTGTAAATGCTGAAGGGGGGAAATGGTACATAGACCCTTCACCACGATGCCCAGCATCTTCTGACCTTGCTTGGCTTGTCTGTATTCATTTCTTACAGTTTCATATGGTTTGGCAAGTACACAGCAAAGCAATTTAGTCATTGTCCTTGCTTATTAGTGTTGTCCAAGCTTCCATTAACATTTTTGGCAGTTCCATTATACTCTGCACTAAAACGTCTACATCTCTCTTATCTGGCTGGTATGTGGTTAAGCTAATATTTAACACTGTTGTTGTTTTTGCTTTTTAGGCCCAAATGTAGGACCTTTAAGTGTATTCCTCATAAATTCCGTCTTGTTAAACTCAGTGTGAATATAGGATGAGCTGTACAAAAGCCACAGTATTAAGAATTTAAGGATCATCAAATGGATATATTAGGATTTGATAAAATGATGTGTTTTAAATTCAGGGGCCCAAGTGTGTGCCGCTGAGTTGAAGCTGCTTCAGAGGCTAGACTGAACAAAGTCGGTAAGAAAACAATTGATTTTTCAGAGCAATAAGTTTTACCCACATAGTAACCTTGCTCTGAGAGAATGGTTGTTTCCTAAGGTTGAGATGGCCATTTAGATAAAGATGTCATATGTCCTGGCAGAAGATCAGGGTAAGCAGCAGTAATGGCCACTGAAAATGGTTTCCATATCCAGCGATACAGAAATGGAAAGTTAAGTATGTGTAGCGCAGAGATTTAGGTGGCCAGGCATCTCATGAGGAAACGATTGGGGGCTAGGACTAGCAATGAGTAGAGGCTTGATGGAGCCGGAGTCCTACGATGAACCAGCCAACTAGTTCCTGAGTTGGCTGGACTCTGGATATCTAGTCCCCTGAGGGGTCCTTGTGTTGGTCGTGCTTAAGGTGAGAAAGGAAACATCTGAGAGGCCAGAATCATTGTCCCAAAGCCTTACCCTGGCCTCATGTCATGGAGATAGTAAGGCTGTGTTGATGATCTCCCCTGTCCTTGTCATAATTGCATGTCTCCTTATCCAAGCGGTGTAGAAAAATGGTTAGCTGAAGAAAAGCAAGAAGAGTGAGTCAACCCACTAGAGAATCTTCAACCTCTTTTTTTCTTTCATTTGATTCTGAATCTAAACTATTAAATTTTCCCCTAAACTACCTAGTCCTGGCTAACTTCCCTGAGCCCATGTATGCCTCTTTACAAGGTAAGACTTGTCTAGAAGGTCTTCACTCTCCCCCATTTCTAACCTGTGGCTAACACAGAACTCCAACCTCACCTGCCACGGCCTCCCCAAACTGCCCCCAGGACTGAGTCTATACCAATTCCTCGTTGCTCCGTCAAAACCCTCCTTAACCTGAGTCTACTCATGCATGCTCCACCTCTCCCCTTCTATCACCTTTGTTCCTGCATACATTGCCTCTCCTCTGGCTTTATTTGTGAGCCTCTTTACCTGCAGGTACCTCAGCTACAGCAGCCATTGTGCTGTATTTGCAGGTTATTGCTGTATCTCTCTGGAGCTGGGTATTCTTTGAGGGCAGGCACATGGTCGTGGCTTCTTCTGTATATTCCCATTATCTGGCTCAGTGCCTAGCACATACTCGGAAAATATTCTTTGAATGATTGATTGAACGAGTGATTGAGTGAATGCATTTCTATCATGTTTCCTCACTCCTCTAGTCTGGTAACACTTTAGCTGGTACTTTATAATGGCCAGTTCATGTTTGTGTTTTGCATCCTAGTCTCTCAGTGGTCCACTCCAGAACCTTATAGCTTGTCAAGTCCGTTGGCTCATAACCTTCAGAATTAACCTTCATACAGCAGAACTTTATCTGCTGGATGCCAAGTGTTCACACTCACACAGCTAGTGAGCCCCCACACTGGGAGTGGGCGATTCACCAGCCAGCCACTCCATGCCCCTGTACTATGGGCCTCTCCCCCCTCCAGGAGCTTTGTTCACATCTAGTTAGGGAAAATCTTGTAAGCACAAATTATCATTATATTTCACCAAACATCTTTCAAGAGAACACTGGTAACCATTAAGTGCCCAGCATTAGGACACTGATAAATATTTGTCATCTTTCCGATACAAAAAAAGGAAACAGATTTTTTTTCTTTTGCTCTAAGCAAAGATGAAAATTCCTGTTGTTTTTAACCCTCTCTGTATCCATATCCAGAGAATGAGTTTGCTTGTAATGATCAAATTAATATATGCTTTTAACTTGGGTGCAAGGAGTAGCCCTGATTGGTGGAAATGTCCCCTTTACTGCGTGTGAACCCTTCCTCCCTGTCAAATCCATTTGACCTGGTAATTCAAATTCCCTTGGCCTGGTAATACATCCAATTATTCTATATACCCAGGCACTACTGCTCAGGTGGCTGCTGCCTGTGTGTGTTAGGATAAAAAGACTGGTGTGAGGAAACATTCCTCTGTATGCCTATCCTACAGCCATCACCATACACACAATAGGATGTCTTTTTTGCTCCATTCTTTTTCTCACACCAGGTTAACCCCCAAAGCACCACTCCATTTCTATAGACTGTACTTCTAACAGCTACAGACATTTGCACCACCTGGAAAGGGGGACAAATCAAGTATCAAGTGACCTCTGGGGTTTTCCCTGGTTTTATTATTCTGTGAAAAGAGTTGTGTAAATGATTTAAGAGGATAGTCAGAATACAGTTCTCTGTTCAACAGTCTTCTTACATTTCTCCACTGAGTTAGTTCCACCAGTGAGAAACTTACAGCTCGCTGTGGAGATTCATGAGTTCGACCACAAGCATGAAAAGCACAGTGTAGGCCCCCAAAATGTTAAGTCTTATTTTATAAAATAAAATGATATAAAATAGCATCAAATACAATCGCCCCATAGCTAATCACTTTAATGTCTCATATAATAAGCAGCAAATTACTGTCAAACTCTACCTAAAGTTTCAAAGAAAAACCTGAGACAAATCCTATATTTTTAGCAACACTGAATTTGTAGATGGTCCTAACATCAAAAGTTAATGAAATTTCTTAAAAGCTTATATAATTGTAAGATATTTATCCCTGGACAAAGAATCAGATTTTTCTTATGAGCCAGGTATGTATTTCTTACATACCATACCTATAATCCCAGTACTTGGGAGGCTGAGATAGGAGAATCTCAGGTTTGAGGCCAGTCCTAACAACTTAGCAAAAACCCCGTTTCAAAAATAAAAAAATAAACTATGGCTGGGTCTAGCTCAGAGATAGAACACCCCTGAGTTTAATCCCAGTACCTCCCTCCCCCCAAAAATCTTCCTTATATATTTTTCAGTATTTCCCCCTCAGTTGCACCTACTGGAATGAGCTTTGCTTAAACTCAGAATTTGCTAATCTTCACACATATGGCAAATGTGAACTAATCAGACCACAGATATTTTGCTGCATTCCATGGTGTCTCATTTATTTGTTTGATTTGCAGCTATAGCAACTAGATTCCACCACGTTAGGCTTTTACACAGACTTGCAGTGTGATCAGCTTGGTTGATGTTTGGCACTCTGCACTATATTCAATTGAAGACATATGCACAAACTCACTTACCACATTTTTAAACTGTTTTTCACACCGGGTAGATCTGTAATATTTGCCTAAAAATATGAAAAGCCACCTTCTGCAAGGATAGGAGGCAATTAAAAGATGTTGCGACCTTCTTTTTCTGTCGCGTTTCAAATCTTCAACTTTTCTTGGCATGTCTTTCAAGCGCACATCTGACTTTGAAGCAGGCTGCCTCTCCACAGAAAGCTCACTCCTGCAATGACTAAAGCGTTGACCTGGTGCCATGCTGGTGCCGTTCCACGCACGCTGCTCCGCACAAGGAGAGCACTTGGAAACGACCTTGAAACAGACTTTTGCCAAGCTAATGAAATATGGGCCTTCAAGAAGTGCCATTCCTCAAGTGATTTACAGATGAGCATTTGCAGCATTGTCAAAACTCGTGCCCTGAATTTGGTATTGGATAACCACAAGTTTTTAACATCCATAAGGAATGATGCTCACTCTTGGTTTTATGAGTCTCACTTTGTAACAGGTTGGAAAAATTAGGTAATGCAGAAAATTGGCCTCGTGCTGTTGTTTCTCTTAGGTGATTTTTTTTTCAAACATTTGCTGAGGGAAATGGAGATGTTCAGTACAATTTTTAAATAAAGAGATGGGAGTGTAAAATAAAGTACAAGCTACCAATGGAGATACAGATGCAGTTTAGGGATTAAAGAAAAAGAAGAAGAAAGAAAGATGGTAGGGTTGACTACTGTGGTGCATGCCTGTAATCCCAGTTCTTGAGAGGCTGAGAGGAGGATTACAGGTTTAAGGGTAGCCTCAGCAGGCTAGTGAGAAGTTGTTTCAAAATAAAAAGGACTAGGAGTGTAGCTTGGAGGTAGAATGCCCCTGGGTTCAATCCCCAGTACCAAGACAGAAAAGAAAAAGGTGGTAGGAAGAGATATCTCCCTTTACTTGTAAGTTGCCCTGTGATGGGATTCTCACCCGAGTTAGACTCTAAGAAGGGAACATTTCTTTATCTCAGTGTACACACACAAGAGTAAACAGATGTCATTGTTTGAACATGTTACCTGATGTCCACACCAATTGTTTCTCTGTGGTTTTCTGGGGTACTGAGCGGGGTATTTCTGTTGGTACATACCATCACCTCCCTTACACTTCTCATGCCGGTGGAGTTGACTGACATCTGAGGATCTGGATAGCATGAAGCTGTGCATTAACCTTCCTTGGAAGTCAGGGTTGATATGACTCTGGAAGGCCTCGCTGTTCCCCTAGTCCTGTGACCTCCCTCCACGGGGAGGGAGGCCAAGACAATCCAAGGTTGGAGCTGTTAGGGCAGGATAGCAGAAAAGCACTAGGGAGAGCCATAAATTTCCTTTAAGTCAGCTCTCAGACTTGTATACAAAGTCATATTTTATATTTCCTAAAAAACAACAACATAAAAAACATTCAGCCCTCTAGCGGTCTCCAAAGAGGCTGTAAATGACCTGTGACCATTCTGACTTTTGCAATTCTGATGGTCTTCACTAAGCAGTCCTTGGAAATATATATTATCTGATCAAGGAAACATACTGTCAACAGCAAATTCCCAGGACATTCCCTTTCACTTCATCTAGGATTTTTCAGTAAGAAATTTGATATTTTGGGAAGTTTAAGCTGGAATCACTAAAATAAAGGCATTTTTTCCTTTTAAGTTCAAGTCTTCCAAGACTCATCATTTTGTAGAATTACATAAGTAAGCTGTGCAACTAAGCTAAAAGTCAAAATTATAGATTATAGTTGTTGGCACAACTGTTCACATGTTATGTAGTAACTTATGTTGAAAACTCTTCTGCTTTGCAAAAACAGTTTTTGCATGTGGTAGTTGTATTGGAATCAAGCTTGGTGATTTTTCATTAGGTTTTGCTAAGTGTCATAATCTAACCTATTTGCTTGTGAATTTTTTCCCCCAATTGCCTATATTTGGTAAGGTTGCTTAAAAGTTTTGGTGTAGGAAATTAGAAAGATTCTGTTATCTTACCTTATTTTCTTTATTGATCTGTATTAAAGGTGATTTATTTTAAATTTCAGTACCGTGCTTTTTTTTAACCTCATAAATGTTTTTAGTTGAATAATACACTTTATATAATAGCCCTTATCCCCAACTTAGAGACTTCATTTATGAATATGACTGATTTTGAATGTATTTTCTAAAATGCCTCTCAACATCTTGAATAAAGAAGGGATGGATGTGTGTTAGTCAATTCAGCTTGCTGTAACAAAACATATAAACTGAGTGGTGTATAAACCACATCAATTTTTTTCTCACTGTTCTGGAGGCTAGAGTCCAAGCCAGGGTGTCAATGTGATCAGGTCTAAGTGAGGACTTTCTTCCAGGTTGCAGATTACTGAGTTCTCACTGTGTCCCCAGATAACTGAAGGGGCAGGGGATCTCTGGCATCTCTATTATAAGGTCACCCATCTACCAGGCATGGTGATAAATGCCTGTAATCCCAGTACTTGGGAGGCTGAGACAGGAGGATCTCAAGTTTTTGGCCAGCCTCAACAGCTTAGTGAGACCCTGTTTAAAAGAAAAAAAAAAAAAAAGACTGGGGTTGTGGGTGTAGCTCAGAGGTAGAGTGGCCCTGGGTTCAATCCCCAGTACCACACATACACAAAAGGTCACCCATCCCATTCATGAGACCTCTACCCTCATGACCTAATAGCCTACAAAGAGGTTCACCTCCCGACACCATCACCCTGTGAATTTGCATCTCAGCTTGTAAATTTGGGCATGGGAGACACAAATGTTCATCCATAACAGGGTGGCACAAAGAAAAAAAAGTGCCGCAGAGAGCATCAGCCCTAAGGAACACTATGACTTCTGCTGTTTGATATCATAGACCTCAGATCAAAGGAGCTAGTACACAGAATAAAAAGAGAAGGCCCAGACCAGGAAGCTCTTGATGCCCAAGACCCCTCCTGCCCTGCTGCCTACTGACACTAGCAAACACACTGCCTTTTTCCCTTTGGTGATATTTTCATTTATCTTTTCAGTAAACATTTTAGATATAAGGAGTGTCAGGGGTTTATCATTATTTAAAATAACCAGACAACATCTTCATCTTTAAACTATATTCAGAATCTCACCATCCTATTTTTTTTTAGAATCATATGGGATTATTTATGTGTATGTGAATAAAGTGTAACAGTTTTTCTTTTGAAAAACTTCCTGCAGCATGACACAGGTCCCCTCGTTGAACAGGGGTCTTCTTTCCAAAGCTCCAGAGAAGGACTTTCTCAGCTTTATTCTGATGTGGTAACCTTTTGATCTCTTTGCTTCAGTGCTTATTACAAACAACACTAGTCCTCCTTGTCTGTACTTTTTTTCCAGATTTTCAGTTACCCATGGTAAAACATAGACCAAAAATATTACATGGAAATCTCCAGAATAAACAATTCATAAGTTTTTATACATTTATTGGTGTATTGTAATTACACATCATATTGAGATATCAGGTGAGAGGAATATACATGCACACAACACTTGGTCAATTTCTCTCCAGATCCCACCCTCAGCCTCCCCTTCCTCATATATGTCATTGAGATTGGCGTTGGTAATCTCATATACATACTTAGCATTATTTAAACTGTTACCTTCTTTTCATCTCTATCCCTCCTCTTCCCTCCTTAAACCCCTTCCATCACTCCATTGGAGTCTCTGTTCTTCTTTCTCAGTTTAACCTTGTTTTCAAATCTCTCTCCAGCTTCCACATATGACAGAAAACATACAACTGTTCACTTCCTACGTGAGACTGACTAATCTCGCTTAGGATAATATTCTCAAGTCCCATCCATTTTCCTTCAAATGACATAATTTTGTTCTTTATGGCTGAGTAAAATTCCATTGTGTGTGTACACTGCAGTTTTGTGATCCACTCGTCTGTTGATGGACATCTAGGCTCTTTCCATAATTGGGCTATTGTGAATTATGCTGCTATAAATACAGTATGTATGGATCACTATAATATTCTGACTTCAGTTTATTTAAAAAGATAGCCAGGAGAGGTATCTTTCGGTGGTTCTATTCCCAATCTACTGAGAAACCTCCACACTGACCTCCACAGAGGCTATACTAGTTTACAGTCTCGCCAACAGTGTATTAGGGTTCCTATTTTCTCATATCCTCAGCAGCATTTATTATTGTTTGTGTTCTTGACGATTGCCATTCTAACTGGCGTTAGGTGGAATTTCAGTGTAGTTTTGATTTTCCTGATTGCTTGTGATGTTGAACAGTTCTTCATATATTTATTGGCCATTTGTGTCTCTTCTTTTGAGAAGTGTCTATTCAGTTCAGTTGCCTTCCTCCTTTTTTTAGTGCTAAGCTTTAAATTCCTTGCTGTTCTAAGTAGCATGATAGAACTTGCACCGTCTTGCTCTGTTCTTCTCAAGATGTGAGGCATTCTTTTGTCTAAAGTATCTACACTGTATGTCCTACCCACTCGTTAGTCATTTCATAGCTATCTCAGTTATTAGATCTATTGCCATTGTATTGCAGTGGCTGGGTTCACACAACTCTTAATGTAGAACACAGACACTACAATGAAAGTGAGAGACAGATAGACTACCTTCACATAATTTTTTTACAGTATTTGTCATAATTGTTCTATTTTGTTAGGTTTTTTAAATTAATTGATTTATTTTATAGTGCTAGATATTAAACTCAGGGGCAACTTATTTCTGAGCTATACCACCAGCCCTATTTTATTTTTTATTTTGAAACAGGGTCTCACTAAGTTGCTGAGCACTTTGTCTGGTTGCCAAAGTTGGCAACAAACCTATGAGCCTCCTGTCTC
The DNA here is from genome assembly GCA_004027655.1 of Graphiurus murinus. NCBI lineage: Eukaryota > Metazoa > Chordata > Mammalia > Rodentia > Gliridae > Graphiurus > Graphiurus murinus. The sequence continues at coordinate 315,591 of PVLC010000030.1, read as the reverse complement.
AGCCTCCCAAGCATTGGGGTTACATATGTGTGCCACCATGCCCAACTATTTTGTTAGTTATTATTGTAATCTCTTACCATGTCTAATTTATAAATTAGACTTTATCATAGGTATGCATTTATAGGAAAAGACATACTCTGTGTAGTCTTTGGTACTATCTAAATTCCCATGCATCTGCTAGGGGTTTTAGAAAACCACCCTGCTGAGAAAGGGGAGCTGCTCTATCTCTCAAACATTTTCCAAGTTATCTTCACTTATAGTAGCACAGATGGTTGAAAGAAATATGACCCCCATTGTAAATTCTTTTCCCTTAAAAGCTAACCCCATTCACAGAGGACTGAGTGATAGTTTTCCTTTTTCCATGCCATTAGAGTTGCACTAATGGTGGTCAGCCCTGGCCAGCCCAGGCCTCATGCTGAGGATCTGATTGATGGAGTCTGGGATGGGTTCACATTCCATCTGTGTGTGTGTGTGTGTGTGTGTGTGTGTGTGTGTGTGTGTGTGTATTTTCTGCTTCTTCACATGGTTTTAAGGCAGGTTTGAGGACTTTGAATGCATCAGTCCCTCCAGCATCATTGGGGTCCAGGGAAAGTGTTTGATGGTTGTGAGTCAATTGTTGACATCAGGAGCTGAGTCAGTTGGAGACTATGGCAGATACAAATCTGGGGAAATGGGAGCAGCCAGGCCAACTTAACTCTCATGGCTTCGTTATGAGGTAGTTCTCTGCCTTGGTTTCTAGTGGAATAAAAGATTGGCACCATCCCTCAATTCTAGGAAAAATGAATTAATATTACCACTTATTAGAAGATTAAAAGCATAATACATGTGTCGATTATCATTAATCCTTGAAAATATTTATGGAGTTCAATGGTCTGTAACTAATTAGAGACTGCAGTTAACAGGGGATATGAGTTTCCTCTGAGTTATGTGAAACAAAATATAAATCTTTTATATAACTCTATTTCCCTCAGAAAGGAGTTTTACTTGTCAGTGGGATTTTTAAAGTTTTATTTTATTTTCTTGGATCTCATTACTTTTCCATAAATCCTATAAGCAGAATTACAAGGAGGTGAGTCATAGACTTAACACTTTTTTGGAGCTTCTTCTGCCAATGCAGCTTGGGATATAGATTTTCAAAAGATGATGTTTGGGAAGGATGGGAAGAGAAGGGAAAGGAAGGGCAGTAAGAGGACTAGAGAGGAAGAAAGGGAAAAAAAGTGAAAACATCTTACTTTTGAATGCATCTGTTTTTTAACTTAATGGCATTATAAAGGTAAAGCTTTCACAGTCTCTCATTGGCATGTTTTGGACAACCCTAAAGAGCAAATGAATTTGGGTTTTAAAAGCTCTTTCACAAGCCAGTTACTTGGAACTGGAAATGTGTTTTCCCGCAAAATTTTTGTTATATAAGTGGTAATTAATTTTTGAGTCTAGCTCATAAACTTTCCTCATTCCGTTTTGAAGCTGAATTATTGTGCACTTACAATGACAAATAGTGGACTATATGGTTGGAAACTGGTAGATCTAAAGAACATGGAAGCAATAAAATCAATTGTGGAATTGCTTTAAACTTTTCACTTGAACGCTGGTACTAGAAGAAAAGCAGCTGTGATTTGAGGAGTCTGCGGCTGTTCAGAACACTCGATACTGACATTTGAGTGTCAGTGGAGTGAGGGGCTGTGTGTGTGCAGCAAGCCGCTCCCTGAAAAGCGATGCCCTTAGACCATGTGAGTGAGTCCTCAGTAAGCATGCCTTCTTTTCTCGCAGAAAATCTTGATGGCACACCTGCTATAGGCTGGGGGTCCTTACCATTTATGCTATCAGAGCAGAAAGAACCACTCCCTTTGTGAAGCTTATAATTGAGTGGAGGACAAAATCAAACGATTTTGCAAATAGATGATTACTTATGATTCACCCAGTTGTATGAAAAGTTATTGTATGGACATTAAAGGCCACACAGATTTACAAGGCATCATGAAGGCACACCTAGGAAGCGTCTGGAGAGTGGGTCCTGCTTCTTTGTGAAATACTTGCAAATGATATCTAGTGGATGCTCGGAGGAACCCCAGGGGTAGCATCCTTACACGACCATTTCATGGATGAGGAGTGGAGTCTCAAGGGTGTTAGGAAATGGGCAAGGATGGTACAGCAGAGAGCCTAGGTTCAAACCAAGTCTGTCCAACTCCAGGCACTGTCTGCCCATCTAAGCCACCTGCACTGATAAACCATTCTGAAGGTGCTTTTTATTATTTTACTCAGTATCTCTTATGTAAGTATCCATGCAGTAATCTCCTCCTAGACTTAATAATGGAAGCAGTGTTGTCTCTGCTAACGCTAGGGTGGATGTTCCTTTAGGTTGATGAGTCCTCTTTCAGATCTCCAACACTGTGGCCCTCAGGCCATAGCCAGCTCACCTGTGGCTTCCATACATTTTCTCTCCTTTCTCATCATAATTTTGGTTCAGCTATTCATTTTGTCTTGATTTTCACTACCCTGAGCCTTTTCTGCAAAGCTGCCTTGCTCTTTTGAGAAATTGTCAGAAAATGCATTGCACAAATGGAAAAGAAATAGGTAGGATTTCTGGAACGTAACTTCCTCCACATGATATAGAACAGGGCCCTGCACTTGGGAGTAAGCAGTAGTTATTGATTGTTAACTGATCAAAGCAGTTCAGAAGAACAGTTCTGGTTATTTTAAGGAGGTTCAAGAAGTGGATGACTCTGGCTTTATACGTTAATTTCACCATAACACATTTCTTCTCTTTTCCTCAATGGAAATCAACTTTCCTTCCCTTCTTTTCCTCCTTCCATCCCTCCCTGTTCCCTCCTCCTCCTCCCCTCTCTTGCTGTGCTGTAGACACCTCATAGATTCTACTTAATCCTCACAACCTTAATAATCCCCCATTTCAGTGATAGGGAAACCAAGGGCTAGGGAATTTAGATGTCTTAGGAGAAAGTGAATAAATAATATATTTTCTCCTGATGCAAGAGATGGAAGAAAGAGGGAAGGAGAAAGCATGGGTACTTCAGGATATATGAGAGAAATAAACTGCTTCAGTTATGAACAGTGAAATGAAGGCTGGGAAGTTGAAATCACTTATGAGGGAGTTATTCTTCCTGCCCGTCCACTGTATTGTTGACCAGGAGGAGAGAAAACCTATTTTTATGTATCAGACAGTCTCTTATAAATTTATCATAACTTATAAATTTCTTTAATCCACATATTTCTTTGTGTAATTTCAGAGTCATATAGTTTCCTATAGAGAGAGAAAATGAAAAGTCTTCTTTATCCTTCTTCCGGGCCAGCCCTGTGTTTTGGGGGCTCACAGCCACAGTGGCCCCAGGATCCTTTGGAGAATGAGTGTTTAATCCCTCCACCTCTCATGGGCAGCCCCACAAGCTCCCTGTTATTGCTGTCCCCGGGAGCAGAGCCACGGCTCTCAGGGCACATCTGCAGTTCTGCAGAGCAAAGAGACAAGGACACAGGGTTCTCCTTGTTCAGTCACACTGGAGGATTGAGCCTAGGGCCATTCTATCTTTGAGGTATATCCCAGCCCTATTTTTTTCAAACAAGATCTCACTAAGTTTCTGAGGCTCTCACTAAATTGCTGAAGCTGGCCTTGAACTTACAATCATCCTGTCTCAGCCTTCCAAGTACTGGGATTTCAGGCATGCACCACTACACCTAGCACAGAAGCTTTTTAATTTAATGCCATCCCATTAACTGATTCTCAGTGTAGAGGTTTCTCAAAAGACTAGAGATGGAAACACCATATGACCTAGCTATATGACTCCTCAGTATATTTCCAAAAGAATTAAAATCAGAATACTCTAGTCATACATGCATATCCATATATTATCACCACAATTCACAATAGCCAAATTATGGAACCAACCTAAGTGTCCATCAACAGATGAATGGATAAAGAAAACATGGTATATACACACAATGGAGTTTTACTCAGCTGTAAAGAGCAAAATCATGTCCTTTGTAGCAAAACAGATGTACTTGAGAACATTATACTAAGTGAGATCAGCCAATCTCAGAAAGTCAAGGGTTCTATGGTTTTTCTCATATGTGGAATCTAGAGAAAAAAATAGGAAGGAAAAGGGATGTCAGATGAAAGATGAGAGTCCAGTAGAATAGTGCAAGAGGATGGAGAGCGGAGATCAAATAATGTTATATTCATATAGAAGGCATCACTACTGATCTCACTAGCGTGTGTAAGGAGGGAGGTGGAGGGGTGGAGAGATGAGGACAAAAACACACCAAGTGATACATGCATGCATAAATATATTTCTTTGAATTTCACTATGTTGTAGAGTTACAATGCACCCAATAAAATTGTATTAAAAAAGATTGATTACTTCATCATTCACTTGAGTCATAAACAAGGCAGGCTGAGTAATGGTATTTGAGGGGAAGATGACTTTTCCTTGTGGCCCCCTGTGACCTTCCATTTTCTCCCAGGGAAAGAGCCATTGTTTGCCGCCTGTGTCCTTATGGAACAGGGTCAGAACTTTCCCCAGCTATGCAATAATGGCTTCAGTGCTCTTCCTGCTGCTTGACATTCTGTCATCCAGATTAATTTTCGTCTATGTTGATCTGAATATTACTTTATAAATATTGGACAGAAGAAATCATAGAAGAATTTGCAGAAAAAATGGTTAAAAAGCAATGGGGGGAAAGGAAGGGAACTTTAGAATAATCCATCCCATGTATGCCTTCTGTCATGTCAACACATCAGAAGTGTGCAAAACACACACACACACACACACACACACACACACACACACACACACAACATGCCCATGACTTGGTAAAGGCTGGCTGCAGGACTTCTGTTATAATTTTTTCTCTTAAAATAAGAGCCTTCAAAAATTTCTGTGAACATGCTTCTTGAGATAAACTATTTGTTTATATAGATATTTAAAAAGGGGAAATGTATTTTAGAAAAGAAATGAAATTGGACTAGACTTGGGGAAACAGTTCTCTGACCAGATGTCATTTAATGGCATTGGACGAAGGACCCAGGCTTTGACTGTTTTTCAAGATAAATATGCATGTAGGGGCCTGGAGGAGCATTCTCAGGGTTCAGGTGAAGTTGGTATTATAATGTGTAAAGCATGCCCACGGTATCTTTGTAGGTATGAGCAGACAGTTGAGACATAAATGCTTCTCAGTTTTTTTTTCTCCTAATTTATCTGATATTACTGGCAATAAAAAAAAAAAAAGGAAAAAAACTCTTCAGAGGACAAAATGTTATTGAATTTGTAGCAGTTGTCATGGTTACCTGCATAGTTTCATTGCTTTATTAATGTGTAATTCCCTTTATTTCTGGAAATATCATTATAGTGAAACATAATCGTCTGTAGCCTCTGAGCAAGTTTCTCCATGTATCTCAGAGACTCTGACAATGGCCATGATGTGTGTGTGTGTGTGTGTGTGTGTGTGTGTGTGTGTGTGTGTGGTTTCTGGGCCACCTGTGTACTGTTGATCCAGTAACTAGGAAGGACATCATTGTTTAGGAAAAGACATCTTGAACTTAGTGACACTTGAGAATCCCTTAAAAGTTCAAATGTTTCCCCAAAATGCTTATTCTTTTCCTATAGAAAAAATGATCCAAGGCTGTAATCTTTTTTATAGGAGGATAATTCAGGTTTCCTGACACAAAAACTTGTTTAAAGTAACAGTTGTTGCTTACAGAGTCACTTCTAAGTGTTTAGAATTTTTTTTTTTCCTGACCAATTTTTAAAAAATTTTTTCTTCACTAAATTTATTTCTTCTATCATATAAGGATTTTTGTGAGACATTGTTAGTAGAGGTTTTAAGCAGGTTTTTCCAAGTTGCTTAAGTCATCTTTCAGGCTAACTGCACATGGCAGAGCCTGCTAACCAATCTCCATGCTCATTTCTCTTTTTCTGGAATTCAACCAGACTACATTTCCCAGCACCCCTTGCTGTTAGGTCTGGCTATGAGAATCATGGGATGGTGGAATGTGATTGGATGTTCCTGCAGACATCTGTAACCATCCTTGAATTCAACAAACTACTGATTGAAAGAATATTTAAAAAAAATAAAAGAAGCCAGGCGTGGTGGCGCACGCTTGTAATCGCAGCATTCAGGAGGCTGAGACTGGAGGATCTGGGTTCACGGCCAGCCTCAGCTACCTAGTGAGGCATTCTACAACTTAGTGAGACTCGGTTTCAAAATAAAGAATAAAAAATAGGGCTGGGGGTGTAGCTTGGAGGTAGAATGCCCCTGAGTTCAATCCCCAGTACCACAAAAAAAAAAAGAAAGAAAGAAAGAAAGAAAAAGGCATATGTACTGAACAGGCACAGACTTTTTTGGTCATCATTCTCTAAACAATATAATAGAACAATGATTTGCATAGCATTTACATTGTATTAGGTATATAAGTAATCTAAAGATGATTTGAAGTATACAGGAGAATGTGAATAGGTTCTAAGTAAATACTTTGCCATTTTATATAAGGGACTTGAGCACCCTTGGATTTTGGTATCCGAGGGGGTCCTGGAACCAATCCCCAAGGAAGGATTCTATATAATCCCTTGCGGGTCTGGCCCGTAAATGCTTTCCACGTAATGCTCCTATTCCTTCTTTCTAGGCTGGTTGGTAACTCTACCAACCTGGATCATTGTATAACTAATTGGATGGAGCAGAGACTCACTGTAGGTAAAGAACATCTAATGCTAAAGAAAAGAGACAAAACCTCTGAGATGTGAGGGTTGTATGTTATATCACCTCTGATATCTTAACCTAACTAATGTACTTTTTATTAATATTTCTTCTCAATAGACCATGTGATCCTTAGAAGAAGGCCCATGTTTTTCATTCACAACAGTCTCCCATAGCTCCTTTCACAACCTTTAAAAAGAAGCTATTGTAAAGTCCAGGGCCCTGTAGTTAATGCCTAGTGGTAAATTTGCTGTTTTGGAGGAGTCCCATAGACCTACATGGCTACAGCTATAGTATATATTTGGAAAATGTTAGACCTTGTGACTTATGTGCATGGGGAAATGAAGGGAAGGATAGTAACCTTTTCTAAATACTATTATTTTTAGTACCAAGTACAGTATACACCAGAAAATAATTATTTATTTTCTTTAATTAATCTTCTAGGGAGCTCTGTCATTCCCATTTTACAGAATTTCAGAGTATGATAGGGGTTAAATAACTTCATCATAACTAGGGATTCAAGGAAGGATTCAAACAGAAGTTTGCTGGGAAGCAAACACAGCCAAGATTTTTACTACACTATTTCTCATGGTACACACTCAGTTAACATCAGTTAATCACCATGCTCTGGGAGACAATGGCAACTAGCAACAATTGGAAACAACCAAAGGAGGTATGGTTATCTGTGATGTTGGGAACTAAAACTGAAATTCTCATTCAATTGTTAGAAAATTAGAATCCCAATTGTTGAATATTCCATCTTCTATCTTAATTAGGATATCAGAACAGCAGTTGGAATTAGATTCAGAAACAACAGGTTAGCACTGCAGGTCTGGAAATGAGCAGATCAGCTCTTCTTTGGGTGGTCATCTAGGGCTCCAAGCCCTTCCATCTGGTTGTTGCTGGATCCTCCAGGTTGTCACCCATCTGTGTGGTGGCAAAGGCTTCACCGCACCACATCTGTATTCAAGTCATTAGAAGGAGTTTTAGGCGAGGGGAAAGCATGCTTCTTTCCAGTTAAGGATATGACCCCAGAATTGCTCTCATCATTTTTACTCAGAAAAGTTGCATGGTTGCATGAACATCTAACTGAAGAGAGTGTATGAAGTATCACTTCTAAGTACCAATACTTTTATTCTTTTAGAAAAGGGGACAGGAGATATTGTGGGACAAATTGAAGCCTTTGATACACCTTCGTTCCTTCCCACTCTGATGATCACACTAATGAGAAAGATCTAGAACAACTATAGCAGAAAAAGGAAGGGATTGAACCAAGGAAACTAAGTAAATCAGAACTTGAAGATCTCTTTACTCCTTAACCTCCTCCAGTGCATATGCTCAAAGAATCAAGAGTTAATGTCTTTCTTTCAGTTGCTTTAAAATAGGCTATGACTATTAAATCCATAGTCCCCAGGTAAAATGATTGCAATAAATCAAGGACATTTGAACTAAGACTAGATAATAAGTCATATTAAGGAGCTAGAATTAATTTCATTAGGTTTGACATATGATCAGATTATAAAATAAAATCTTGTCTGGTAGAGATATTTACTGAGGTATATATAAGTGAAATGATAGGGTGCCTGGAGTTTGCTTTAAAAGTCTCCAGGAACGAATGGAAGAGGGAATGATGAATAGATGAAATTAGATTGGGAACATGTTGTTAGTTGTTGAAGCTGGATGGTGGCTATTATGCTGTTCTTTCTACTTTTATGTATATTTGAAATATTCAATAATAAAAAGTTAAATAAATACTTGTTCCAAGAAATAAAAAATAATTCTGGCTGTGCCTCAGCATTCATCTGAGCTCATTTCTGTGCTGCAGTTGAGTCCTTTCTTGCTTCCAGTGCATTATTTATTTCGCATGCATAGATACACCCAGAAAACTCTTTTCCTCTGCAGGATTCATTAACAAGTCTCTTTTGAGTTAATTAAATAAAAGTTTCATGAATGGCTCTTGCAGCCCATGATGCAAGGAACGCAAAAATGAGTGAAATAAGGGCCCCTTTCTGCAAGTGTAAAATCAAATCAGGAAGATGAGGCAGCCTCTCAAATAAATCTAATTTAGAGAAATATACAGGAAGGCTTAAATGTTAGGAGGTCGTATCAAATTGGAAGAGTCAGGAAAAGTTTCCTGGATCAGATACTGTAAGCTCTAAAGGAAGCATTGGCTTCTGATAGATGGAAGTAGTGGGGAGAGGGGTCTGGGCTGGGGACCACCAAGAGAGAGGCACCAAGCCAGAGAACATGAGATGGTTTCCTAATGACAGCAAAGGTAGATGTGGGTTTTTATTTTATTTTATTTTTTCAGTCTGAGTATCTGGATATCCTATTAAAGAAAATCAAGGAGTAAATAAAGAGAACCCAACTGGGAAGTTGACACTTTTTATAAAGACATACAGTTTTGACATATTGCTGACACTCAATATGAGATGTCTATCTAAGCTCTGGTGTTGGGGTGCAGAGTTTAGGGTGGGTAGTCAGCTGCCAAGGTTGATTGCTGAAGCTGCAGGTAGAGGATCCGCTGACAATCGGACAGCATAGGGAAACGATTTTTTAAACAGATTTATTAAAGTAGAGGTTGACAATTATGACAATAACCTTATTGTGAAAATGGCATGATTTTAGTTGACATTAAAGAAAATATGAGTCATTGGTGTGATGAGATCTGTATTCCTTCTGCTCACCTCTACTGAATTCTCAGCACTTCCTTACCCTTCCAGAGCCCACCTAGCTCTGCTTTCTCTCTCCTACAGCTTAAGCTCCTCTCAAGAGCCATGAGTCTAGAACATCTCCGTCCTGAATCCCATTTACTCTGTAACACACTCTAGATCAGGATTCTGTACCATGACTCCACTGACACTGTTCAGTAGAGTTAGCAGCAACTGCCGTGTTGACCAGTTCTATGGGTGCTCATCATTTCTCACTTCCTGGATTCCTTGAGCAGTTTTGGACCTAACTGGCTACTTTCTCTTCCTTCTTCTATTATTCTGTTGGCTGCCAATTCTCCAGTCTCTTTTCAGGCTCCGCTTCCATTGAACATAACAGGCTGAGGTACCTCTGGTCTTATGCCTGACTCTCCTCCCTTCCTTCCATCTCTCTTGGAGGGGTTCTGTCTACTCCACAGTTTCACCTACGCCAACAAAGTCCCACATTTCTATCTTAAGTGTTGGTGTTACCTCATACATCACTTGGATTTCTCACAGACATTTCATATGTAACATATCCAAAATTGAAATTCATATTACGACCTGTCTCCTAAACCTATTCTCCACCTCAGTAAATATTACCACCATCTCCCTTGCTGCTCAAGCCGCTAAAGTCAATCATTTAGTGTGCAAAGTCTCCATAGGACAACTCCACTAGGAAACCCAAGCAAATACTACTTTGTTATGAAATGCTCTTTGATCCCTAGACTCTTCGCTAAGATAGCTGAAGTGTGTAGGCCTTAAAAATAAAGCCTTCCTTGGTAACTTCATTGCAATACAGCAGTTTGATTTAGGCATCAAGCTGACCTTTACTTTAAATTTGAGGTTGGCTTTAAGCTGTATGTTCTTATAGATTATTTTGGGGTTATACAGGGAAGCCACTCTCAGAATCTGATCACATTTGGTGACGGTCAGGACCAGCATCAGAGGGCCCCCAAAGTAGAGGGGACTTCAGAAATCATCTAAGAGATGCAAGTGATCCTCTTCTTTCAACAAAATTAATGATCCACAAGTGTAGACCTCTCTGCCACTTCCATCTCAGCCAACAGTAATGAAAAAATAACAGCCTGATTCTCCTCTTTTATGAGGGATGGAGGGGGGTGCTTTCCTTTCCATTAGGTTGCCAGAGGATGGGATTAAAGTAGATTTGAATTTTATCCATGTCAGTGTTTAGATGGAAGAGACATGGCTTCTGGTTCTTCCTCAGGAACTACTGAGTTCCATTAGTGTGACCAGTAGAGTCATCCTCACCCCTTTCCATACCTTCTACCATGTTGAACACACCACAGCATAACTGATGCTGCCTGAGTATTTGCATGTGCAGGGGACTATCCCAACTTGTCTAATCCTAAGAACGTATGATTTGCTGTTGCTGTTTAACAGATAAGGAAGCTAAGGCATGGGAAGGTAGTCAACTGCTCAGAGATACCCAGCTAATGCAAAGCCAGGGTTTAAATGCAGGCTATTCGACTTTGTCTTTAACCTCTCTATTATACCAGGTTGCATTGATACTGCCTCTGAATGTCTTTTTCCACTCATTTCTGTTGTGTCATTGATGTAAGACGTACCATCAATTTAATTTAATAACAGTTTTCAAGAATAAAGTAAGCGTTATCAAATCAAATGTAGTTACAGTGGGATTGTCTTTTAAAATTCTAACCCATGTTTTTTTCCTTCTTGGTAATTGTGTGTGTGTGTGTGTGTGTGTGTGTGTGTGTGTGTGTGTGTGTGTTTTGCCAGGGATTTTGTCCAAAGGCATTATATCTGTGAGCTACTTCTAACCTTTTTTTAAAATATACCTTTATTGGTGTATTATAATCTCACATCATTATGAAATTCAAGGTGATAGGAACATACATATACAAGTACTTGGTAAGCTTACTCCCAGCCCTTTAAAAATTTTTTTTCAAATTTCAAACAGAGTCCCACTAAGGTACTGTGTACTGGTCTCAAACCTAGGATCCTTCTGTTCCAGCCTGCCAAATACTGGGATTACAGGTTTTTGCTATTGCACCCAGCATGGTACTTCCTTTCTACGTTTTGTTCCTGAAATCTTTAGCTTCAGAGACAGGCCAGATGCAGAAAACAGGCAAATTCTTGGCTATTGACTTCTAAAATTGGGTCATGGGATCCATAAAACATAGTCGGGAACCAGGGTTGGTTTTTTACTTTGCTTCATTTTTTAATTCCAGGACAGGATTTTTCTTAAGATAAGCAAAAAAGAAGGGGAAAAAAAAGTCTCCAAGATTTGCTTTACATATCAAGAGCCAAAGCCTGACAAATGTCTGGGAACCTTTCTGTCCACAGGCAGTCATCTTTTCTTTTCGTTCCTAGCAGGAGGAGAGTCTGCAGTTTAGAAGAGGAAGAACCTTGAGATGGCATTCCATTCCCTGGAGATAGGAGTGTTTGGGGGAACCATTCTGATACTCCATCCCCAGAAGTGTTTGGGGGAACCCCAGAGTTCAGGAGGCCTGGGCATGAGTTCCATAGCATTCCCCAGGAGAGGAGGCAGGCAGCATGGCCGGGGAGCAAGGAAGCAGCGAGGTCTGGCTCAGGTGTCCTGGCAGCATGGAAGCAGCGAAAGATTCCCTGTGTCCCCAGAAGCTGCGCCTGGAGGCATCAGAGGGTGTCCTGACTGATGGGGGGAGGGCGGGGGGGGGGTCAGCAGAGTTGATCTGGATTCCCTGTGCCAGAGGCTAAGGAAACAGAAACCATGTCGGCAGCAAAAGCAGCATGGGAAGAGGCTCCCGGCAAAGGTGCAGGAGTGAGGGGCTGATGGACCACATGTTGCTCCCCTGATGCCATCACCACGTGGACTCTTTTTCCTGTCACAGGAAAAAAAGAAAAGAAAGGGTAGAACCCTAACTCAACTATGTTTAACTTGTGATTTAACTGTGAAATGTCAATGCTGAATTTCCCAGAAGTGGCTGTAGATTTAGTAGTGAGGTTACTTAAGGTCACGTAGCTAGATAAAGAGTAAGTAATGCAGCCAGGATTGTAGCGCGGGCAGTCTGACTTCACTGTGCATACTCTAACCCACCAGAATGGGCTGGACCATTCTCTACTCAACTCTGCTGCCTCTGTGTTCCCCTCAACCAAATGGAGAGGTGACTTGGGATCCCAGTTAAATTACATTATAGAAAGTGAAAGGGATTATGAAATTCACCATGTGACTTCATACCTCGCTTTTAAGATGCAGAAACATTTAAGTGTTTTAGCTCTGAAGAAGTGAAAGATGTATTCTCTTCCCTCCATCTCTCCTGTCATCCCTTAATCCTGTCTTACTTGGACGATTGCAAGTGCTTCCAAAGTGGAGAGATTAAGTCTTTTCCTATGTTATTAGAAACCAGAGAACTAGGACCTAGGAAGGGGAGCCTTCAAGAGACAGAGTTCTGTGCAGAATCAGTGAGAACTTCCTCACCATCTCAGAGAGCCAAAGATAGAACGAGCCTCCTTGGGTGGCACCGAGCACCATGTCCCTTGAGATTTGTTGAGACACCTACTACTAAGAAAGGACGTTGTGCACGGGCATTCAGTACTGGGCATATGGCTGGATGACATGGCCTTTAAGGCCCCTTCCAACTTGGAAATTCTGCCATTTTAGAGTGGAGGCTGTGAAAGCGAGACTGTTATGTGTTTAAAGAGTGGGAAGTGAGAAAAAAGGAAGCAGTGGAGATAGACGAGTGCTTTGAAGATGGTTACCTCTGCAGGAAGCAGAGCTTTACTGCATGGTATAGTGGACCTGAGGAAGCTTTAGCACTGGGAAGAATTGTCGGATTTGGAGATAGAAGTAGGAATTAGTAAAGAAGGAAAAGCTAAAAGTTAGAGAGGGATCTGTTCCAGTATCTGTTGTTATATAACTTACTACAGTCTAGTCCCTCCGTATCCAGGGGTGACCCATTCCAAGGCCCCCAGTGGATGCATAAAACCCAAACCAATGCTAGTGCCAGCCAGCCTTGGCACGAACTACCATATTTTCCCTCTCATTCATACCTGTCACGAGGTTTAATTTATAAATTAGGCCATAAGAGACTAACAACAATAACTAAAAATAGAACAATTGTAACCATATGCTGTAATAGGAGTTATATGAATGGGGTTGCTCTCAGAATATCTTATTATAGTGCACTCACCCTTCTTGAGAGGTTATGAAGTGTATAGTGTGGGCCTGATGTAGTGAAGTTGGGCAAATGACATGAAATTTCAAACTGATGAATCATTTTTTCCTGGACTTTTTATTTTATTTAATATTTTTAGACTGTAGTGGACCACAGGTAATGGAGAGTGAGACTGTGGATAAGGGGGTCACTGTACCCTCAAACTTAATGGATTTAAACAAGGGCTATTTGATCACATCTCAGGAGTGTGTAGGTCTGAAACCAGGCAGGGCTCAGTGGATGATTCTTCTGTCCTCCATGTTATCAGCACACGGTGGTCTTTGGCTGACATGTCCCAGTGGGGATGGCTGGCAGGCTGCGTTCAGCTGTAACTGTGGACCAGAGCGGCTCCTGTGGCCTCACCAGGCCCTCGGTGCAGTTGGACTAATTATCGACAGCCATAACTCCCAGAGCTGTATTCCAGGACGTCTGGTCACAATGACAAGGCTTTATAAGACCTTGCCTAGGAAGCCCAGTGTGACACTTCTGCCTGCCTCTCTGTCAGTCAAGTCCTTAAGCCCTGCTCAGACTGCAGGGCAGAGGAACCAGATGCCACCCTTCATTGGAAGGAATGGTGGAGACTAAAGGTATCTTTAATCTCCCGCAGAGACAGCCAGTAGAAGACCCTGAACAAGGCGGGGAGTCCAAATGGAGAGGTAGAGGGTGACAGGGCCTGCAGGTGTTCCAAGAGGTAGAGGTGGATATTTCAAGATAAAGACAGGGGAAAGGGAAAGAGTTGCTTCTAGAGAGTTCAAGTCATCCAGGCTGCCTGGAAGAGGGGCGGGGGACTTCCCATAATGAAAATGATGCTACTTACCTTGCCTTCATAGATTTTACCTCTAGCTTGTTTTCTCATTCTGATAATATATTTATTGTTACTGGTTTCACCGCACATGCTCACGTAGACTTCTGTCTGAAGACACTGCTTGCAAGGCTGTGGGGCTCTGATTTCCAGTGCTCTTTATGTAGTGCACCAAACTCCTGTGTCATCCAAAGAGGTGGGGCAGGTCAACTGGCCTCCCTGGAAAATAAGCCCATCGGTGGCCTCATTTACAGAGTGGGAGCAGCCATGAGCTGAGGCTTGAGCAGCAAAACGTGAAATCCGCTTTCTGCAAATTATCCAGATAATCTCTTGCAATCCGGGTCTGGATGAGAAGCAACCACGGGAGGGTGACAGTCTGGCAGGTGTTCAGAGCCGCGGTGATTGTGATTTGGCTCCTGTTGTATCCACAGAGCTGTTCCACTGGGATGATGTATGCAGCTTTGCTTGTAAGCATCCTTTTGATAGGGATCTTTGGAAACTTGCTAATTAATTTTAAAGGAATGCTTCTCTTTGGCTCTGTGTCTCATTCTTTTCACATTATACATTCCGGTGATAAATGATGGGCGCATAAATGCATTACCTTTGCTCAATCAGTGTTTTCTGTTGTTGATATAGAGTGCACAAATTGGATTTGTGTCAGGATAGCTGGATTTGGAATGTGACATTTTGCCAAGTCAGAAATCACACTTGCCCATACAACACAGATGTGGATTTTGCAGTTGTTTTCTTTTAAAATAGTATATGTCTGTGGTGCCATTGATTAATGTAATATTGCATTAATGTGCTGTTACAACACCCCAGGGCATACATGAGGTCTTTCAGCCAGCAGCAAAGAATTCCCCAAGCTAAAGTTTTTAATAAAATACAGATTGTGGGGCAAAAAAAAAAAAAGAGCATTAGCCATGAGAATTTATGGATAGCAAAAGTTCTTAAGGAATCCCCTTTTGATGGGCTTGCCAATGGAAATACAGTGTAATTGTTATGAAGTTTCATTCTTCCAAATCATTAGACATCGTCTGTATCATGTATTTGTTGGACTTGTCTTCAGATGCCCAAGATATCATGACTACATTGTTGCACAACTTCTCTTTTTCAAGTGTCCACTCACCCCAGCATTTGTACAGTGGGATCGTCACTGAAGGCTCAGAGGTCACTGAAGGCTGAAATAGCCGCACATATAGCCTGGCTTTAGCTGCAGAAGTTACAACTTATTTCTTCACTGTCTGTTGTAAATGGTCAGCAAGCAGCTTTCCACAATGCTACGCAGATGTGAGACTGATGTGGGGTCTTTCTGCATCTATTTTAAGGAACAACTATTTCTAACATATTTCTCAAGATAGCTTTTTAATCTTTAACCACGATATTTTCTCTATTACAAAAAATCTGTAATAATATTTTCCTAAATCACTTGGCCAATGAAAAATTTAAGTGAATGAAAATATCCTTGGTACAATATCCTCAGCTTTGTAAGTAAAGATGCTACAGGTAGCCTCTTAACAGAGGAACTCCTAAATCCATCTTGGCTCTCTCAGATTCCAGGGTGGTGGCATTTCAAATATCTGATAGGAAAAATACAAGCAGTTCTTTGCTTTTTCTGTATAAGCCTACCATAGCCTTATGTGGATTTAAATATAAAAGTAGCATTTCTCCTTTTAACCCTCTAAAACTTTTTAAGATCCAGAAGATAGCGAAAAATCTGAACCCACCCCCCAAAATAATACAGTTCCTTAATTGAAAATATGCTTTTTCTGTAACCAAGTTTTATGAATCAGCATTTTGGTATAAATAATTTATGGCTAGCATAATAAGATCATTAAATTCAAGCATGCGGAAAACCATTTCATGGTCTTTGCTAATAGTGCTAATAGAGGCCAATTTAAATGAGCTAGGCCACTGATTTTAATAATATGCCTTCAAAGTCCAAGTGGAGGGTAATACACCAGCCATGTGTGCATGTATGAATGTATCTCCCTGAATCTCACAATGGTGTATAATTACAATGCAACAATGAAAGTATGTTAAAAAAAAAAAAAAGTCCAAATGGTGTTGATGTTTAGAGTTGAGATAAAGAAGGTATTTCTCTTGCGTTTCAGCACTTTTAAACCTGACCACCTTTAAATGGACTCTTTGAAATAAATGTGAAACAAGACTGACAGTTAACTATTAAGTTAGAGGAAAGTGTCTCTGCTCTGCTGGTTGTCTGCCCCTCCAGGGCCAAGATTCATGGTGTCATAGGTAGAATAAACCCAGGAGACATTAGGGTGGGAACCATAAGAAATGGTGCATGGGGAATGTTCAGAAACAAGTAGGGGAAGTTATCTCCTCCTCCCAGATATCTCCTCATTTGTAAATGTAGTTTTTTTCTCTTTTGCCCCAGTGGTGATGACTTAAGACTTAGATTCCATCCTGTGACTGTTCTTTCTCTAAAACCACCATAGCATACCTTCCATGTCCCAATTATACAGTCCTCTTGTGTTTTCCTGGTGTTTGTATTCCCATAGTTGCAAATAAAAAGTATATTTTTAGTTTTAGAATTTTCCTTTCCACTAAAAAAAAATCCCTGAAGATTTGTGGCACCAATGTTATTTCTGTTAATGTCATTGCTTCCATAGCAGCAAGCTACAACTTTGTAAGAAACTTATGTTTACAAAAAGCAATTATCCAAGTGAACATTATAGCCACATGTAGCAAAGTTTCAATTTAGATTTCTTGTAACCATTACACTGTGTGTGCACCCCCCTACCCCCCACACACACAAACACACACTCCTTCCAATTTGTAAATACAGTGTAATCAACTAGATTCTCCTGTCCATGGAGCAGAAGTGAGACTACTTTGGGCTCTCAGAAGAGAGTGAAAGCTCAGGATACTCACATTCTCAGCCATAGAATGAAAAATAAATAAGTTTGTGCTGACATTTAATCCTGAGGGTGAATTTAAAGGAAAATTAGCAAGGAATCAAAGAAAATAACTTCCTAGTTTTTCACAGCTCATTTTGCTAAGTGTAAGCCTAACACTGATGTATATATTTATTTTGCCTGGACAGTTGATTCTCTCAAAACTTTAACCAGTAGAACCATGTCTTTAATTTAGGATATTTCCAATTTGCTTTATTATCTTCGAGGTCAAAGATTTTAGTGGCCATTCTATGGCAAAATGAAAATGCCTGTATGAAGAAAGGTAGTTTCTACTTATATTAAACACCGTATAAAATAAGAGGAGAATGATATCAAGAGAAAGCAGGCTAAGGTCTGTACCTTATGTTTTTTTTGTCTTTATATGAATAAGGATGGCGATCATGGATATTCAAGTATGCCTTGGTACCGATTTTCTCTGAAAAATGGATGCCAAGTTGTAATGATGTTTTCTGTCTCCTTTTGCACAGATAAAAGCTAGGTAGAAAGCAAAATTATTTTTCTAGTTTATTTGCAAGCACCACTCTGAAATAATCTCAGCAACTTCTATCCACAGAGCTCCAAAGGCATTGTGCAGAAGTACAAGCAACATAAGAGCCGCGAGCCACTTCCCCTTCCTGCTGTGCGCTTACAGTTGCACGGAGAATCCAGCCAAGAATCCACAGTGAAATAGATGGCTGCAAATAAATGAGGCAAAGTGACACATATGCAGCCAACTGTGTTATATAACCAGGGGCAGGAAGGGTCAGTGACGCTCGGTTTTGTTAGATTGTCAAGGCTTAATTCTTATGAGACCTTTTCAGGAACAGAAGGCTGTAATTTACTGAAGAGGAATAGCATGCTTCGGATACATCCAGTGAAACAGTAGCATCATACAAGGAAGCAACACACTCACTGCAGGAATTAAAAATTAAACTCACCGCCCTCCTACTGCATCAAAGCAACCCTGTAAAAACTGTCAAATCTCACCCTTCGCCCATCAGAAGCTTTTCTGAACCATTTTGGATATTTCCCCCAGCTATTTTAAAAGTGAATGTCCTTATCTAGAAAATTATCCAGGATCGAGCCGGGCGTGGTGGCGCACGCTTGTAATCCCAGCATTCGGGAGGTTGAGACCGGAGGATCCAGGTTTGCGGCCACCCTCAGCTACCTAGTGAGGCACTCCGCAACTTAGTGAGACTCGGTTTCAAAATAAAGAATAAAAAATAGGGCTGGGGGTATAGCTCGGAGGTAGAATGCCCCTGAGTTCAATCGCCAGTACCGCAAAAAAAAAAAAAAGAAAATTATCCAGGATCCTTCAAAAAGAATACGGTTTATAATGCAGGGAAATGGTTGCAGCCAACAGAAATCAAGCTCTCAGGGAAGCCACAAGAAGAGGGGCTACTGAGAGGAGATGAGCAGATCACCTTCATGGATCCTGAATGAGGCTTGTGACAAGAGCCGGCTCCCTGAAGAAGCAAGAGAGGCAGGTTGCTGCTGCTCCTAGCCTGGTGTGCAGGGGCCCCTGAGCCTGCCTCTGCTTTGGGATCTTAGTCCACCTAGAAGGTTGACTGAAGTCATTTCATCCTGCACTAAAAAGAATACAGCGCTTTTTCTCAACATTTAACAAGAAGTAAATGTGTATAGTTCTGATCCATTTACCAGCTACTCATCTTATTAAACATCTATGTAGGCATTGAACAGGACACTAAAATCATAGCTTCCCATTGTATCATTGCAGGAGGCAGAATAATGGCCCCCATTGGAGGTGTTGTCCTAATCCCCTACACCCTTGATTATGTTGTATTCCATGGTAACAGAGGAATTAAGATTGTGTACCAAATGCAGATGGTCAATGAGCTGACTTTAAGATGACCCTGATGATCCAGGTTGGCCAAATGTTATCATAAAGGCCCTTTATTTTTTATTTTTAATATGTTTTTATTGGTGCACTATAATCTTACATCATAATGTCCTCTAGAGTAATACAGACATACATGCACACAGAACTTGGTGAGCTTCCTCCGGGCTCCCTCCTCTCTCACTCCCCTTTCCCATACAAGATATTAAGATTGGCATTGATAATTTCAGATATGTGTATAGCATCAATGGAAGTGTTTCCTTCATTAATTCTCCCCCTTCCCACCTCAGCACTCTCCCCTTGACCCCTCCATCGCTCCACTGGGGTTTCTCCTTTACTCGGAGTTCCTTTTGTATCCCGATTGCTTCCTAGCTTCCACATACGAAAGAAAACATATGACCCTTCGCTTTCTATGCCTGGCTGATCTCACTTATCATAACGTTCTCTAGATACACGGGTTCTTTATATGGAAGATTGAGGCAGAAGACTCTACATCAGAATGAGAAGACTCCGCCATTGGCTACTGATGGTTCTGAATATGGCCAAGGGTGCTAAGCCAAGGGATATGGGTACCCTCTAGAGCCTCGAAAAAGCAAGAAAACAGATTCTCCTGCAGAGCTTCCAGAAGGACACAGCCCTGGAAACACCCGAAATTTAACCCAGAGAGATCCATGTTGGACTTCTGACTTCCAAAACTATAAGATGATAAATTGGCATTGTTTCAAGCCATCGAGTTGGTGGTGGTTTGTTACAGCAGCCATAGAAAACTAATACAGCCACACAATTTATTTCATCTATAATAGTGTTAGAAATTGCCTTGCTCCTTAGCTTGTTGAATTCTTTGGTCTCTCTTCACACTGAGAAATATTCTCTTTGGGAAGGAAGGGCCTTGCTGGGTGTGTTCACAGCTGTGTCCCAGGAGCTAGAAGCAGAGTTTAGAACACACTGGTGCTTAATAAATGCTTTTTGAGCATCAAGTGACTAATGGTACACATGGATGAGGGATTAGAAATCCTATTTTCCTCCCCAGGGCTTCTACAAAATACACATACAGGAAATAAAGGAAAAAACAGTAGTGCAGGATCAGGAACCAGAAGGAATAGGAGATGAAAATTTCAGAAAAGATCAATTATAAAACAGTTAAAATGTAAACACTCTGTATGCCTGAAAGCGCCCTGCGGTACAAAAGTATGTAAAACTGTGGAATGAAGTAGCTCTTCTACAGGAAGAAGACTGGTGGTGCTCAACCACAGAAAACGGTTCAATCCCTTTTCAGGCCGACTTGCCATCATGCCATAAATCAGTTTTTATCAGGAGACAATAAAAATGAAATTAACCGGTAGCAATAAATATAGTGAGAGAACTGGACATAACAGAGAAACTGGGTAGGACATTTATTATGAAGTAAAATCAATATGGCAAAAATATGTACCCTATCACAACATTCAATGCCTTTTGCCTATAAATATTAACAGATTTCCATGCTCATTGCATCACAAAGAAGAAAACTCTTAAATTTCTAAGTCCCCAAAAGTCACATTTTTTTTATGCCTTTTTGGTAGTCTACAAATTTTTAACCTTATCTTTTTTTTTGGCTTTGCTTTTTGCCTCCTTCTCTCCCTCCTTCTTTCTTCCTTCCTTCCTTCCTTTCTTTGTGCATGGTACTGGGAATTGAACTCAGGGGTATTCTACCTCAGAGCTACACCCCCAGCCCTATTTTATTTTATTTTTTTATCTTGAAACAGGGTCTCACTGCTGGCCTTGAACCTGCAATCTTCCCATCTTAGTCTCCCAAGTACTAGGATTATAAGCATGCACCACCACAGCTGGCTTTTTCTTTTCTTTTAAACACTTCATTAATCCATAAATATTTACAATTACATGCTGCACAACATTTTAGTCAATGATGGAACACATATGTGATAGTGGTCCCAGTAGATGCTTACAATTATAATGGAGCTGAAATTTTTCTGTTGTCTGATACTCTTACTGTAGATTATACACATTGTGTTATAATTGTCTCTAGTATTCACTACAGTAATGTGCTATCCAAGTTTGAAGCCTAGGAGCAATAGGCTCTCCCACAGGTACATGTAAAACCTGTATAGCCTAGGTGTGTAGTAGACCACACATCTAGGTTTGTATAAGCACATGCAATGTGTTTACAATGACAAAGTTTCCCAATGATGCATTTTTTCAGAAAGTGTCTCCTTTGTTAAGTATTGCATTAAGCATGTGCTGAATGCAATACTGCATTAAGCATTTATCATGTGCTAAATACAATACTTAATGACTACATTAAGCATTTAACACATGCTAACTTATTTAATTCCATCTCTGAGGTAGACGTCATATACCCAAGTATGCAGATGAGTCTTTGTGAAAGGTCGGTGGCTTGTTGAGGTCACACAGTGAGCTGGTGGTGGGGTGTGGACTTACACCAGGCTGTGTGATTCAGAGGCCACTGTTTCAGCTCCACTCCTGCTCTTCCACCCCAGGACAGGGTGCTGGGTGCTGGGATAAGCGGGATGTCCATCAGAAGTCTCTGGCCTTAGGAGGCCACTTCTGAAGGGGAAGCATATATTAAATAAAAATCACATCAATATTTGTCATGACCGGTGCTGTGCAGGAGACATGGAATGTCAGATGCTGGGAGTGGACCCATTGGGGACTGACCCAGTCTCTCCTGGTTCACACTCTGTACCAAGATCAGATGAAGGATTACGTGTGAAAATACATATGTGTGCTTCATATGTGGACATTAGGTAAAGCAGAAGTTGATGAGATGTGATCTGAATGTTTTTTTTTTTAATTATAACAATAAGTTTATGTGTTTTTCTTTTCTTATCATATACCACCTGCTCTGGGTGTAGATGTAGCTCGGGGTCTTTCAGCCAGCCGGGGCACTATTGGATAGTTGGGCCCCGATCATTCTGTGTTGAGTGGGGAGCTGCTGTCTTGTGCTTTGTAGGCTGCATCATGCCATCCTGGCCTCTTTCCACGAGGAGCATCTTCCCTCCCACTAACTTGAGACAATCAATCCAACATGTCTTCCCTCACTGCTGAAATGTTCCCCAGAGAGCAAAATTTCAAGAGGAGAGAAAACAAGGTAAAATTTAAAAGCATGTATGCCCCGCATGTCTGGTCCCATAAAATTACAACTTAAGAAAGCAAAAAAACTTTCTGCCTTTAAACCGAGGCAGACTTAATCCACAAAACCTCCACTTCCTATGGGAGACGTGACAGGGAAAGGGGCAGCCCTAAGACAGACATCTTGAGATTGACTCCTTAAAAAGAATTTTCATCTTAACTGATATCAAATTAGACACTCTGAAGGCCACACCCCTGAGGTTGTTCCTAGAGCTTTTTATATTCACAGTAAAATTACAGAAATGTTAAAAAAAATTGTGCTAAGGATTCTGATTTAGTGCCATTTTAAGTTAGCTGTAGGTGTTTAATTCCATTGTTGCTACATTTTATTAATCTACAAACCAAACTCTGAATATATAAAGTATATATATATATATATATATATATATATATATATATATATATATATATTCATACAGTTGTCTCTCAATATGAAGGGTTCCAAGACAACCCCCAGGATGCCAAAATTCTTGGATGTTCAAGTCCTTTGTATAAAATGACATGGTATTGCATATATACCTACACAATACCCCCTTATACTTAAATGTATCTAGAATACTTATAATAACTAATACAATATAAATTCTATGTAAATAGTTATTCTACTGTGTTGTTTAAGGAATGATGATAAGGGAAAAAGTGGGTACATATTCAGTACTGATGCAGTTTCTCTCTCTCTCCATCTGTCAATCTATCTATCCATCCATTTATATATATATATGTGGTACATATAATTTTGTGCTGTGCATGGAACCCAGGACCACTGAGCTACACTCCTAGCCGCCCCAAATATTTCTAACCCTTGGTATTGAATCTACAATGGAACTTGTAGACATGAGTTTCTGACTGTATCCTGTTGCTGATTTCAAGAATCTCTATCTAGTTGAGAAAAAGAAATCAACAATCACAATGCAGGGTTTGAGTGTTTTGACTGAGTATTGGGTAACACAGTAAATGAGGGACAGCTCCTAACTCAAACATAGAGGTCAGGAGAAGAACAGATCTCTGGAAAGTTCTTTCTGAAAAGACAAATATCTATGAGAACAATCCAAAAAAATAAAAAAAAATATTCAATGTAGTTGTCTTGAGACTTCAGCAAGGCCATCTTGAGAATTCTTGTGGCTCCCCACATAAATGATGAAAGATGGATTATAATTAGATAGAATGTTGGAATCATCGTGAAATAGATATTTCATGAGTTTTGGAATAACTGCCACAGAACTGAACAAAGGAATAGTAACATAGATCCTTGATTTTTCCAATTAGGGGTCTTTGCCAAAGCCTAATAAAATACCTTTGATATCTTGCCTCAGAAAGCAACAGAAGGGAAATGCTTCCATGTTTTCCTACATTTAATGCCACTAAGATATGTTACTGCCGAAACATGCAAACAGGATGACCAGGACTCCTCTGAGGGGTGACAGGTCAAGACTGGAATGTGTTGCCCTCCATGGGCCTCAGAAAGAGCCCAGACTTGAGCCAGCAGACCCCAGTGCAAGCCCCACTCTGCCACCCACAAGCCAAGATTCTAGACAGGACACTTCACCTTTCTGAACCTCAGTTTATCTCCTCTATAAGATGGGGTTTCGCAGCATAGCTGCGAGGATTAAATGAAATAGAGGTTATCATTACCCATTTTCTCTCTTTACAAATTAGCTATCAGGCGAATAGATCTTCTCCTGCAGTAATAGAGGATCCTAGTTTAACTTAGACAGGAGTGAAGAATGCGTGATGGGGTAAATAGAAGTCCTCTCCCCTGTCTTCCATCATGCCTATCCTACCCAAACCCTCCCCACTGGGATGAGAATGACCCTTATGACACAGGTGATACCCTTCGGTGGCTACTCATCAGTATCCAGATGAAGCCCAATGCTTTGGTGCTGAGGTGCCTTCCGTTCAGGTGTGGTCCCGGCCTCCTCTGTACATCTGTGCTCCCCAGGCTACCTGGACTCATACTCTCTTTCTCCAGGTCTCTCACATGCTTTTCTCTTATATTGGAATACCTGTGCTCCATTTCCCCTGCAACTTCCAACTGGTTCTTCAACCTAAGCCTTTCCTATATGCTTTCAATGATGGGCCAGTGTGCACTTCCCTGGGAAACTTCTCACCCTGCACAGCCTTGCCTGTTTGCTTCTCTGTCCCCCCTAATTGATTTGGGACTCCTAGTGAGCATGGATTATTTGATACCACACTTTATGTCCCTTCTTGACCCTGTGCCCAGAACAATTCTGCTCAGTAAGTCCTTTTGAAGGAATGAAGTGATCAGTCACTGACTGATACATAATTGTCTCACATGCATATCAAATGATTAAACCTAAGACAAGTTGTAATTCTGATGCCAGAATGCAAATCTGCCCTTTAAAATGTATTTTTTCAGCCAGGCATGTTAGGGAATATCTATAATCTCAGGAACTTGGGAGGTTGAGGCAGGAGGATCATAAGTTTGAGGCTAGCTGTAGCAACTTAGCAAGACTCTCTCAAAATAAAAAATAAAAAGGGCTGGGGGTGTAGCTAGGTTCAGTCCCCAGTAAAACACACACACACACACACACACACACACACACACACACGCGCACATGCACACACTCCACCCCAAAATGGAAGAAGGTATGGATTATCTGTGAATCCTGATATTCATAATGTCTCTGACTAGTGTTTTGTAGTAAAGACTAATACTGGCCTAACTCACCTTTCTCCAAAACAATAGATTCTTATTTTCCATCTGAGTATGTGACCAGCAGGAATAAAACAACAACAAAACCTTTATTTCCCTGTGCCCCTTGCTAGATATGGCGAATGCCTAAGTCCTGGCAAACAAAACGGAATTAAGTGGATGTGTAAGTCAGGTGCAGTGGCACATGTCTGTAATCCCAGTACTTGAGAGGCTGAGACAGAGGGATTGCATGTTCGAGGCCAGCCTCAGCAACTTAGTGAGACCCAGTTTCAAAATAAAAAATTTTAAAAAGGGGCTGGTGGTATAGCTCAGAAGTAGAAAGCCCCTGGGTTCAAACTCCTATACCCTCCCTCCAAAAAAGAAAGAAAGAAAAAAGTGGATGTGTTCTCTGAAATCACCAGGAAGTCTGTTGGATAAGAGCTGGCAGGGAGGGGAGAGAAGAGTCACCTGTACGATCTCCCACTTTTTCTCCTTCTTCTCACCTGAATTTTAGATTTGGCGACCAGGGTCCCTGCAGCCATTGTGGACCTGAGGTGACTTCGAGATGAGAGGTACCTGCTTGGAGTACCTCTCATGTGGTACTCTCCCTTCTCTGTGGCCTCCTTCACCCTGCCTTCCCCATCTGCAGACTTCTTTACATGAGAGAGAAACAAATGAATGCTCTAAGGCAGTGCAGTTGGCAAACTTTTCCTATAAAAGGCCAGACAGTAAATATTGTAGGTTTTGCAGGCCATGTGGTCTCCAATGCCCAACTCTTGTTATGCTGCAGAAGCAGCCTTGGCCGATACATAAGCAAACCAGTGACTGCATTGTAATAAAATTTTAATCACAAAAGCAGGTGACAGGCCCGAATTGGCCCATTGGCCATAGCCTGCTGATCCCTGCCCCACCACACTGTGACTTTGAATCTTTGTGATATATGCAGCTATGTCTGCCCCTAACTAGTACATCTTAATTGGTGAGATGAGACATTTAATTTGGAAGAGAGAAACTGTCAAGACTCTTGTTACATTTAATTTTTTTTTTCCTTTGCTAGACTTGTTCTCCCTTGGCTTATCCCCATTTGAATTAAACAAAGTCCTGATATGTCTGTTTCCAAACTCTTTTGATTATTAAGTCCAGCCGAATGGGAACCAGGGCTTTTCTGGGTTTTTCTCGGTTCCATTGTGTTCATTTTGGAGGATTCCAGCAGAATATCAATGAGACAGTCCTCAGGTGTGAGGACAGGAGAACACAGGACAAAAGGCAAGGCCTGTAAGAACCGAATGAAGAACACCATGCGGAGAGCTCCTAAAATGTGTTTGAATTAGATGACAAAACTTTCAGGCTAACTGGATGATCGCTTATTGTACGCTGTTACCAAGGAGATTGTACAAGCCAGATTGATGTTTAGCAGCAGGGCAAGGGCAGGTCTTGAAGAATCTTTTCAAGAAAGACTTTGCCTGATGCTGCTAGGATATCTTGGCTTTTTCTGATTTAGCTCCTCCTGTGAAAGCAGAACAATATAGTACAGACCTGGGAATGGCAAATTGATTCCCCTTTCATGCCAACTCCAACTGACGGACAGTGGATCTCCAGAGCTCTGTATGGAGGAGGATCTGGGACTGCATGTGAGTTTTAGCAGAAGAGCTCTGTGCTTCCCAACCAGTGCCCTCCGAGGCACATGGGGGAGGGGAGGGGAGGGGTCTCCAACAGGCTGCTACTCTTGGTGTAGACTCAAGAGACATGCAAGCCAAAGAGAGTCAGAGTTTAAATAGCCTCTCTGTGGTTCTTCATTTTACAGATGGCTTTATCAGTAATGAAAATAGCTCATGCAGAGATATACAGCTACCAGTAACAATACCACGCACAATTTGCAGTCAGCAGCGGCTTTTCTCTTTACACAGTACTATATGTGTTTAAGTGAGATATTTGTATACTTTTTTTTATTAATTTTACATAATTTCTTCCTCATGTGGAACTTGAACCAGCTTCTTGTGGGATCTTTGCTTGGTTCCCGCAACTGAACATCCAGATTTCTCATTGCTGATACTTTGCAAGAGCCCTCGTTCTTTACACTCCATTTAAGGGACAAGAGACCCCTTAACCTTACAATGATTATTTCGTTGTTTTAATGATATTCAGAGTCTGTTTCTGTTGCCTGAAGTCAAGAACTATGGTTGATAAGGACATTGATCCCAGGGAGTGGGTTTCAGGAAACAGTATAATATAAAGAATTGGTAATTGATTATCTAACCTACATTAGATAGAATGCAAAAAAAGTCCTATTTAGTGTCTAGACTGTGATTCTAATAACTCACAGCACCTAGTGATAAATTCATTAATTAAAAGCAGTTGTGTCCACCTGGTGTCAACTGCTCACCAAGGGCAAAGGTGTGGGTCACTGCTGACATAGAAAAGCAGCAGGATATGAGGGACCCAAGGTGGGATGGCAACATGAGAGCGCGTAAAGCAATGGGATGACAAGCGCAGATCCACCATGCTCGGTTCAAGCAAAAGAAAAATCCGGGAACTTTCAGTGGCCATGCAGAAAGAGTGTGCAGCCTCAAAACAGAGGTGTTGAGAAACCAAACAGCCCCACCAAGTTTAATCAAGCGGGATTTTTGCATACTTTCATTGGTGCGTTGGAAGTATACATCAGAGTGAGATTCAGAGTTATACAAACACGCACACAGGTCTTGGTGTGTTTCCCTTCTGGTCCAACCCGCTGCCCACCCCTCCCGGTGCATAACAGTGAGACTGGTAGAGATACCTTTGAGTGTCTTATTTGAACTCAGTGTCTTCTTGGGAAGAGCAGGGCCAGCTGGAGCGGTGAATTTGGGAGACTCGGAATACCTGGAAAGACTCACACAGGGCCTCCCTCGCCCTTGGGTTTGGCCTGGCTTCTCTAGCTTGGCTTCTCTTCTCTTGCTGCTCACTCCTTGCAGAAGGTCCTCCCCAGAGGAAGCTAGCTTTCCCTGCTTCTTTAGAATCTTACCTGTTCTTCACTCCCAAACTTTTGGGGTGCATTTTAGCTTATTACAAGATATTTTCTCCAAAATATTGGTAGACCTCCGTGTCCTCTCAAGCCAATAAATATTTTTGTGGATCTGTTTTTTTCTTCATTTTCCACTGTGCATATTTTTTAGGTAATGGGATTTCTTAAGCTCATGCTTCAGAGTAGCTTTTATGTATGTGAGATTGATTCCAGAGACCTCTACGAGTGTGGAGTTCAATACATATCTAGTTTAGAGACCTCCTAATTTTTTTTTTTTTTTTTTTTTTTGTGGTACTGAGGATTGAGCCCAGGGGCATTCTACCTCAGAGCTATATCCCCAGTCCTATTTTTAGTCTTTATTTTTAAACAAGGTCTCACTACGTTGCAGAGGGCCTCACTAAGTAATTGAGGCTGGCCATGAACCTTCAATCCCCCTGGTCTCAGACTCCCAAGTACCGGGATTACAGGCGTGCACCATCATGCCTGGCTAGCCTCCTAATTTTTCGTCTAAAATAAGCTAGTATATTAAATTAATAAGTCATCAGTTAACCAATTACAAAAAATACAATTAAAAGCAATTTTTAAATAAAAAAGTCCTTGGTACTTTTTGTTTGGTACTTTCCTCATTAAGCTACATCTTCATTCAGTCACTGCTTTATCTTTCTCTGTTTCTCTTCTCATTTTTATTATTTTTCATTATTTAGAAGATAGTATAACCACCTCATAGGAAAATAAGCAAAAAGAAAACATGACCCATTATTCCATCACTGTTCTCATTTTGGTTTATCTCCTTTCTGGGCTTTTTCATTTGCTTTTTCCCCCCAAAACACAGTGGTAAACATAATACTTGGGTTCAGCTTTTAAAATTTCACGTATCTCATGCGCTTTAATCTCAGTGCCTCCACAGCCCCCTTTCTGATGGCTGCATAATATTCCAAAGAGTGTGGGCATTAAGTTGTTTTCTCGCATATGTGGAAGTGTTTTCTCTCATATGTGGAAGTGTTGTCAATCATAGGTGGAAGCTAGAGAGAAATTGGAAAACAAGAGATATTAGATAAAGGAGTAGACTCCAATGGAGTGATAGAGGAGGTCTAGGGAAGGGAAGAGGGGAGATAAGACACGTAGATGAAGGTAACAGTTTAAATAATGCTATGTACATGTATGAAATTATCAATACCAATCTCAATTATATGTATGGGGAAGGGCAGGGACGGGGTGGGATCTAGCGGGAAACATGTCGTGTTGTGTGCATATATATTACCATCACTCTACAACTCAGTATGATGTAGAATTACACCATAAAAGTATTTTAAAATGTAAAAAAAAAGCAGTTGTGATTTATTATGAATTATCAAGGCATGAAACTCTGCCACATTATACTGAGTTCCTGATAGGTATTCAATGATCACTCATCTAATTGAATTGAAGTTTCTTGCCAATACTATTTCAGCAAACATTTTTATGAATATAGCTTTTTTTTTTTTTTTTTTTACATATTTTTGATTATTTAAGATAGATTCCCAGAAATGGGATCACTGGTCACACATGGCATGACCATGTTTGTGGTTCAGTATCTGTTCCCAAACTGTTTTCCAGATGAGCTGAGTTGATTCACAACACCCCCTGCTGTGCATGAGGTCACATTTCCCTACACCCCTGTGAGCTTTCCTGCAATGGAGAGAAGTGCAGCATCTCACTGGGACTCTATTGTGAATGACCTCTCATTTGCAAATTACTCCTTGAGTCTCCTCATTTGTGAATTCTCTTACTTCTCTCTAGCAGTTTGAGTGAATGCCAAAGAGTGAACTTACTAATTTTTATTAGTATTAATACTATCCTCACTTGGGGATTGTTTTTCCATCTAGTCATGAGGTATTTGGAGAACACCTTTACTCTTCCTTGAAAAGAAACCTGTTAGCCTTTTTCTGAGAGTGCCTTGAACTCTGGAAATTTACAACCTATGAAAATTCTCCCATCACCTTTAGCTGCCAGCATCAAGTGAACAAAGGAAGGCAGCATCCAAGACTGTCAGCTAATCTGGGAAACTAGTACTGCATTTTTCTATATTCCATTATTGATTTCCACAGTCAAAAGGAGAATAAAATATCCAATTTTCCCCATTTTCACTATTTTTTTTCAAAAAAGAATCTTGCCAGATCTTTGCAGATTTCTTTCTTCCTCTAAATGTGCTTCTAATGTTGTAAAGTGGCCAAGTGGTACCCACCTCCCAAACTTTAGTTTAAACACAACATGAACTGTTTCCACTAAGGTTGTGATTCGTAAAAATGAATCCCTTATTCATTTACAGTGTTTTGAAAAATCATATATTGTATTGCCTTTCTAAAACTCTGCTACTTACTGACTTGTAATTCTGAAGTTCTCTCTTTCAGTAACTTTTAGCTGTAGTCTCCCCATAGGTAGGAAAGAGCAATTCATCTTTATATAATCTTTTCAGAAACTTCTGCTTTATTCCTGGCCCCTCAGACCTCACTCCTAGACCCTAACTGAGACATTTTGTGGTTCTGAGGAAGGTTTTGTGAACTGCAAGACACTGAAAATAAGTCGTGGTATTTGTTGTTTACAACTACTTATCTAGATGCTTTTCAGAGCATCAGAAATCAAATATGCACTTCTATTAAAGGCAATAGACACTGTTTGATACAGAATCGAAGAGAAACAAATTCCATACCTATTAAGATCAGAGTGGATATTTTTATATAACAAAGCATGTAGGAAAATGAAATGGGAAGTCGGGAGATGGCCCTATCCTAGGTTGCTGCTTATGACCTTGAGTAAATTCTAAGGTTCATTTTCCTTATCTACAAAACTGGAGTCATTTGGTGATTCTCAAACTCTGGGGTTGTTTTTAGCAACACAACTCAGGTTTTTAGTAAAATATAAAACAACAGATACCTGTAGAACTTCCCTGGGTAAGAGGCCTGGAGTCTCACTCTTTTAATCTCCCCTAACTTTCCAGTCCTCAGGGTTTGCAGAGACCACTTCAAGAAACCTTCATATTACTCCTTATTATCATGATGTGAACATTGATACACAGACAAACCAGGTTCATTTCCAGCCTTAAAATCCTGTACTAAAACCATTAGTGGTTAAGATACAGCTCATGCTAGGATTAGGTGGAGCATGTTAGACTAGCAGACTGGCATGGAGGACTGCCCCGGAGGTAAGGCCTGGGCCTATTGGGGTGTCATGGAGTAGGAAAGCAATGGTCTCTATCCATCCTGATTATAACAGGGCATCAATGTGTCATGGAAGTATTTTAATATGAATAATGATTTAAGAGTTCCTTTTATGGAATACTTTCTTTGTGCCATGAATTGTGCTGTAGATTATCCTAGTTCACCTCCTTTAGTCCTCATCATCCACTTCACCATGAAATATTTGTCTCATCCCACTTGGTGCACACACCAGTCCAGCTGGGAGGACAAGGGTGGTCCTGGAGCCTTTGCTGCTTCCTCTGCCAGAGCTTATTAAAGCTGGCCCTTCCTCTTACTTTAGGTTGTAATTTGTGTGTCATCTTCTAAGATAAGTCTTCTTTGACCATCCTGAATATCTTGGGCATCTTGTCTTAAATTTAATTCACCACTATCTGTATAAATATTTAGTTCATCATCATTAATTTATGTTTACTTATGTATTTTCTGAATCCCACTGCACACACCAAAATGTGAATGCATAGAGAATAGATACGTTGGCTGCTTGTCCATCCTTCAGCATCCTCAAAAGTGGCTGACCCAGCCAGGCGTGGTGGCGCACGCTTGTAATCCCAGCATTTGGGAGGCTGAGACCGGAGGATCCGGGTTTGTGGCCAGCCTCAGCTACCTAGTGAGGCACTCCGCAACTCAGTGAGACTCTGTTTCAAAATAAAGAATAAAAAGGGGCTGGGGGTGTACCTCGGAGGTAGAATGCCCCTGAGTTCAATCCCTAGTACCGCAAAAAAAAAAAAAAAAGTGGCTGACCCACAGCAGATGCTTTATAACTATCTAGAGAATGAATAAATAAACTGGAGAAGTACTTACTTTCATCTCTAGCATACAGGTGAAGACACTGAGACACAGAGAGATTTAGTTGGTAACTCTGAGTCACACCATTAGTAAGTAACTGCTATAGTTTGGATCAAATGTCCGCCAATGGCTCACGTGGTGAAGGCTAGTCCCTGGGCAACAATGTGCAGAGGTGAAGCTTTGGGGAAGGGGTCGGATGATGAGGGCTCTCCTCTCATCAATGGATTAATCCATTGATGGATTCATAACTGAATGGACTACCGGGAGGTGGTGGGAACCATAGGAAGTAGAGCCTGTTTGGAGGAAATGGGTCACTGGGATTGTGCCCTGGAAGGGGACATTGGTCCAGGGCCCCTCCACACCCTATTTCCCAGCTACCACGAGGTGAGCAGTTTCGCTCCATTACATGTTCCCTGTGTAATGTTCTGCCTCATCACAGGCCCAGAAACAATGGAACCAAGCAACCATGGACTGAAACTTCTGAACAGCCAGCCAAAACAAATATTTACTCCTTCAAGTTGTTTCTCTCGGGCATTTTGTCACAACAATGGGAAGCTGACTAACCGCACAACAGAACCTGGATTCAAACTCAAGTTTACCTAAGAGCAACTTTTGACTGCCCCTTGGTCTTTCTTCGTGGAACCACCTTCCACTGTCATGGATGCCCATATCTGTCTGACAGAATGCTGATAAGATAATGATTACACTGAGGATGGAAATTGTGATGTCAGTCATTGTTCACCATAGAGTGTTTATTGGGCCTCTCGGACCATCTGTGGAACACACAGTATCTCAGTCAGTAGCAAATTCATTGTTCAATACTTCCAATATTTTCAAAGTTTTACTTATTTTTTATGTTGAGCAAAATGTACCTTTATCCATCTCTCACTCACTGCTTATAGCTCATCCCTTTGTTACCAAGCAGAGAAACTCCTTTCTAGCTGCCAGGTTAGAGAGGAAATGAGAGGCAGCAGGACCGCCTTGGTCTGGACCTCCCTTATTTCTCACCAGTGTGCAACTACCTAGCAAGTCAAGCACTGTAGGTAATTTATAAGGTAGTTTGCCTGCCACAGGTGCCTTACTGAGCATTAGTGTTGTTTTTTAATCCTAATTAATGGTGATATTCTTTTTTCTTAGCTGGATAAGGCATTTATTAAGAAAAGTGGGCCCTTGCCACTTTGCAAGCTGTCTTCATGTGAAAGAGGTTTTCTTGTCATACCCACTCCCCCTTCCAACTTGAATGTGGTGAAGATTGACAAGGAGGTTTTGAAAAAACCCTCGGAGTTCCTTAAAACCAAGGCCCACCGCACATCTGCTCAATTCTGTTCCTTTGTGGTCTCTGGCTTTCGCTTTTGGACTTTGAGAGCATTTTAGTCCAAACTACACTGTGGTCTCCACTGATGGCAGCTGGTTCTCAACAATATTACCTGCACTTGAATCTCATGGGGCTCTTAACTTTTATCTAGATCCAGATTTGTTACTCTGTTCCACACAAATAAATAGAGAAAAATGTGATAATAGCAGCTAATATTTAGTGGGTTCTGTGAGCCAACAACTGTTCTAAATCCCTTCCTTGAATTATTGCATTTAATAGGTAGTAGCATGTCCTGGGAAAATGACATAGGCCCTTCTTTCATTTCATGCATTTTTTTTCTCATGTAAACCTTAATTTGCATTTCTTATTTTCTAATGCTCTGTCTTCCTCAATGCCATTACTGATTTGATTCAATAGTCTATGTGAAGTGCTTAGAACAAGACCTGGCATAGAGTTAGCACTCCAGGAATGTTAGCTGCGATGATTACTATATTTCTTTCTTGATACTGAACAGTTTCTATATTTTTGGATCTAGACTCACAGTGGAGCATGTAATTTTCTGGCTTCAGTCAACACACTGAACTACAGTAGACAGAATGATAAGGTAGAAATAGCAACATGCTACAGGCCAGAGATCTGCAGTCAGGCTTTGGCTCTGGTGTTTAGTAGATTGTGAACAGCCCAGCAAGTTCTTCAACTCTTGAGAGTTTTGGTTTCTCATTTACACCTGAGATATGTGAACCTGGTAATCTCTAAGATCTCTTAGTCCCTATATTAAAAGGACTATAAGATCTTAGTCCTTCCTTTCCTGGTCCATTTTCTGTTGGTATAACTGAATATCATAGACTAGGTCATTTATAAAGAATGGAGGTTTATCTCACCCATGGTCCTCAAGGCTGAGGATTCCAAGAGCATGGCATTGGTATCTGCTGAGGGCTTCTTGCTGTATCATAAACATGGCAGAGAGCATCAGATGTGAGACAGAGCAAGTATCCCTCTTCCTCTTTTTCTGAAGTCACTAATACCATCATGGGGCCCCCAACCTAATGAGCCTATCTTGTCCTAGTTATCTTCAAAAGGCCCTGCTTCCAAATACCATCAACATATAATTCTGAGGATTAAGTTTCCAACAGTGAACTCCAGGGGACACACCCAAGCCACAGAATTCCCCCAGACAGTTTCTTGAGAAAATACAAATTTTACCTTTCTGAGGATTATATTTCTATATTTCTCAGCCCAAATACTATGTTAAAGGGACCCAAATCACCCTAGTGTAAGATGCTAGGAAATGCTTAGCAAGGACCAGAAAAGGATCCTCTAGGACTCCCCTCCATCTGCTCCCCCAGCTGTCAATGAGCAATTGGTTTGGGGATTTGGGGGAAAGAACAGTATAATTGGTCATATTTTTGCCTATTTTCTTATTTTCAGAATTAGTTCATATGCTTCCTGTCCCATGGGAAGTGATGTATCGTGGTAAGAAAAGTGTTGGTCCAGGAGTCAAGCTATGAGTTCATTCCAACTCCAGCCCTGCCACTCTCTGCTTCAATAGCAAACAACATTGACCTTCCTTGGGCCTTAGTTTTGTCACTTATCAAAGCAGAGGGACTGCTAAAAACTCCTCCCAATTTTAAAACTCTGCGACTAAGTTTTTCATATGAGAACAATGCTCATGTGAAATCCTATTGACAGGAAAGCATTTTGTCTCTCCCTTCTCCTTTCTTTGCCAAGTGTAATGAGAGTTGGTGTGGAAAAAAAATATTCTGCTGTGAAAAGGTTCATTCAGCCTTTTCTTAATAGATCAAGTGGTTGGTATTTCTGCTGGCTCCTGAAATACATTACAAATCACAATCTGGAAAAAGTTCCAAGGCAGCTCCAAGCCTTCCTGCTGAATTTGGATACATCTTTAGGTCTTACTCTGCAGCTCATCCTTAACAACTGACAAAATATTTACTTTGCTCAGTACAGAAAAGGGTAACATTTTCCAAAATATTAAACTAGGTTGGATTCAGAACACAGACAATGAGGCAAAAAGTTGGACCTCTGTTCGAAGCCGTGTCATTGAATCATTTTCCAGAGTGCCATGAGAAACAGAGCCTTAGTAGATGTTTGTGTTCCACAGTAATTCTGAAACAGGCAGAAGCCGGCCAGCCTCTGTCTAGCATCCCCACTGATGCACAGATCAGCAGTTCTCAAAATGTGGTCTCCGGACCAGCATCATGGTCATCTCTGGCCATGAGCTAGAGACATAGACTTTTGCAACCCATCCCAAACCTACTAAATTAGTAAGTTCCAAGGTGGCCCAGCAATCTGTGCTGTCATGAGTCCTCCAGGTAATTGTGATGCTGATAAAAGTGTTAGAACCACTGGTTTGGCCCCTGAAGGCTACCAGTGCTTAATACCTTTCAGTTGAAAGTTGTGAAGCAATGAGGAGACTAGTAACTAAAGTTTCCATTAAATTAAAATTTCCATTAAATTAAATTTTCAAATGCAAATGAATTAAAAATTTGCTATTCGAAATACTTCCCTGCTCTTTATTCCTCTGTCTTCCAATTGCCTACTCTTATTGTGTGCTCATGGAAATAGTGGGTGAGTTATATTGGTGTTTAGGACAGTAAAAATGCACTGCCATTTGGTATATTGTACACACATGACAGTAGTGCTTTTGATGAAAACTAATTGCATTTAAAAAACTATCATTCTAAGTCCCTCCTAAGGTGAAAAGGTATACAAAAACTGAATGACTACAATTTGTAATTTTCTTTTCTATTAATGAAATTTTAATAGAATAACTTTTTTTTTTTTATGCTGAGGATTGAACCCAGGGGCATTCTCCCTCTGAGCTACACCCAGCCCTATTTTATTTTTTATTTTGAAACAAGGTCTCACTAAGTTGTGGAGGGCCTCACTAAATTGCTGAGGCTGGCCATGAACCTGTGATCCTCTTGCCTCAACCTCTCAAGTACTGGGATGACAAGTATGTGCTACCACACCTAGCTGAATAACTATTTTTAAAATAAATAAATTGTGATTTATGTTAATTCACTCTACTTCTCAGCTTTAATTGAGAAGTAGGCTACCATTGTAATAGATATATTATTTCAATCTAAAGTTATAAATAATTTCCAGGGGTCAGTAAGATCATTCCCAGTCTCCTCCTCCTGCCACCCTCCCAGGGTCCCCTGCCTGTCCCTCCCTCATTTGTGTTACCTGTCTGGTTGCTACAGGCATCTAAGCTGCGACCTTAGACCTGCGAGCTCTTGCTTGGTGGTGTCATTCATTCCCTGGGTTTCGACTCTTGCATCTGTTAATTTGGAAGGATGGCAAATCTGTAATGAGATTGTGACTTCACTCCTGAGCTCCAGCCAATATCTCCAACTGCTTCAGTGTCTGTCCTTCCAGTGCCTTGAAGACCACACGTCCAAAGCAGGAGAAGGCACCATATTTTCCCCACCAAGGCTCTTCCTGACATCCCTGTCTCTTTTTATGAACTTCACCTTCTCTATGCCCTTCATGACTTGACTTTAAGTTTGAGATAGAAAAAGTCCACAGGAGCCAAAGAGATCTGTGTTCAAATTCAGGTACTACCACCTACCAGCTACGTGCCATTAGGTACCTTGTCTCTATCTTTACTGTCTTCCTGTATATACTGGAGGGTGGTCTTGAGGAATAAAACAGGAAAAGTATTTAGAAACATAATTGTGTTCAGCTGGGGGTATCGTTCAGCATGCCTAGCACACATGAAACCTTGGGCTCAATCCCCAGCACCACAAACAATAAGATAAAAAATAAAAACGTGATTGCGTAACGCATTATCCAAACCAGAACACATTGAAAGTGAAAGTGACCATTGTTAATAATTATTCCTTGACCAAAAATGAGGAAAAGACATAAACTCAGATTGTGCCAAGCCAAGCAAGACGTGTGTTTATCCTATATATTTAGCATTGTGAGCAACATGCTGTAGGTCCTCAATCAACACAGATTCCCCTTCCCTTCCTTCCAGCCACAGTGATGTTTGTCTTTGGCATTTTCCGACTCTGCCCTTTGCTGTCATTCCTCCTGCCCCCACACGTCCTCAGTTCCTGCCACTTGGACTGTGATGTTCTCTCAGCTGGGCTCCTTGCCTCCCTTTCTCCCCTCTAATATATTCTGTGTACTGCTGCCAGATTCATCTTCAGCAACCACATATCTTAACCCATTCTCTGCCTCAAAACCAGTTTGCAATTGCCCCATTGCCCCAGTATGGTATTTCAAACTGTTCTCATTGTGGGTCCCATAGATTTGTTCAGACTTAATTCCAAGCACTGTCCTGTATCTACCCCATATTCTTGGAAAACACCACCATTTCCCAGCACTGGTCTTCCCTGGGCTCTTCACCCTTGTTGTCTTCCCTGAATAATGGAACCTTCCTCTCTGCCACCATCTGTTGAAATCCCTTTGGTCTTTCATGCTGAAGCCCCACCCTTCCCCAACCTCCCTTTACCCTTAAATTTTCCCAACTATGTTCCATTCATTCCCAGAGCACTTGATGCTCTCCATTTTTTAATTGGAGTTAATCAGTTTTAAGTCGTAGACATCCCACAAGAATAAGGGTTGGAAGGCAACAAATGCACCTGTCTCAGGCTTCTTGGCCTCAGATATTTCTAACATAGAGGAACATGGCTAGGAGCCATGGCGCACACCTGTGATCCCAGTACCTGGGAAGCTAAGATAGGAAGATTGAAGGTTCAAGGCCAGCACACAGAAACTTAGGGAGACCCTATTTCAAAATAAAAAACAAAAAGGTCTGGGGGTATAGCTCATTGGTAGAATGACCCTGGGTTCAATCCCCAGTATCACACACACACACAAAAAAAACAAAAAACAAAACCTCAGTAAATTGTTGTTAAATGAATAAATAACTGAATGAAAGTCACTTTTGCCTTGCCAGTAATAGTGCCCTTGCCGCATCAAGTAACCAAAAGTTCCTAAAGAATATGACATTTATTCTCACTTATTTTGCCTATTTTAAATTAAAAGATTAAAACTGTTAATCAAGATTAAAAACCATTTAAATTACTATTAAGACTATTTAGCGAGTGAGAGTAAAGGTTCTAAAACTCCACGAGACGTCTTCCTACATCTTCACATTGACATTACCCTTATTTGCCCTCTAAAAGGAAAGTATTTTATAATTAGAAAAAAAAAATCATTGATCAAAGGCAAATTTTACATATGCGTATTGTACAAACTGGGCATTTGCTTACAACTTGGGTATTGGAAAATACTTTAAATTGGTCTACTTGATTACCACCCCCAAACTCCCAGAAATGCATGGGACAGCTTTTCGTGTTCTTTTATTCCCTTACTTTTGTCCAAATTTATACAAATTTGTATGTATTTTAAGGGAATGTAGCTCTCCTATCCTTTTGGAACAGTATTTTTGTCAGTGAGAAAAAGTGTGTGTGTGTGTGTGTGTGTGTGTGTGTGTGTGTGTGTGTGTGTGTGTTTAAAGAGAGCATCTGTGGCTAATAGGTTTTATAAATTTAAAAAAAAATTTTTTTTCTTAAGAGAAAGCTGCCAGTTGGCAAAGAGAGTATTTGGGATTGTGGTAGATTCCAGAGGGCAGTGCTGTGGAGGAACCCAGTCATTTTCTGACTTCTCCTTTTTCAACATTTATTCACCTATTTGACTTACAAACGTACTCTGCTGTAGTGGAAAGAGCCACACCTGTTTAGTTTTGCCTTGAAATAACAATTCTAGGTCCCCTTCTCCTTAACTTTTTAATTGAAGAGATCTTTTTCTTTGCATTAGATAATTGCTCAAATAACTCTGCTAACTGCGGTGAATATTTTTACCCCACTTTTATCTCAGCATGGGTTTTCGGAAGTGAAAATACAGGCAGTTAACTTTTATTGGATCTGAAATGCTTGGGCCTCGGCATTAGCATAATTTTATGAAAATTATATAGAAACTGCTTAACTTAGGTAGCCATTAAAATGTTCATAGAGTTACCAAGAGGTAGCTCATTCACAGTCCCTCCCAGGGAGCTGGGATGTCAGAGCAGGCCACCAGCACCTTATTTCCACAGCTCACCTAATGCCCTAAAGGAAGATAATTCACTATGTAAACTTTTACTGACTCTTGGCAAAGAGAATAGACTTCACAGAGTTAGGAAGTTTGCCTCAGAAAGCAAAAATTTTACCTGTAGCCAGTTAGCCTGTCAACAAGTGCTTACCTGATGCGGATGAGGTACCAGGGCAGTGTTGAGAGCATGGTGGGAAGCTGCCGAGAGGACTGTCTACGGGAGTGGAGCCATGATGGCTATGGCAGTGACTCTGACTCTAGCCCTTCACTCCTGTGTGGCCCAGATGGCATTGTGAGGAGGACTTCGGAAAGCAGCTCGAGAGTTATATTGTATGTGCCCTCCAGCCCGGGACCTGGAATATTCTAAACTTTTTCTTCTCCTCTCTCCTCCCCTCTCCTCCCTTCCACTCCGCTCCCTTTTCTTTCTCTCACCTGTTACTAAAGATTGAACCCAGGGGCATTCAACCTCCAAGCTACACCCCCAGGCCTTCTTTATTTTTTGTTTTAAAACAGGCTCTGAATCCTTAGGTGAACAAAGAATTTGACTTAACGGAAGGTGATGGGGCGAGGGGGGACACCCTAATGAGCATGATGTACTTTCATGAACACATCAAAGTCAATCACTAAACTGACCTTGAGAAGGAGGGAGGAGGAAGGAGTGGGGTGGGGTGGGAATTGGGGAAGGGTTAAATGAGAAATGTGTGCATGTATGCCTTTACCTATACCAGCTTGTACCTAACAAAGATGTATGATTACAATGTACCAACTAAAAACAAAAAATAATAAATTAATTAAAAAATAATAAAAATAAAAAGATAGTGCCACAAAAAAAAAAAAAGGCTCTAAGTTGCTAAGAGTCTTACTACTTTGCTGAAGCTGTCCTCCAACCTGCAATCCTCCTGTCTCAGCCTCCTAAGTACTGGGATTACAGGCATGAGCTACAACGCCTGGCCAATTCTAGACTCTTTGATCTCAGGGATTATAAAATGGAAGGAAACCAAAGTAAAAAGAAAACAAACAAGATAGGCTAATTTTTAGGGCCTTAAATATTTGAGTAACCATATAGAGGGCATGACCTCCATTTAGCCAAAAAAGCTACGATCTCTTTGGACAAAAATGTTTTCACATGGGGAATCCTCACAGATGTGTTAGGGTTCTTTTTTTTTTTTTTTTTTTTTTTGCGGTACTGGGGATTGAACTCAGGGGCATTCTACCTCTGAGCTACACCCTCAGCCCTATTTTTTATTCTTTATTTTGAAACCGGGTCTCACTAAGTTGCGGAGTGCCTCACTAGGTAGCTGAGGCTGGCCACGAACCCGGATCCTCTGGTCTCAGCCTCCCGAATGCTGGGATTACAAGCGTGCGCCACCACGCCCGGCTGTTAGGGTTCT
The DNA here is from genome assembly GCA_004027655.1 of Graphiurus murinus. Classification (NCBI taxonomy): domain Eukaryota; kingdom Metazoa; phylum Chordata; class Mammalia; order Rodentia; family Gliridae; genus Graphiurus; species Graphiurus murinus. The sequence goes on along the minus strand of PVLC010000030.1, from coordinate 274,854 downwards.
TTTAATAGGGTTCTTTTGATGTAAGAACCAACAACTTGGCTGCCTTAGGTGACTGAGTCTTAGAGGAGCTGTGTGCAGGATGGTAGCAGTCTGTTGTGGGAATATACCCTCACAGGGACCCAGTAAGGACCCGAAGGACCTGGAGCCACAGAAGAGTTGAACTGCAGAAAACAGAAGTGTCTTCGCTCTCTGATACATGTTAATGTGATTCAGCGGTTCTCCCAGGCCCATTATATCCTCCTTTAACTGTTTGCCATCTATTTTCTAATTTTCTTTATCTCTTCTGGTCCTATCGTTTCATCATTCTTAGTGACTTCAAATACTTTTAAGCAGTGAAAATCTTTCTCCAGGCAACATCTTATATTTAAAGTTGATAGCTAAACTGCAATGAATAAAGTGACAGTAGGCTAGGCTCTCCCACCCAGGCCCCTGTCACTCCTGCTTTGGGACCTGTGTAACCTCCAGAGAACCCAAGAGACCCCGTGGACCTCGCTTTGAAAGCCTCTGCTCTGTTTCTTAGCTTTGGCTTTCTCATAGTTACTTTTCCTCATGACTTACTGTGACCTCCCAAGGGAGGATCTAATGGAGTCTATTTTATTTTCTGCACCCGGCCTATTTACGTACACAACTGAAGTATTCTTGAATGAAGTGGTCACCTCTGATCTCAATAGTTATAGCCAAGGTGAGCATAAGATTAAGTGACTAGGTCAGGCTGTCTCTTCTACAGGGACTGGGTAAGGTGGTGACTTTCTGTAGGCCCCATGACTCAGCAAAATGAGAATGGAGAAGTCTCCTTGTGCCCAGACCAGGAAGGTGTGTGGGCAGCAGACGCATTAAGCAGCCAAAGGCCAATGTGAGGGAGAAAACAGCTGAGGGTGAGGGAAGAGGATCTGAGGAGCCACTGGGGCATCTGAACCATCTTTACTTGTGCACATGAGATCAGGGCCTTGGATTGGGGACTGTTGGAAGCTCAACACCAAATAAAGAAACGATTGTCACCAGTGTGATTAATTGGTCCCAAGGCGGGTGTGATCTGGGGAACAGAGAAAACAAAAGTAACTTTCTTCTACCCCTTTGTGTAGGTGTGGAGCTAGCTTCTTAAAAATGTGTTTTTTCCAGTTTCAAGACAGCAAATATGAAACGCCAACTCACTCTCCATTTAAGAGTTCAGTTCTCATTCCCGGTAAAAGACAAAATTTGCTTTTGTGGCCACATGACATATTGCTTGGAGGAGTGTCTGGCGAAGACCTCTTGTCTGGTGTTGGATCACAACAGTGCCATGATAGGAACCCAGATTTGGGGCCAGAAGGAGGACCTGTGGGACTCCCAGCCATAGGAAACATAACATGACCCTGAGTGGGCCCTGCCCTCCAGTAGGAACATGATTCCAGGAGCCCTTCAGACGTGGTCTTGAGGCACTGTGGGAAGCAGTGCGCAGTTTGGACACAGTGCTTAAAACTATTTGTCCTCAACACTCATATTTGAAGACCTTTGGCTCCAAGCAGGAATTGGTCTGAAGAGACTCAAGTTATTATAACTCTGGATCTGAAACAGCTTATTATGTAATTGTGTTCCACTTACACAGCCTTTTAGTTTTTCTTTCTGTAAAAGAAACATTCTGCAACTAATACATCTCAGGTTGGAATCCCAAGGAAGCACTCCCAATAGCCCATTATCAATTCTCTCCTACCTTCTCTGGGGTTCTACCACAAACAGGTAGGTACAGCTTATTAGGAATGGGGGGAAATATATTTTCTCATGGAATGTACATACTTACATTTGCAATTTAGTTTTCTAATTCAGCACAACATATGAATGATCATTAATGTCGCAACGCCCTCCTTCGCCAGGAGATTGCCGTGATGTCACTGGTTGATTGTGAGTCTCAAATGGGTTGGGCCACCAAGACATTGCCAACTCATCAATCTTGTTTCAGCTGATAACACCATCCTCACAGACTTTCCTCCACAGAAAATGATGATCTAGGCAATGCCACTTGATTGTGTGGTTTTTTTTTCTTAGCCCTTTTATAATAATTTTATTGATCAAAGGCTTCTGGTATTTGGACATCCAGAAAAATAATCTTCAACTATAATCAAGGAAGAAATTTGCTGGTTTGTGTGGTACAATGGTATTTTATGTGCAGCCTGCCCCATTTAAAAGGCTTCATCATTCAGAGATAGCAAATGTCATTATGTCAGACTCTACAGGACATATTCTGATATTAGTATCTTTTTTTTAGGTAATTAAAAATGTGATTGCAGCTAACAGAGTTTTTCTGAACTATTAACTTCTATTTCATTATGCTTCTTCCTTTTATTCAAAGACTAGGAAATTAATTTCTAGAAATTTAAGATACCAACCTGACTAAGTCACTTCCATGCTTAAAATCTCTCGGTGGACCCCCCAATGTCAGTAGCAGTTTCCCAGTGGATGTTTAGGCTGTTCCTAGTGAGATGTCAGGGGCAGGCAATGATACTCTGAAAACTTAGGGGACATAATGGATGTCTCAGTCAGCATTCACACTGCCATAATCCAAAAGAATTAATCACATAACTTTAAGAAGATTTATTTACTCACAGTTCTTGGAGATTTCAGGGTTCAGTCCATATCAGGCTGGGTCTGAAGAACTCAGGACATGGTGATGGGAAACAGAAAGAGGGAGCGAGCAAGGCTCTTCCCTCGTGTCACGGAGGCTGGAAGCTAGAGGTCAAACAGTCAAGGGGATTCAAAGACAAAAGCGGAATCCCTAAAGCCACACCCCCAGGGACCCACCTTCTCCAGCCACACCCCACCTGCCTAGGTGACCACCAAGTAAATCCTTTACAGCGGATTTATCTACTGATAAGATTACAACCCTCATGACTTAATTATATTAACTCTGAACTTTAATACATGAGCCCTTCAGGAGACATTCTATTTCTAGCTGTAACAGTGGAGAATGTTTTTACTACTTATATGTTTATTTTACTGCTTATTAGGAAAAATAAAAATAGACATCAAAGTAAAACTACAAATATATAAGATACCATACATTAACTTTTATATATTAAGAATAACTTTTTATGGTGTGTGTGTGGTGTGTGTGGTACTGAGGTACCCAGGAGCGTTCTACCTCTGAGCTATACCCCCAGCTCTTTTTTTATTTTTTGTTTTGAAGCCAGATCTTGCTATATTGCTGAGAGTCTCACTAAGTTGCTGATGCTGACCTTGAACTGGCAATCCTCCTGTCTAAGACTTCAGAGTACTGAGATTACAGGTGTGCACCACCATGCCCAGCTAGGAATATCGTATATGTGTTATGGTTTGGATATAGAAAAGCTCATGTGTTGGCAGTGCAGCAAAGTTCAGAGCTGGGACATGACTTGAGGTGGGTCACTGAGGGAATGGCCTTGAGGACTCTATCTGTCCCTGGTCCCTTTGTCTTTCTCCCTGTGCTTCCAGTCACTGTGAGTTGAGGAACCTGCCTATGCCACACTCTGCTGCCATGATGTTTCTGCCTTCATGATGAACCCAGCCAACCATTCTTGGACTAAACCTCTGAAACCTTCATCCTGAATAAACCTTTTCCTCTCTTTCCCCCCTCTTAAGTTGTGCTTGTCAGGTATTTTTGTCACAAAGATGAAAGAAAAAACTAATTAAAACAATGTATTAGTAAGAAAAAAGATTATATTATTGCATTTGAATAAGCACGTGTATATACGATTTATGGATATTATTGGTTAGGTTGATAAGAAAATCCAAGTGAATCAATATAGAATCCATTTTTAAAATACTAAGTAAATAATGGCACAGGTTGTTCTTAGATGTGGAAAATCTCTTGAAGATTCCCCTTGGCAAGAGAATGACTAAAATTGAGAAATGTTAAATAACTAGAGAAAGTTTTACTCCTCAGCTTATCTCCAGATTTATATCTTGTTGCCCTTTATTTCAGCCATTCAGAACTATTTGCTGTTCCTTGAATATGCAATTAATGTTCACACCTCCCATTCTTGAATTAAAGTGTTGGCTTAATCACATCACACATGCATGACCTTGGGAAAGCCTCTTAAACTGTTGGGCTTTCGTTTCCTCATCTGAAAAAAAAAAAATAGAACAAAAAATTAATGAACTACCACCCAGGAATTGTTTCTTAAAAGTTCCTGGCTCTAATAGTGTCAGCTGTAATAAATTATGCAACTGTGAGGGTCACAATATTTCATCTCACCATGCAGAATAAATGCTCATTAAACGCACATTAAAGGATAAGTGAATGAATACTACTGACATTCAAATTCAAAATGGCACTTATTTAATTAAGGGAGCATTCATGGAACAGCAGTGCCTCATGTAGAATACTGATGAAAGGAGCTCAGTCTAGAAAAGGAGACCAACACCTGAAGAGGTGATTATGCCAAAGGGTATAATGTTACTGTTGTTGTTTTTTTTTTAATAGAGATGAGGAACATTAATCCAGCTAACTAGGAAAGCTTCCCAGAAGAGATGATACTTAGGCCTAGTCTTATAGGATGAGATGGGATGATCTCATGGACTAAGCAAAGAAGGACTCTCTCAGCCGATAGCATGGTCCTGGCTGTAGACCAGCACTGTCCAACAGAAATATAATGCAAGCCACAAATGCAACCCAGAGTGAGCAAAAGTACAACAAAATGGGTTAAATTCATTTTAATAACATATTTAATTCAAGAAATCCTAAATATTGTCAGTTAACAGGCATTCAATATTTTGAAATTATTTATAAAATATTTTGCACTCTTTATTTTGTACTAAAACTTTGAAATCTGGCATATGTTTTACACTTAATAGCACTTCTCAGTTTGGACTAACCATATTTCAAGTGCTCAATAGCCACATATGTCTAGTAGCTACTGGATTTGATAGCCCAGAATGGAAAAAAAAGAGAGAAAAAAAAAACAACCCCAGAATATTGAATAAGCTGTAAATTCTTTGATCTGCCTATAGCACAGGTTGGAAGGGGATCCTGCTGGAAGATGAAAGGGAGATGTAGTCAGATACCAGACTGTGAAGGCCTTAGATGCCAAAACAGGGAAGTCTCAATTTAATCATGAAGGCATTCGGCAGCCTCTGACGCCTTTGAAACATCTTATATAGGTATGATTTGAGGATTTGAAAGATTTTGTTGTTAACTGTGTAAAGGATTGATGGGGGAGATATGGTGCCAAGCAGTACTTCTCATTCTGTTGTGTTTCTCCATGCTTAATAGAATTTCCATATGAGCACCAGCAACTGTTGGATAGCTCTTCGCAATTTGCAGCGTTTTATGAGTTTTAATCATTTTCTAGGACTTGATGAGAAAGAGTAGAAGAGGAGCTAAGAATTTCAGGTTGTAAGAGACTCCAAGTTGGTGTTGTGGATACCATTAGGCTTTAGGGTAAGAAGCTCATGGTATGCATTTCCTAGTCAAACAGACCTTGCCCTCCACCAAACCACCGTGCACAGGCAGTATACCATCACCAAATACATGTGTGCAGGCTGACTGTCCTTAATGGTAACATATCAAAGGAAATACCCACCACCACCTCCTTTGCTAATGTGTGCCTGCCTATAAATTGTAGCTAATAATTCCTTTCCTTTGAGCTAAAAATTGGTTTTTGTCATCTTTTCCAAAAAGGCAAATGTCTCCAGTAGGTTACATGTTGTCTCACCACAACCTGCTTATAATGGTTTGTTACTCTTTTCTCTTTGTGGCAAAACATGAGCTTCCTGAGTTCATTTGTCACCAGGATTGTCCTTTGCAGGCCTTTTCCTCTGCTTTCCATTCTGCCTTTCTGCTGTTTCATCCCATGGTGCCTTTGAGCACCACTGGTTTCTAATCCCAAATGCCACATAGCAGTGGATATTTATGTGCAGAGGGTAGAGCAAATGCTCAGGGATCTCCTGGGCCTCTACTGGTCTCTGCGTGACTGTGGTGGAAATTAAAATGTACACCGAGCAGGCTGCAGTCTTGGAGGCCAGGAGCACAGCGAGGTGTGGGCAGACTGATGAGGAAGTGTCTAGAGTCCCATTCCTGGATACCTGGTTTTGCTCCCACTCCAGGTGCAAGCCAACCCCCTTATCACCAAAAGGTTTTTCAAGTATCAGATAATTTGGATGACCATCACCCACCATGGGGCGTGGACCCCAAGGATGGCTCTGCCTGGCCCTGTAGCCATTTCCTGAATCTTACCTCTTAAACCTAAATTTTAAAATCTAAAATTTCTTCCATTTCAAAACCAAGTCCTGGGATGACATGGCCTTGGATAATTAGTTTGTTTTGCTCAAAGCAGAGCCCAGGAAACTTAGGAATGGCTGGTGTTTTGATGAGGTCGTAGAAGTGGACTCTGTTTATAAGCAGCTGTGGAACCACCTCAACTTTGCTGTGTCAGCAGTAGTAACTGTTATTGTTTGTCATCATGTACTCAGTTTTTGAGCTAGTAAATTATTAGAAAAGTCTCTTTTCCTTCTGCCTCTTAAAAAAGAATCTATTTTGATCTGTCCATGGTGCTTGGGGGCAGGCAATGATATTCTGAAAACTACAAAGACCACCCCTCTCAAACATGCTTCTGCCCATCATGGATGGGAGGGTAGACACAGTCACTGAGAGGAGAAGAAGACTTGGACTCTGGTTTTCCTCACTGTTTAATAAAGGACTAGACAATCAGCCTTCTCAATGCTAACAGATTTCTTTTTGTAATCTTTTCATCCTGTACACACTCATAAAAAAATAAAAAAGAAATAGTAAATTTGCTTTGGAGAACTGAAACAAGGAGGTTGACTCCTGTTGCTTTTGTCAATTGCCTCCTTTCAAAGGTAGATTAGAGTGATCAGTGATAATGCCAGCCATATCCCTAAGGAGATTCCTCAAAGCAAAGAGAAAATCCTTCCCACTTCCCCCACTGGTTGGGAGCATCAAAGGCCTTTCAGGAGCTCTGCTTCAAAAGAGAAAAAAAAATAATATTGATTGAGTGATGACTAGGAGTTGTTGTCTTTATATGAAAAGAAAAAGTTTAATTACTGGAGAAATAAATACCAAAGGGGGGGCATCAAGCTTGTGTTATCTTGGTGGGTCCTCTTTTTTCTTTTTCTTTTTTTTTCTTTTGCGGTACTGGGGATTGAACTCAGGGGCATTCTACCTCCGAGCTACACCCCCAGCCCTATTTTTTATTCTTTATTTTGAAACAGGGTCTCACTAAGTTTCGGAGTGCCTCACTAGGTAGCTGAGGCTGGCCGCGAACCCGGATCCTCTGGTCTCAGCCTCCCAAATGCTGGGATTACAAGCGTGCGCCACCACGCCCGGCTTCAAGTGTTCTTTTTGGAACAGGTGAGCAAGAATTCCTCAGACAGATCCCGATTAAGATTTTAATACTTTTATCAGTCAAAAATTAATTGGAATTCGAATCTAGGACCTAAATCAGGGTGTTGGAACAGACTTTCTTGTAGAAAGTAGCCTTTCATGACTGGTGATGAATATTGCATGACACAGACCATGAGCAAAAACCAGTTGGGAGATGAGGATGAAATAATTTCAATCAGATTATCTTGGAATATAGCAAAAGAAGTATTCCCCTGAGCTTAAAAACACTTCCTTCCAGGTGGGGGGTGCCTGATTATTTCTACCTAGCCCTGCATGCTATGTAGTGTGTATTCATTCATTCGTTACTTATTAATTGAGGACTGATTTAAAGTTAGACTGCGTAGGGATTTAAAATAGGTGATACAAGAGGAGCTGATATCCTAGTGGCAGAAGCAGGCTGAGGAGTGGTTACATGCAGTGCTAGGTGGTATCTGCTTGGGAGATGCTATGTAGTCCTGGAAGATAGGCTTTTTCTTCAAGGAGTATGCTGTGTTACAGGGTAGTGGTTTCTTCAATTCTTTGTTTTCCCACAAGAAAGATTTTAAATGAGAAACATGGCTAGGGTAAGCAGGAAAGATTTATTTAATGAAGTGAGTGGACAGTTTTAAGAGAGGAGGCCATGTTAGAAGGGAGGGGATACGCTCCAGAGAGTGTCATGGAGAACTCATGTCAAGAATACTAATGGCCATGGTGTCTTCCACATCGTGGGTTTCCTAGTTAGTCTGAAAACCTTCCCCCTCCTGTATTAGGTATTTCAGGTGATTGCCGCTGTTCTGCATCACAGCTTCATGTGCCTGTGCTGTTTCCGCCAGGTCGGAAACTTCCCCATCAGTATCTAAGAAAATCCAGGAGCTGAGTGTTGTGCACAAGCTCCAGAGTTGGAAAGCTCCTTACACCAGTTGCACCTGGTTCCCTTTAGATTTAAGAAAGTGTTGTCTGGCCAGGTAGGAGGACGTGTATGGGCAGGGTTCTCCGTCACCCCAGGTGGGATGACTTGTCGTTGAGTGGAGGGAGCCCTGTCCTCAACCCTTGCTCATTCCTGCTAAACTACTTAACATGAGGACTTTGTTCCCTGAAAGCCACCCCCCCCCCCCGAGAGTTTAGTATTTTCTTTCATCACCAGTGGTCTCTGGGAGGTTATGTGTTGTGTTTCTATAATGGGGAAAGAAGAAAAAAATATCTGAAATCTCTGTATAGATAGAATTTTGCTTTGTTTTGCTTGTGGCCATGTTGTGACAGGGAAAATTGTATGGGAAATGTACATGTCTACAAAATGTTTCTGACTTGAAGCTAAACCTGTGTGTGAGAAAGGAACGCTTATCATATAAGTTTCCAGGATGGAAAATGGCACCTTTTCCTGCTAAATGCCTCCCTGCCATGCTGTGTTCCTGAGCCCCTCCCCCCTCATCTCATTCCCTTCTCACCTGATACATTTGTAGGGGAGGAAAAATCTAGCTTTGCGGCTGAGGCCCCTAAAGCAAAAGACAGATTAACAAGGGAAAAGTATACAAAGCCTCACACCCACTGCCCACCTCCTTTGGAGCCAGTAACACTGTTTGTGGGACTTGTCTGAAGTTCAGCCAAGCTGGTGAATTTCTGTGAGTCAGGAACCTTCATAAGGAAAATGAAGGCCTGAAGAAACAGGTAAACCTGTATATCTTTTTTACGCTAGGTTTGATGAAGAGTGAATAGTTGTGAAACACAAATGGATAAAAAAGTAAATGCAATAGTAACAAACTGGAGGAGAGATAGAGAGGCCCATTTGCTTAAATTCTTCACTCTGTCTTCAACAATCATGAGGTTCTTTTCCTCTAGGAATAGGGAGGGCACCTGTCCAGGGAGGATCTTCTCACCCTCTTCAAGGGAAAAAAAATCTGTCCTAGGTTCATGACCTGCTGCAGAGGAGAAGGGAGTTGGGGGAGGGGGGGTGCGAATGACCTTGCTGCTTCTTCCATTTTGTCAAATGCCTTCAGCTTAAAATATTTGTGGGGAGCATGTCCTGAACCCCGTGACATTTTTATTTTCTTGTAAGTAGTAAGCCTCAAATGAAGTAGGAGGTTTGGCCTGACCAGGACATTTGGGTTGATGTGAGCCTGGAAGCCTCTGTGGGCCTTCCAGGCTGTGCCAGCTCTCAGGAGTAGAGCCTTACGGCTGGTGTCCCTCCTGGTGACCTTCCCGGCCATCTGGGCCGGGCCTACGTCTGTCCGGCTCAGCCCAGCAGGGCAGGGCCTCTGCAGCTCACTTGCGGATGCCTCACTCGGACTCCGCTTTTGTGACTCACGCCATCTGTTGGTAATTTGTCCTTGTGCTGGAGTCAGGGGTTTTCAAAGGATTCGGGCTCTGGCATCCCTCCATGAGGGGCACTGAGTGCGATTTCCTGTCCCCTCTTCCCATCCGGCCTGTGGCCAGGACGCAGCGCCGAGTCAAGCTGCCATCAGCGGAATGATGTTGTTCTTGCACTTTGGAGAGCCTCACACTCGGTGCCCGCCCCCTTTGGAGCCAGTTATGCTCTTTGTGGGACTTGTTTGAAGCTCAGCCAAGCTGGCAGCCGTGGGGTTCCACTTTTACAACCTCTAGCAACAGTAGGCTCTGGTCCTTTGTGCCACCGGGCCATCTGCTGAGCTTTTTCTCTCTTCAAACTGTAAGCAAAACAAGCCACCTAAACCCCAAACTCCCCCCAACTAAAACCCATTTGCATCAAGCCAGACTAAATGAGTCTGCTTTGCCTGTTAGGAACCACCGCATTCCTTTTTCATGCCTCCTGAAGAAATTATATTTTCACCACGACAACAATCATGATTTCGTCACAGAAACCCAACAAAGGAGATGCCGTTACTCTCCTTGCTTTTGCATTTAAGAAAACTGGGGCTCAGGCAAGTTAAGCAACCTACCATGACCATGCTGCTAGTCAGTGGGGAGGCTACAACTCAATCCCACTGCCTGGTTGCAGAGTGTTAAGAGTTTCGGGTTTTTTTGTATATTGGCCCCACTATGACATTAACAGTCTAGTCATTTGACTTTCAATGCCTTTACTTTACCCCTTCAGACTAAAATATAGCATCATACATTTACTAGCTATTCCCATTCACTCCTCCACCCAACATATATTATTGATCATCTCCTCTGTGCTGTGCATGGAGTTGGCCCTGAGAACACAGTGGTGAAAAGGTCAGGGACAAATGGTGTGTAGGTCTGAGCTCCTGTGTGATAAGCTCAGAGTGAAGCTTTCTAGTGTATTTTTTAGGGTATTGGGCCTCAGGAGCTTAGGAATCTGAAAAGCTGGATACTAGCACCAGGGTCGGCATGTATGGCCTGGCCAAAGCATCCAACTTCTCTTTCCCTTGGTTTCTTCATCAGTTGAACAGATAATACATGAGTGTCTCCAGATCTTCAAAAATATGTCCTACTCTAATGGAAATTAGTTTCAAAGGGAGGTTAGGGTTTGTGAATGAGGGGAAAGAGAAAAAGAGGTAAGTTTGGGTCCATGAGAGAATCAAGAAAAATAACTTTGATCAGTGTATCTATCAGCCAGAAAGTTTTTGTCTGCATGTAACAGAAAACATGGTGGCCAATGGCTTGAAACATTAAGAAGTCAAAGGGTGTTTCTGGTGTTGTTTTCGGTTGATTGACAATGCTACAATGCTACCACAGACCCAGGTTCTTTCTAGGTTTCTGATTTGCTACCTCGTGTGTTGGCCTTTCATCCTCAAAGTCACTTCCCCGTGGTTACAAGAAGGTCCCTGTTATTCCCAGAAGTACTTTCTCGTAGCAGTGTCTCAAGCAGAAAAGAAGCCAGAGGAGACAAAAAGAAAGCCAGAGTAGGACTTTGTTCCTACTGTGGCACTTGCTTTTTTTTTTTTTTCACTCAGAAAAAAGAAGCTCTCCACCAGCCACCCCCTCCCCTTTATCTTATTGGTTAGAACCAGGTCATACATCAAGCCCTAAAGTAATCATAGTTCATCCTTTGGATCTGAGCATTGGAATTCTTCATTCTCTGAGGTCTTGGGATCTCTAGCAGCTGTAAAGTCTGTGTTCAATTTGCAAGAAAGAAAGTGAGGAGGCGTAGAGAGTTGGGTTTGGAAGCACACACACTAGCAACAGTCATTTAGCCCAAGAAAAATCTTAGAAGAAACTGTAATGAGTGAAAATATCCAACACTTTAACACTGGGAAAGCAGATCCTGGGGCAAAACCTTTGTTGTTCACAAAGATTGTGTTACCAGAGGAAATTGTCCCTTAAAAAGAAAGGGAAAAGCTGGGCGTGGTGGTGCATGCCTATAATCCCAGTACTTGGGAGGCTGAGACAAGAGGATAACAGGTTCAAAGCCAGCCCTGACAACTCAGCAAGACCCTCAGCAACTTGGAAAGACTCTATTTCAAAATTAAAAAATAAATAAATAAAACAGGGTAAATGGTGTAGTTTAGAAATAGAATGCCTCTGGGTTCATTCCTCAATACCAGAGAGAGAAAGGCAGAGATAAGAGAAGAGATCACTATGAATGCCCTAGAGCTAGCTTGTGTTTGAAATGGAGAAGGACCAGTTACAATTACCTCTCATCTTCAATTCAGGCACTGACAAGTATTACCAGGAAAACTAGACACTCACTAGAATAACATAAAAAAACCTCCGTCATCCAAAACTCTTTACTACATTGGGCACTCTAATACAATGACGATGATGAAGACATATTCACTCACAGGCAGGAATTCTAGATATCCACACACTTCCAAATGCCCTAGGAAGTAAGTATGACCTTTACACTTTATGGATGGTATAAGTTTGAAGAAGTTAAATAAGAGCCTGGCTCTCCTAGGCCAATCAGGTAGTAAATGACAGAAGTGGGATTGAGATTTAGATCTGACGCTACAACTTACAACTTCTGTTTTGAGAAATTTATATGGCAAAGATTATTATGGTCTGAGTAGCAAATCTATTGATCTTCACATAGCTAGAAAATAGCCAAGACTTCATAAAGATATTTCCTTTAATAAGCCTGATGTTTCTGTATAAGACATAAACCTCAAATATCCCTTTCTTCTCAGGATCTTGAAATTATGAATTCAAAGACTTGGATGTATCATCTAATCCTTCCCCCTTTCCTCTGGATCAATGGCTAGTAGAGTTTTCCTAACAAAACTGTCAGTGGTAAAGGAACATTCTCTTTGGTTTTTGTTTTTTAGAGCTTTTTTTTTTTTTTAATCTCCAATTTGTTACGAGCCAAAATTTTTATAAAATACAATAAAAAGGAATTACTTAAAAAAGAAAATGAAAAACAGGCAAACAACATTCAAGCTCCAAATTTCATATGATTAGATTCAATGGGAAAATTACTAAAGAAACTTCCAAGGACTTTTCTTTCCATGGCTCCATACCAGTGGCCAGTTGCCAGTGCACAGACCATACTCTGAGTATCAGATTTCAAGAAGTTCCATGAAAAGTTAGTTACTGCTCAGGTGGCAATGGTACACATTCCTATTTGCTCTTAGCTTATGGAGAAATGTCTCTAGTTTCTCCAGATGTGTTCAAGGCTACTTAGAGAACCTCTGTCCATCATGAAGCATGCATTAAAAAGTGAACTGCAACAATTCAACATCAAAAACAAACACACAGCCTCTAGAGCTGATCCTGTATGAGGCACCAGGAAAGGACTAGTCACTTTTCACAAAGGCTCAAGAGAGATGGGCCCTAGTCATACTTCAGAAACACTAGTGCACACTAGCACAGAACCAGCCCAAATCCTTTTGTGAAATCCTTGGTCCCCTTGTACATGACTGGACCATGATTAGATCACATTGGAGCCTGTTTATCTCTCAGGCTACCTCCCTGACCCAAACTGGTCCTGCTTGACAGCTTTCTCCCCTAGTGAAAACTCCCAATTTGGCTGTTTCCACCCCACCATTTACGGGCTGAGGCATGAGGAGATAGAAAGAAGGGAGTGAGGGAAGAGTTTATTTCCATGCAGTTGCAGTCTGCTATCACGCCTCCTGGCAGAAGTTTCTATATCATTTCACTCTCATCTTATTTAGCAAATATTTCCACTGTGCTTATTGTGTGTCAGGCATTGTTGTAGGATTTTCAAGGATGTGCAATTATCAACTCATGTAATCTTCAGGACAAGCCTAGGAGGTAGGTCCTATTATTCTTCTGATTTTGTGTAGATGAGGAAACTAAAGCTCATTTAAACCATATATCCCCAGGTCACACAGATAAGTTTTGCTCTGTCCAGTATCTCTCTTCCTCCAGGGTAAAGGGGACAAGCAGAGTGCAGAGTTCAGAATGAACAGAAGTGATCACAATGCAGGGAGAATTTAGCTTTAGTGCAGGAGAAGTGGGAGTCCTAGCACAAAAAAGCAGCCGCATCTCAGGGAGAGCACAGGGGCGTCCCATCACAGTAAGAGAAAACAAACTTAAGACTTAGTGGCAGGATTGATATGTAATACAAGATAGAACCAAAGTCATTTGTCATGACCAAACTCACATCTAAGGACATAATACATCTATAATAATAACAATGATTATAGCTATGTATGTATGTATGTACGTGGTCCTGGAGATGGAACCCAGCCAGGGGTGTTCTACCACTGAGCTACATCCCCAGCTCTTTTCATTTTTTTTTTTATTTTGAGAGAAGATGTCACTAAGTTGCTCAGGCTGGCCTGGAACTTATAATCCTTCTGCCTTAGCCTCCCTAGTTGCTGGGATTATTGGCATGCACCACTGTACCCTGTGACTAAATCTCTGTTGAATGTCAGTTTAAATATATAATAAAATTCTCACAACCATGTGGGCAAGGCAGTATTATCCTCATTTTCCAAATGAAAACGTTAACAAAGTTTCAACATGGTAAAGAACTTACCCATATTCTCGTAGTGATCAGTAAACCCAGACTTTACCTCCATTTCTGTCTAACTCCAAATCATGAGCCACTTTTACTAAGCCACACCATGAGAGTTAGTGACCTGAAGCCATTAGAGGGATGACTTCAGAGGAGAATCCTAAATCTATGTGCCCTAAATCATTGTGCCCTAAATCCTATGTGCCCTAAATCTATGTGCCTAAATCATTGTGCCCTAAATCTATGTGCCCTAAATCCTAAATCATTGGGTGCCCAAGAAGTCTTGGAACAATGGCACCTACAGATAAAATTAAGAATTTTTATTTAATTGTAAAAATGCAAGAAAGATAAACTTAGCACCCATTGATTAGCTACAGAACACTTGCATTTCATACAAGTGGTGATGCCTTATGCACTTCTGCAAGAGGTATATATATAACATGATGGCTGAGAACAGTTCCCTGCATAGAGCCCAGTGCTTGCCTGGGGCATCTGTCTCTTGTACACCAGGTTGTGTGTGGTCTCTGGAAGGTGGTTTGTTGTTACTGAGTCTACTGCCTATCTGATGCCCTGGATGGATGACCCACTAGAGCTGTTGAATTCTGCCAACATTATCTCCATCCTAGATATACATAAAAGTTTGTGGGGAGAACATTTGCAGTTGCATATGTAGATGCTAAAGCCTTATTGAGTGCAGAATTGGAATTATATCTAGGATATTCACAGTTTGCCTAAAGCAATTCAAGAAGATAACAGAAGCCAGGTAATTCCAGGATGGGTCATAGGGAGTGATGTCTTGATAATAACACTGATAAGAATTTCCCAAAAAAGAAAACTCATGTGTTCTTAGAATTGGCAAGGTGCTTCCCCATAATTATGCACTTGTTTGGAACCCTATTCTTATCTTTCTTTGCATGGCCTGCCAGTTAAATGCAACCAGATAAGGTATCCTAGACTACAAAATGCCAGGAATCTTTTGACCAAGTGATATCTCTTCTTTCAAGATATCTGATCTTAAGTCACCCCAAATTAACTTGTACATTTTATTTGGCACAAGCAAGGGTAACATAAACATTTTTAAAGTATTTATAAAAGAGAGTGGAGGAAGGAAATTTTTTATGACTTCTATAAGAAGAAAAAGAATTCTTTCTGTGTGCATTGGCACACTCCTGCAATCCCAGCTACCTAGGAGGCTGAAGCAGGAGGATCCCAAGGTCAAAGCCAGCCTGGGCAACTTAGTGAGGCTCTGTCTCAAAATAAAAATAAAAGCGGCTGGAGATGTATTCAGTGTTGGAATGCCTCAGGGTTCAATTATCAGTGAAGGAGTAGGCATAAGAGAAAGAGGAGGAGGAGTATTGGCTATAGTTCAGAATTACTAATGGAGGGTATTTTCTGAATAGAGTTGCTGTTAAGGGAGGAAAAAGAGCAATAAGAATTTGTAATCCCCACCCCCACCCATGCAATAGGCCTTATCAAGCCTCTATAGGAAGGATGCATATGGGACATTCAAACTTAAAGTCTCTCCTCCTGCTCCCACCAGACATAACCAGTCAATCATAACATGCTTCCCAGACAAGCCTAGCTTGGGCATCACAACTGTTCTCACCTCAGGTTTCCAGACCAGTCTTCTCAAACCATGTCAGCCCATAAGTTGCAACCTATTTACTTTCATTAGCACTGGTAATCAAAGATGAATAAAACACATAGTCCCTGCCCTCAGGCAGATCGGAGACTATTGAGGGAATCAGACCTAGCAACAGTTCTTAGAACATTATGAAGTAAAGTAACAGAATTTACACATTAAATGATATTGGGACACAGATGGGGGAATAAGTGTGTATGCCTGAAGGAAATGAGGAATGTTTTCTAGAGGAAATAAATGTGAACGAGATTGGAAGGACAAGGGAGTCCCCTTCTCAGTCACAGTATGGGGTGGGGAAGGAATGGGGCTTCCAGTAATGTAGGCTGTGAAGTGCCTTCTCAGCCTGAGTCCGAGTAGGCAGTGGCTGGAGGTGGGGATGGACTGCAGGTAAAGAGCTTGGCCTCCTTGAACTCCAGGTAAGATGGTCACCTCAGTCTGAGGCGTGTGACCATGTGACCTTGTGACTGAGAAATGCTCACCAGAGCTCCATGGATTCACAGCCCACTGAGCAGCCTCTGAGAATGTGGGAAAGGCATTCCATGGCTAAGTACTTGCATAACGTCACCTCTAAAAGCACATGTTGTGTGCTTGTAGCAGTAGGAGATACAGAGAAGAGAAGGCCCTTGTCCTCAGTGGTTCATTCAACAAGTCACAGACAAAACTCCATGGCATCAAGGTGGAGACCAAACTCAACTGAGGTCTTTCCTCTCCAGGCTGGGAAGATGTGGGGACTTTGGAAGAGTCCTGGGATCCGCATGTCCACTCCAGTGTTTATGGTATTTTGCATAATCAATTTAATCCTCCTGTTTTTGACAAATACAGATTTTTCAGCTTGAGATATACAGATTCATAACTTGTGTTGCCACTAGAGCCTTTCTCGCAACCCAGAGCACTTGAACTTACATTCACTCCTGTAGAAGTCATTAGATTTAAATAAATATACTATAAAGGAAATATGCTCAGCCATTCATCTAATAGTTCAACCTTGAAAGAGGAAACAAACCTGTAACATTGCTCTCACTAAATTAGCATCAAGGATCAGCAGTTGTTGCCACTTTTAGTTGGGGAATAGAGGATCACACCTCCCAAAGCCATTCAATGAGCAGGGATACTGGTTTATTCATCAAAATATTGAACATTACTCAAGTGAATATTGTAATAAACTCGTGCATTTGTGTAGGACAGTTGGCAAAACACTCTTTCTCACATTCATTATATCAATCAATGCTCACAACAACCATTCAAGATAGATGGAAAGGTATTATTAAATCTATTTTAGTGGAAAGTATATCCACTATCCAGAGTCCAGATTTAAAAAGAAAAAAAAAATCTGTATCAACACAGTGAAACAAAGGATTGAATAAGTATGGGCAGTAAGAATTGGGGAACAATTAAATATTTCAGTACTTCCCCATTCCTGCCAGTTAAATTATAAAAGGGCCACACAGGGCTTATGAGAGAACCCTGCAATTCTTTTCAAGGTGAATAAGCACCCCAAAGACGAACTCATCAACATATTGTGTCCCTTAGCAACCAGGAGGCATGAAATTTAAGAAATTATCACATTTTGAAGCATTGCTATTAATATGGTACATTTTCATAAGTACAAGATGTACCTCTGAAAGAATGAAAAAGAAGACAGATTTTTAAGAAACCAAGGGAAGGGGAAGGAGTTTGAAATAAACAAGATGGAAGGAGAAAGGAAAGAGGTGCTAGCTGCAGGGGAAAGGTGCGGTCAGAGGGTCCTACAGAATTAATACCATCAGCCAAGGAGAAGAATCGTGGGATTTGTCAGTTATTTTTCTAGACAATATGCTGATATGTATACCAGCAAAGTGTACTGAAGTGGCACCTATTTTTACAAAAGTAGTAAAAACATTTTAAAAAAAGAGGGGGTGGGAATTGTGGAATACAGCTCCCAGGGAAGATTTCTAGTGCATAGAGAGTTTCATGGTGATTTGAATTTTTCCCCCTGGGGCCTTGCACTAAATTTACTGCTTCTTTCATTTTATTGATACTATAATGGAATTTGATACACTCTAATTCAGAAACTAAAATGTTTATGCTTTTCATATGTCAGTAAAAATCCAATCAAGAAAAAATATCACTCCTCCCAAAGCTCCAGAATGATAATTGCTTTGAAAAGAAATAAACAAGTTTGGGATGAGGGACTTCTATGCGCTCCACCAATGAAACAATCCCCAAAGTGGGGTTCTTCATCCAGACTTTTCCTACAGTAGCATTTGAGTGCTTCTATGCTGCAGGAAAAACACTGGAAGTATGATAGATGTCGTTCTCACTTATTGAATACTTTTTTGGGGAGCTATAGACATCTTCTATAAACCTGGCAGCAGCATAGTTAATGAATGCCTTCAACGGAGGTATTTTATGAGGCAGTATATAGCTTGCTAGCTAGAGTGCAGGCTTTCAAAACATATAAGCCTGTGTTCAGATCACAAAGATCAGGGTTCAAATCCTGACTTTGCTAATTAATTGACTCAGCTCAGGGAGATCTTTGACACAGTCTAGGTATTCAGTTTTCTCCCCAGAGTTATCAGGCACTTAAATGAGATGATTCACTTGAGCATTCATTACAGAAACTGCTGCCCATTAAGTACTGAATGCAAAAAATGATTAATAAATGTTAGTGTGTGGAGTTCATAAAGCAATAGCTAACATTTAAACTGAGCAACTTACCTGCTATGTCCCGTTTTACATGTTAAAATTCACATTGTCCTCTTAGTAACCATATGAGGGAGGTGAAAGATCTTCAGTGCACTTCAAGAGTTAGCCAGCTGTGAAATTAGAGGGAACAGTGTCGACAACAAAGGCCATCTTCACTTTTTCTGGCACCAATTGCTAGTTTAGGGGATCTCTAAACCATTCACGGTTTCAAAAATCTGCTAGTAAGACAGAACTCACTGAAAGCTGGTAGTTATTGTTTACTACGGGAAAAAAGATACCTGATTAAAATCATCCAAGAGAAGAGGCACACACAGCTGAGTCTAGAAGAGTTCAAATGCGGGGCTCACAGTTGTTCCTCCTCCATGGCATACTGCCAGCCACAGAGCTCACCTGAGCTTTGGCGTCCAGGGGCTTTGAGGGCTCCACTCTGGACTGCCCATGTGGCTGACATTTAATTTCCAGTCCTCTCTGGAGGTGATGCTAGGTCTGTGTTAGTCAGCTCTTCATCAGTTTGATAAATGTCTGAGATAATCCACTTAAAAGGGGGAAAGGTTGATTCTGGCTCATGCTTTCAGAGATGTTCGTCCATGGTCAATTGGTTCTGTTGCTTTTGGGCCTGCGGAGAGACAGAACATCACTACAGGGAACACATGGTGAAGCAAAGACGGTCACTCATGGAAGCAAGATGAGAGAGATGGGAAGGGCCCAGGGCCCCAACATCCCACCAAGAACACACCCAGTAACCCAAGTTCATTCCACTGGGTCCTTTCTCTGAAAAGTTTCATCAGCTCCCAGTGGTACCACCAGCTGGCCACCAAGCCTTCAACTCATGGCCCTTTGGGGGACTTTTAAGATCTCAAGGATGGCAGTGGCCAAAAGTTCCCATTGTAAAGCACACCGTCAGCCAGGCATGGTGGTGCACACTTGCAATCCCAGTACTTGGGAGGCTGAGACAGGAGGATCTCAGGTTCATAGACAACCTCAGCTACTTAGTGAGGCCCTCTGCAACTTAGTGAGACCCTGTTTCAAAATAAAGAATAGAAAATAGGGCTGGGGGTGTAGCTCGGAGGTAGAATGCCCCTGGGTTGAATCTTAAGTGCTGCACAAAAGAAAAAAAATCACAATGATGACTGTCTGGTAGTCAAAACCCCCAAGCAAATACAGACACTCCTTAGCTGGAACATTCCAAGGGCCTGGAGAGCACCTCTCAGTGGTTGAGGGCAACGGCCAGACATCCCTTTGGATAAGTTAATTCTTCATAATTAATGTTTTTTCCACTTTATAGGTGAAGAAACTGAAGCATTTGAGGTTAAGAAACTTACCTACGAACTCCTAGCTGATCAGTGAGAACCAGGGCTCTGACCATCTCACAGACCAAGGCATCATTTCTCTGGAGCATATAAACATTATTCCTTGCTGCCTAAACACGTTTTCATTGACTCTTCTAAAATCAGGCTGTTGGTAAATGGTAGGTCCAGGATTTGATTTGAACCTGGGTGGATCTGATTCAAGAGTTCTCGATCTTTCTCTGTCCCTCTGGCTTTTCCCCACAAACACGTGAGGGTCTCACTGAACACTATCGACAGGGCTCCTGCTTCTGCCCAGGTGAAGCTGCTAATAACCCGCACTGGTTCTACCCCAGGAAAACCCGAGCCTTGCTAAGCATCAGCATCTATCTCAAAGGTACCACTTTGTGGTTTTCTGGGAGGGATTTAGGACTAATGAGGGCCAGTGAGGTTTACATTCCAACTGAGGAAAAAATTGCTACCAGTTCATAGCAACATAGTTTAAAGTTTAAAGGAAGACAGGGAAGACATTCGTAGTCATCAGCCTTAGGTGCCTTTACGGAAGCAGAGTGCGGGCTGCCCCCTGTTTGCGCAGGGCACAGCACAGTGGCACATACAAGGGCAATGCTTCCTCACATATTTTTGAATCCACAGTGTTATGTCTTGGAGGCTGTCTCCATACCCTGAAATTTAGGGTATAATTATAGATACCACCCTGCAGCTTGTTCCCTTAAAGACCATCTCTCAGTTACTTGTCAGGCCTGGACAGTTCTGTGGAGTGTTGTGGGAGGAGATCCACCCTCCCCCCCAACCACCCTCTGAGAATAGCTTTTCCGGGTAACCACTGCAAACAGAGAGCGATCATTGATGAAAATCAAAGGGGCGGCATCTCCCACCCCCAGAGCAGCCGTGCCAGTGTGCACGGCCAGCTCATCCTCAAGCTGGGAGTCAAACTATGTGAGCTGAATACAACAAAAAAATAGGTGCACTTCCTCCTCCACCTCCTATCCCAACTATCAGTTAGTTGGATTCCTCCTTACGCAGAATCTCCCAGGGCAAAGCAACTCCATATTTCTTAAAGTTCCACAGGAGATTCAGAGGCACAGCAAATGTCAAGGACATCTGGAATTGTACCACCACTTAAAAACTTAAATTTGCCCAAAACTGTGGAGCAGAACAACCTGTCTGTCACCTAAAACTAGTTATCGGCATGTAGGACAGGATCATTCTTTATGGGGAAATGAAATGTGACTAGCCTCTACTTAATTTTATTTTGGGTTCATTAGAGGAGCTGTTAGTGGTAATTAAAAGTAAAGTAAGACTGAATATGTTAGGCTGAATATGTTAAAAATTAGAGTAGGTTTGCCACAAAGTTATTTGATTGTCACTTAAAAAAACATTGCTGTTTTTACAGTGTTAATGACCACAGCGAGGGAACAGTCTAATGTCTCTTCCAAGTATAGAGTTATTCTTTGGTTCATACATCTTCGGTGGGGACAAAAAGTTGCTTTGAAGCTATTTCTTTAGTACACTGTGTCATACTGATGGTCATTATTTATTGACATCAAGCTGGGGTATGCAACCTGACTTTTCATTTCTTTCAGGTTGGGAGGAAGAAACAAGCCTGGTTACTAAAAACGTAGATGTGGTAGGAGGATACATGGGCAACCTCAGAGCCAGGCCTCGTGGAGAAGTGAACATTGGCCATTGTTAAGGCCAGGGCTGAGAGTAGTTCTGGGATCCCCGCAGCAGCTCTGACAGCCTCCCAAATTCCCTAAGTGGCTGCCCCATCCCTGCTCCTCTGCCAGATCGGGCTTCCTACTGCTCTGAGCTCATGGCTCCTGTGCTGTTACAGACTCGTTCTGCTGCATAGATTTTATTTAGTTGCTGCTTTCTCTCAATATCTGCTTACTGCCTTCTTGTGTCTGTTGCTTCAGCCCACCCTCATGTTTGCTGATGGGCTTTGCTTGTCTCATGTTTCAAGCCTTAAAAAGAGAGAAAGTGATTGGGTCAGAGGTCAAGATCCTTATCACATCCCTCGGAGAGTGGACATTCACTGACTACAGAAGGCTGCCTTGGAATTAAGTACTGGTCCTATGTCTATCTGGCTTTCACCAGGAAAGTGGAATCAGAAGATACACAGCATGGCAAGCCATGCAGTAAAAGTCTAGAAAAAGGAAGCTGGGCATGGTGGTTCATGCCTATAATCCCAGTACTTGGGAGGCTGAGACAAGAGGATCAAAGCTTCAAGGCCAGTGTGCAGTAACTTAGAGAGACCCCATTTCAAAATAAAAACTAAAGTGAAATAGACTGAGGGTGTGTCTCAGAAGTAGAACATCTCTGAGTTTAATCCCTAGTATCCCTCCCCAACACACACACATACAATATCTAAAGAAAGAAAACTGTGTGCATGGCAGGAACCATGGGGCTTCTCTGAAAGAACTATGACTATCCAGAGCAAGGTGCCACATCAGTGACATCAGCTGAGCCTGGTGGTAATCTGTTGTCCTGGCCCAGCACTCTGGACACATAGACCCTGGGTCAAATGCCGTCCTCCATCTTCATGATCACCCATGTATTTTCTCCTGTCAAGGCTCAGGAATAGGAAGCAGCTCTTTATATCCTTCTACCCCTTTCTTCTGTCCCTGAAAGAATTGCAAGGTTTTCCTATTTTAAATGTTTTTATGCTGACTACTCTGGTTTGAGCATAGGCTAACAAAAAATGCCAAAGTGAGGGGTAATAAATCTCAAAAGACTTCCTATGCGCAGTTTATATTGAAATATGAACTTTTTTTAAGCAAAAATATATCCACATGCTGATCTACAGAATCCATCAGTGTAACCTGTTATAGGAAAAGAGTGATTATTGACTGATAGGCCAAAAGATAATATCAAGTTAAGGATCATGAGAGAAGGGTATCCTGGATTCTTGGAGGGGGCCCCAAATGCCATCACAAAATGTCCTTACGTGAGAAAGGCCGAGGGAGACTAGACACACTCAGAAGAGTGGAGATCACGTGATCACAGAAGCCAATGCTGGAGACATGTGGCTACAAGCCAAGATGGCTAGCAGCCTCTGGATGTCGGAGGAGACAAGCAGATTCTCCACCTAACACCTTCCCTACAGTCTTTCCAACACCTTCATTTGATTTCTGCCTTCCAAAACTGTAACCGAATACATTTGTATTGTTGTAAACCACCTCATTTATGGTAATTTTACAGCAGCCTGTCTGGGTCCGCCGCTGTATCAGAATGCAACCGAATGGGTAGGTTGGCAACAAAAGTTTATTTGGCTCGCAGTTCTGGAGACTGGGACACCCAAGAGTCCAGCACCCCCAGCTGGCAAAGGCCTTAGTGCTGTATGGTGACATGGAGGAAGGACAAGTGAGCCTGTGCCAAGACAGAGAGGAAATTGGCCAAACTCATCCTCTTATCAGGAACACACTCCTGAGATAACTAACACACTCTAGATAACAACGTTAATCACCTCCTAAAAGCAATTACATTTCCAGATGAGTTTTGGAGGAGACATTCAGACCATAAGCACAGTCCTAAAAAACTAGTATAACCAAGCATGGTCACACATACTTGTAATCTCATTATTTGGGAGGCTGAGACAGGAGGATGACAGGTTCTCGGGCAGCCTCAGCTACTTAGTGAGGCCCTCCATGACTTAGTGAGACTCTGTTTCAAAATAAAGAATAAAAAAATAGGGATAGGGGTATAGTCTGGGGGTAGAATGCCCCTGGGTTCAATCCCCAGTACCACACACACACACACACACACACACACACACAAAACTAGTACATATACTTTCCTAAATGTTCCATGGATGTCTCCAAAGTTCTCATCATGAGACACTTTTGCAAACTACAGTGGACTCTTCAAATTTTGGCCTGAGGTACCAACATGATTAGGACTTAGCAGGTCGTTGGACCATAACTTCCATGAGATTAATACTGTGATGCATATTATAGGTGCTTAATATCTATTTGCTAAGTGAATAACTAAATTATCCTTGTTCTAATCTTTTCGTTTTTTGGTTTTGTGTACCTGCATACTCCTTCCAGTCCAGATAGCCCTGCACTTTCAAGCTGCACTTTTTTGGCCCTTTTCAAGTCCCATCCTGGTCTCTAGCTAATAATTCTTTCCATTGTTCTTCCTTTCACCATCTATGTACTGATGTAGGGTAATCTATTCTTCCTTCGTTTGCTTTAAACCAAGCAAACTGTTGTTTCCCAAATAATCCCCACTGCATCTTCCCTCCAGTGCTGCTCGATTGTTCCATCTCCAAAGCCTCATCAAAACTCCATCTCACAGATAGAAACCTCTTCTCTTTGGAACTTTCAGGTCTTTGTATTCCTTTTCAATACCTCTTATTTCTTTCTTGGAAGACAGAAACCAGACCGGACATTTATGTGAATACCATTCTGTGTACAACACCTTAGAGTGGTCTTACCGTCTTGTTCATCTTTCTCTTAATGCACAGTACAGGAACAGTATAGGAACCCCCAAAATACTAGACAATTATAGACAGAACACGGGGAGATTTGAGGAGTTTTGACCAAAAAAATGGAGAAATTCTGTGACAAATTCCTTCAATTTGCTAGAAAGTTAAGAAGGTAAATAAAATTATTCTGAAGCAACATTAAGGCTCTCATCAACCTAATTGCAAGCTAACCCAAACACATGTGGATAAGGTCAGAATGGTTAAATGGGTCTACACTCAGTTTTTTTTTTTTCTACTCCTCCATAGCAGACGTAGAAACTTAGAGCAACATATTTATCATTTCACAGTTTCTGTAACTCTAGAGTCCAGACATGGCCAAGCTAGATCCTCTGATATGGGGCCTCTTAAGGTACAAAGTGGCAGCCAGAGTTGGGGGTCTTATGTAGAGTATTCAAGTATAGATGGCTATTATTGGGATTCAGTTCTTCAAGGGCTGTTGGACAAAGGATACCCCCTCCAGGGTATCCTTTTATTCTTGCCAGGGGGCCTTCCTGAGATGGCCTCTTGCTTCACTGAAGCCAGCAAGGGAGAAAGCGGCTAACAAAACAGAAAATTGTTATCTTGATCATAGAAGAAACATCCCGTCAACTTTACCATATACTATAGGTTAGAAGCAAGTCACTAGGCCAGCGCACCCTCTAACAAGTAGTGAATACTAGGAATCTGGAATCATTGAACATCATCTTAGAATTTGTCACACTTTGTAAGTATCATAGACATTCCTCAAGTATTGAATGGGGCCATATACCAAAAATTTATTTCTTGCTCAGTTAGAACTAAGAATTCAGTATGATTTTTTTTATAAGAACAATGGAGTTAAGTTACTGAACTTACCACCCACAGGTAAGGCCCTTTTACCCCAAATATTCCAAGCACCATGCTGGCTAAACTACTTTAACCAACTTTTATTTATTCCATTGTCATTCTCTAAAGATATGTTTTCCAAATCTTGAATTGGTATTCTGGAACAAATTCTCCAATTAATGGGTCCTCAACATAGCCATGTGATTTTGTCAGCATTTTTTTTTTAATCTCTGGAACCACAATACCTGACATGCACAACTTAGCAGAAGAAAGGTTTATTGGCTCACAGTGTTAGGGGTTTCAGTCCATAGTCAGCCAGATCATGGTAGCAGAACAGCTTGGAGATGGGACTTTAAGGCATGGAGGAAGAGATGGCAATGCTGTCCTTGACTTGTGGAAGCTGGAAGGAAAGAAGATGGAGGATCCAGGAACAGACAGAGTCCCCAAGACCATGCCTCCAGTGACCCACCTCCTCTAGCCATATCCAGCTCTGAATCTGGCTGCACTGCCCACACATGAGGTTTGGGGGGACATTTAAAATACAAACCATAACCTTTGAAGAAATTAGTTCTACACTCTGTTATCATTAATCCATTAGTATTTCATGCTAAGGGTATGAATAGATTCTTTCAAAACAAAATATGTAGCCAGGAGCTGATGTTGTTCAATGATGCATGTACTGTATGGTTATTCTATGAAGTCCTTAATATTTACCATGAAAATCTAAGTGTTTCAACCAAGAACACATTTTCAGAGTCTTTCAGAACGTGCAATCCAAGGAACCACTTCCAACTGTTTTCAGGTTATTGAAAACTTCCTCTCCAGCAACACCAATTCCCCTAACCTGAAGTTCCTGCTCCCTTGTTTACATTAAATTTCACGAATTACTAAGGATGCTCCTCCTATTCCTATAGACCAGCATGGAAGAATCTCCCTGTTAGTTGGCAGCAGAAATTCTTTTCAATCTGTATGTTCATCAAAGCTGACCCTTTCCCTTTTTGAAGTCTTCACTTGCTTCCTAAGCACCCAGGAGTGCTTTGAACTCAGCTCCCACTGACCTTGTACCTCTTCAAAGGCATGCTTCCTTCTGTGCAGTGAGAACATGCTTTTGAAGGTGGCGGGTTCCTGCCTTACCTAGGTCTGCTGGAGAAGGCAGCAGTAAACAAAAATAATAATAAACATCAAAAGCAGTTTTTGGTCAGTATTGAGATAGCTGGGGGAAAATGTGGGAATCAAGGGAAAGCATCCTGCAAGTCACTTAGAGGAGAGGGTGCTTAACATGCCTGGTCCTCTGTTGTGCTCTAGTTTTCTGTAACTTGCATGAAGAATAGAATGACATCAAAAGTGGCTCAGGCATAGGTGGAAATTTCCACCCCAGTGGGCTTCCCAGATTAAGTTATTGAAGTGGGAATATTTCCCAGGTGTCTGAACACCTTGGACTTGACAACCAAGTCCCAGCCATCCTAGGGGGTCTTCCTGATGTACTCTATCTGTAAACACAAACTGAAGTGGAAGCTCTTGGGAATTTTTCTTTTCTTTTTCCTGCTTTTTAAAAGATATTGACTTGTGCACTATTGAATTGATTATGTTGCTTCATCTTGCTTTTTTCAGTTTAAGTTGCTAACGTAGGTACAATTTTAAGTCTACTGAAGTCTTCCTTGTTTTGTTTTCTAAGGAAGATATTACAGGAGTAGTTGTGAGGCTCTTAAAAGTTCCTGTGGGAGCCGGGCGTGGTGGTGCACGCTTGTAATCCCAGCATTCCATTCGGGAGGCTAAGACCAGAGGATCCGGGTTCATGGCCAGCCTCAGCTACCTAGTGAGGCACTCCACAACTTAGTGAGACTTGGTTTCAAAATAAAGAATAAAAAATAGGACTAGGGGTATAGCTCAGAGGTAGAATGCCCCTGAGTTCAATCCCCAGTACCGAAAAAAAGAAGTTCCTCTGGAAATCTCTGATTCTATTATCTTGTCAAGTAAGTCCCCATGTGACTGCATAGACTAACCCCTAAAATCGCTTCAAAATGCAGAATAGTTCATGTGTGGAACAGCAGTGGCCTGCTATCAGCAACAGCAGTCAAACCACACTTTCTTCCTTGTGTGTAGATGGGTCTTTCAATCATGGGGTGTTTTGTTTTGCTGGGGCTCTCCTAACTCAAATACCACCAGAAGAGTGTCTTACACACTCTCCCACAGTTCTGGAGCTTGAAGTCCGAGGTCAAGGTGATGGCAGGTTTGGGTTCTCCTGGGGCCTTTCTCCTTGGCTTGCAAGTGGCCACCTTCTGGCTGTGTCCTCACATGGCTTTTCTCTGTGAGATCGTGAGCTCTTCATCTTCTCAGAAGGACAGCAGTTCTCCCCACCCTATGACCTCAATTCACCTGAATTACCTTTTAAAGACCCTATTTACAAATACAGTCACATTGAAAGTTAGGACTTCAGCATATGAATTTGGAGGAACACAATTCATTCCATAATACGGGGTCACCCCCAGTGTGCAGGGATGGATTATAGGTCTTTAGTGGTTTGTGATAATGTGTATGTGAGTGTGTGCATATGTCAGTTTTTCTGGAGCATTTGCAGTCTGTATGAGTTCACATTCTTTATGATATCATTTTAACAGGACATACCAGTTTATACCAACTTACCTAGTTGCTTTTCTAGGTGTGATGCTATATACTAATCCTTTCACAAAGATTCTGTGGTTCTATAAGCCACATTGCTCTGTTCTCTCTCTTTTTTTAACCAATACACAAAAACATAAAAGTTATATATATTAATGCGGTACCATGTAATGTTCCATACATGTATTCTTTGTATAATGCTTAAATCAGGTTAAACATATTTATCTCCTCAAACATGTATCATTTCTTTGTGGTGTAAACTTTCAAAGCCCTTTCCTTAGTCTTTTGAAATGTATAGTACATTATTGTCATTGTCATTTAGTCGCCATACTGTGCAGTAGCACCCCAGAGCTGCTTGCTCCTGTCTAACTGTAACTTAGTACACATTGAGCAACCTTTTCTCATTCCCCTCCTCTGTCCTCTCCAGCCTTCAGTAATCACCATTCTACTCTCAACTTCTATGAAATCAACTTTTTTTTAGATACTACATATGAGTAAGATAATGTGGTGCTTATCTTTCTAGGCCTGGTTTATTTCACTTAACATAATGATCTCCAGTTCCATCCATATCACTGAAAATGACAGGATTTCATTCTTTTTCATGGCTGAATAGCATTCCATTGTGTATATGTACCACATTTTCTTTATCCATTCATCAGTCAATGGATACTTAGGTTGTTTCCTTCTCTTGGCCGTTGTGAACAGTGCTGCAAAGACCACGAAAGTGCAAATGTCTCTTCAACATGCTGATTTCATTTTCTTTGGATATATACCCAATAGTGGGATCACTGGATCATATGGTCGTTCTATTTTTAATGTTTTAAAGAACCTCCATGCTGTGTTCCATGATGGCTATACTAATTGACATTCCCACCAACAGTGTACAAGTGTTCCTATTTTAGTCAGTTTTTCCACTGCTGTGACTAAAGAGGAAGAAAGGTTTATTGGAGTTCATGGTCTTAGAAGTTTCAGACAGTGTTTGGCTGGCCAAGCTTGTGGCAGCAGAAACCATGGCAGCAGCGAGGGCTTCAGGGCATGGTGGAAGAAGAAAAACTGCCCTGACTTCAGGAAGGCGAGAGAAAAAGAGAGAGAATGAGAGACAGAGAGAGAGGTGACTAGGGGACATATATAGTCCCCAAGACCGTGCCTCCATGGCTACCTCCTGCAGCCATGCTCTACTTCTAAACCTTCCTGCGCTGGGGACCGTGATTTCAGCACAAGCATTTTGGGGAACATTCTAAACCCAAACTGTAACAGTTCCCTTTTCTCCACATCCTCACTAGCACTTGTTATCTTTAGGTTTTTGTTTTTGGGTTGCTTATTTGTTTTTTTGTTTTAGCCATTCTTACTGGGGCTCTAACATTTGCGATATTCTGTTTTGATATAAATAATTAATCTTCCAAAACCATTAGTAAATACTTGGATACCATGGGGTTTTTTTTGTTTGTTTGTTTGTTTGCTTTTATCCTAATATGTCTAAAATGATGATGTGGCATTTTTTGTGGCCATACAGTTTTCGAATCTTCCTTTATACAAGGTGGGTTAGATGCCGGAATCAATATATACAGTTTATAAATCAAATAAATATCTGAGGTAGGAAAAAATAACAGTAGTAGAAAATAATTAAGAATTTAGGGCATAGTAAAGTATTACAAAAATAAATAAGAAGCAAATAGACTTTCCGATTTAGGCAGGACTGTTTATGTCCATGTAACGTTTGAGGACAGCAATGAAAATAAGTAGCTGAGAAATGGAATGGATGGGAAAATCCTAAAGAAATGGGAATTTTTTTCAATGGAAAATAGATGATGGGTGATATTTTAAAATTACCTCTACCATTGTTTTCTGTCTTGCCATTGTCACTTCATTTGTGTCCTATTACACATTGGTCTCTGAGGCTACTGTTTTTATTACACATTTGTGCTAATGACTTCTTAAACCTCAACAGTGAAATTTCCATTAGCCATCAATAAACTTCTTTTAGGGGTTTGGGGGCGTAGCTCAATGGTAGAGTATTTATGTAGCATGCACAAGGTCCTGAGTTCGAACCCCAGCACCACAAACAAACAATAAATAAATTTCAATATATTTAGGCATTTTTTGTGCAACAATTTTCAAGTTTTTCCTTAGTTATTGAGCCCTTAATCCAAACAAAGTCTTCCATGAATGCCAAGCAGATAAAAATGGAACTGTTACAGCTTAATTAGAGTAGGAAAGGGTCCTACTGAAATAAAAATATACTATCAATATTTCCCTAATCCAGAGGATGGTCTATATGGAATTCCCTACTCTATCAGCAGTTTGTAGCAGCAGTTTCTTACCTTATTTTTTTTTTTTAGCACTCTCTGTATACTGAACTATCAGAAAAAGAAAAGAAAATGATATTTTATTTAAAAAATAAAAAGGCAAAATTAGTCAGTACATATTTATTTTTTCTGACCACTTTCCCTTATAAAATTTTCAGTAGTGGGTGGGAAAATTAAGATAATTCTCCTTCCCTTTCTCTCATTTATGAACAACGAGAGGGAAGGGGCTGGAAATTCTAAATCACATAATTGGTTTGGAAACATTTTCAACCCTAGGTCCCATTTGCCCCCAAATCACACAGCTAGAGTCACAGAACCTGCGTATTTAAGCCATCCTATGACTTGCTGATGGACGGCTATTTTTGAACAAATTACGACAAAGCCGCCGTGTCGTTTTTGCTGAAGTCACGGTGTCAGCTGCAGAGGCAGCTGGCAGCTCCCGGGGCCTTGGTCCATGCCTGATGGCTTTCGGGGAGCGCTCCAAGATCCTGAGGTCCCATCGATCTGGAGTCAGTAGCTACCTGAACCACCGAAATTAAATGAAGTTTGAAATGTGTTGTTTTCTATTTAGGATGATCTTGAATATTTCTCCATAGTATGGCTTTTTTTTTTTTTCTTCAATTATTTACTGATCTCTCCAAATAATTGAGAAAACCTGAAAAAAAAAGTTAAATCTCTGAAATTAGTACAAATAAGACTTGTGACTCTTTGGAGTTTTTGATGGAAACCCACAGAATTTCTGCATGTGTATATGTCCTTATAGCTAAGC
This sequence comes from Graphiurus murinus, assembly GCA_004027655.1. NCBI lineage: Eukaryota > Metazoa > Chordata > Mammalia > Rodentia > Gliridae > Graphiurus > Graphiurus murinus. The sequence goes on along the minus strand of PVLC010000030.1, from coordinate 244,044 downwards.
ATTTAATTTTTGCAGAAGATTTTCTGCCTTCTTTTTGTTTCTTTGTTTTGATTTTGGTTTGGTTTCATTTGGTTTTGTTTTAGTTTTTACAACATTTCCAGCTCTCCATGGCTCAGCAAAGAAATAAAGCTTCCATATTTTATGTTATTTTCCCCAGCTCTTGCAGAGTTTTTGTTTGTTTGTTTGTTTGTATGTTTTTAGCTGGGGGTTATTAATCTGCTACATTAACTTGCCAACACACTGACCTTTGTATCTGAGATTATCTGGCAAGTTTTAGATAGCATGCTGAGTATCATGGAGACATTGAAAGAAAAACCAGGGCTCCTCTCTTCACACGAGCACACGCTCTCGATTCCACAATCCCAGTTGTTAGAATAGGCCAAGGCAACCTCCTTATGAATTCTGGTCACCACTTGTGCCCAATAATGTCTTTGGGAAAAGGAGACAGTTCTAAAAGCAGGCACTGGAATGAGAGGCGGAGCTCTCCCTACCTATCCATCATTTCCCACCATCCCTTGAGGTTAAGTGTATCCAAATGGAGTGGGTTGTGCTTTTCTAGTTGGAATTTCAAAAGTTAAAGAAGAGGGAGGGAAAGGAAACTATTACTGAATGCCTGTTATCTACCAAGCCATGGTTTAGAGAATTTAATCCTCACAACAGTCCCATTAGAGCAGTATTGTTCTCCCCATATGACAGATAAGGAAACTGAGAATAAAAAAAAAAAAAAAAGTTGATCCCCAGGGTTCTCCAACATAACCCATGGATGGCATCAGTAGTATTTGAATTTCTCTAAAGAGAGATGTCAGACCTTTTCTATTAGACGGAACTATTTATACATAAATGCAAGAGAAGGTGGACCCTAAATTTCCTCACCTAAATAAAGACAAAAGTCTTTTGTGTAATCTATCATTAACCAAAGTAGTAAATGTGGTTGAGCAGATTCAAATGAGTTCATTCAAGCCTCTTCAAGGATTGTGAACAACCATGAGCACAAGATGACTCAAACCATCAGTAGAATTCATGTTTGCACTGACTCAGCAATGCTGGATGACAGGGATCCCAGTTCAAGGTTTCTTCTTAGTCATTTCTAACGTTAAAGAGAGCAATGCCTTTCATTCTCACCCACACCCTTTTTTAAAACTCATAAAAGCCTTTGTTTCAAAACATTTCTTCTCTTACATGCTTCTTACCCTGCGGCCTCTGCTAGCTAGTGCAGGTATTTTATGGACTTGATTAACAGAGAAAATCAAGGAGAGCCATGTCAATAGATGGAGAAAGAACCAGGAGGCAGTTGCCTCAGCTGAGGCTACAAGACATTGTAGAGTTGATAAATGAAAGCTTAAGTTGATAAGAATTTCAGAAAAGATCTTAAATTCTAGACCCAAGCATTCAGACTATATAATGTGAGCTCCTAGGAACAACTGTACTTCTGTCTTTTTTTCACCATGATCTGCTGAAATAGGTTTTGGCAAGGTCTCTGTTGACCTTCACTTGCCAGAACATTGATGGACACTTTTGAATCCCCATTTTTCCTTCTCAGCAGTATTAAATTCTATTGATCACTCCCTCATTTTATCTTCCTTTCCTTGGCTCCCTTGATACTACATGTTCAGGTTTTCCTTTGATCTCTCTGGCTACTTACTCTACTCTGCATGTCAGCCTCATCTTCTGCCAACCCTGGGTTTCTGTAGGGCTTACTCTTAGCTCCCTCGTGGTCCTTTCTTTTCCCCCACTTGCAGTACTGAGGATGGAACCATGCAAGTGCTCTACCCCTGAGTTACACCCCTAGTCCACCTCTTCTGGTCTCGATAAACACCTTTCTCCCAAGTGAGCATATCCATACCTAGAGCTTCACTCGCCTCCTAGTGAGGATTCTCTCCAAGCTCCAGACTCACACCAGCTGGAACATCATGAAGATTCCTCACTTCTGACATGCTTATAATGAAGATTACTTTTCTTGTGCCCATAACCAAAGTTTGGAATACACTCAAATAAAGATAATGTCTTTCTCCTTGGATTCGTTCTTTGGCTAAAGGAAGGAGCAAAAGAAACTAAGAGTAAGGAGTTTCAAACACACAAACAGCCTGGAGATGTCTTCAGAACTTCACTGTAACCCACAGACATCTGATGTTCCAGAGGATCGAGGAAGGGAGAAGGAAGCATTGTAGCTCTCCGGTGTTGGCTCTCTCAGCCCCAGTGAGGCTGGGTTTGTGGGAAGTGTGTAAATACCAGTATCTTTGGCCTAAGCAAGCAAAAATTTCCCCCTTGAAAAATAGTTTTGGTTACATGTTAGAATTTATGTGGGGGAAAATAAAGCTATTAGAAAACATACACAGATGATGATCCTTAGCTTTCTTGCATGCAAAACTTAAAAAAAAATAAAAAATTCCTTGAGTCCAAAGTATTTAACACACCTAGAGAACTGGCATCACCACCAAATAACAGCCCCCCCTCCCAATTGGTGGTGTTCAGAACTTAGAGGAAACCTCATTAATTTAAAGAATTGTCATTGCCTCTGGGGAAGAAAAGAAACCTAAAGACACCACACTGCTAAACAAACAGTTCTAAGCTTGCAATGAGTTAAGGGACTTTTGGCCCTTTGTTTCCCTCCTTTGTTTTAGTGCATTAAATTTAGGTTGGCTGCTAAGCCTCAGACTCCGGGATAACCAAATGGTTAGTTTATGGTCAATTTCTCTTAATGATTATCTTTCAAAACAGTGTGAGTTATGAGAGAGAGTATTGAACTTATCCTGCTGTTGAAAAATAGAATTGGGTGACGTGTTCCAGGTGCTGCTGCTGCTGCTGCTCAGAGGTTTTCAGCAATTGTTGGGGCTCAACCATGCGTGCTCATTGAAATAAATAACAGGAGGCCACCTAAGAATTTGCAAGAGGAAGTATTTTCCTAATATTGCTTAGCAAAAACATCTCTATATTAAATCCACTTGCAAATTTAAACCGGACCAGGGGAAGGTAAATGGTTCTACACAATCCAAGTAGCTTAGGAAATAGTAAATACTTCATGTTGTTAAAATTGGGTGATGCCATTCTTAAAGTACTTTCTTTTTTCTCTAGAAAATTGAAGTCTCCACCCACAAGTAAGAGGTAGGAAGAATTATTTGCTGTGGGAGAAACTCTGACATGCTCACAGCTCTGTCTGGCATGTATGGTGCAGTGGAAAATAAGAGACACTCTATTTTATTTCGTCATTTCTTCAAGTTGCAAGGAAGAGAGGGAACAGAGCAAAAATAAGGAAATTCTGAGAAGGCATTGCCCTTAAATGGAGGAAACTGCTGCCAAGAATCACATTAACTTACTACTTGATAATATAAGGGTTTTAAGAAGTAGGTGGGAGGGATTTTGCACAGGATTAGCAAAAGGTGGAGGGAGCCAATATGCACTGAAACACAACTGAAAACTTAAGACTCAGTTTTTGTTTGGGTTTTAAGTTTACAATCTATAAAGTTGAAGACCTGAAGAAAATACGTAACAATGAAGGTCTCCACTAGAGATTCCCAGAGGGCCAGTCCAGGCATGGAAAATCGTTTGGGGACCACGATGAGAGTGGGTGCAATGTACACTTTTCTGCTTAAACATTGTGGTCACATTTTCAATACATGTTGTCATTGGAATCATTTTTAATGTTCTCGCCTTTACGTTCCTCCTCTAACAAATCTGCATGGATAGGCTGAAATGGTATTTATCAGATTAACACCAGAGATACGCAGGAGGATAATAATCAGGTTGGCAGGAGAAAGCCACAAGGAATGTTGGGTAGGGCACTGGTGCCCCAGCGGGCCAACTTGAAGCGTGGAGTGACTCTTTTGGTCATGGCTGTGTATGGAGAGAGGAAATAACATTCGTGGATCACCGTCCCTAGGCCCAGTTTCTTTGGCTTTTCTGTATTGTAAATTCACATGGGCTCACCTCAGTATTACTTATGGTAACCAAGTGCTTTTAAGTGGTCCCCAAGCAAAGCAAAACTTATGCAAATTGAGGTATACAACTCCTATTTGATAGCTTTCTTTTATTGTTTTCTGTGTCCCAGTACCTCACTGGCTTTTCCTTTTTTTTTTTTTTTTTTTTTTTTAATCACTTAAGCAACTCCCTCCTCCTCACCCTATTTTATTTCTGGTATCTGGAACTTGCCCATTTGCTTTTTCTCTAAAAGTTATGTTTCAATTTAGATCATAAGCCCTGCCTTGTTTTTTCGTATTTATGTTTTCTTTAAAATGCTTATTCTAATATTTCCCTAGATATATGCCACATCTTCTTTTGTATATTTAAGGTTTTTTGTTTGTTTTTGGTTTTTTTTTTGGGGGGGGAGGTACTAGGGATTGAACCCAGGGGCATTCTACCTCCTCCAGCCCTGTTTTTTAGTCTTTACAGGGTCTCACTAAGTTGTGGAGGGCTTCACAAAGTAGCTGAGGTTTAGTAGCTGAACCCAGATCCTCTGTCTCAGCCTCTCAAGTACTGGGATTACAAGCATGCACTACCACACCCAGCTTATTTTTAAGTTTTTATTAATTTATCTTTAATAATGCTATAATATACACAAAGAATATTTCAAAAATATTTTTAAAATAAAACTTAGATCATTCATGATTGTTTAGGCAAAGGAATTTACTGTGAACATTGTAATGTGTTTCTTGTAGACTGCTTTATGAATAAGATCTATAAAACTAAATGTGATGTGTCCTTTGATGTCTAAATATGAAAATGCAAGTATTTTTCTTAATATCTTTTAATGGCTGTGTAATATTCCATTGAGTGGATATATCTTAGTTTAAAAACTATCCCTTGGTTGTGGCTCAAGATTTTTAAAAATTATTTTGCCATTGTAATTATTTTGGCACTAGGGAAAACATCTTTACCCAGCTGAGGGAAGGATGTGTTTTATCTTGTGTTTGTCCTTTTATTTAGACGGATTATTACTTCTTCAGCATAGATTCCCAGAAGTTGAATTACAGTCCTTGGAAGAGGGCCTAGGGCTCTTGATAATAGAGTCAATTTGCTTTCAAAACAGTGGTTGCAGCGTATTTTGTGTCCAGTGCTCAAGAATATGTGCTTCTCGCTTCATTCTTCCATCGCTGAGTATTCTTATTTTAAAAGAAGTCTACCAGTTAAGTCGGTGAAAATGGTTTCTCACGCGATGGTAACTGTTTCTCGGTGCAGGTGCGCTTATTTCCCTGTATTTGTTTACTTTTATCAGCCTCTATTCAATTCTTTCACCCCTTCTTTACCTTTCCGTTATCTTGTGCCCTGCACAGCTAATTTCCATTGCTCATCCTTATTCCCTTCTGTTTGCCTTCCCTCCCCTCAAAGTTATTTTCATATTCTCTTTTGTCTGGTGTCCAGTAACGTGTGGGGCAGTGAGACCCGGATTGCATTTTAAGTTCATTTTTATGAGCCGTTCTCAGCAGGCGTCGTCAAGGCCCCAAGTTCTCTTTCTGTCCCCCACTGTGAGAAACTGATTGGCAGCTGGTGACGGGCAGGGCTCTGGTGCTTGGCACTCACAGGAAGCCCTGCAGGAGGTGCCCAGAGCCCTGGCGGGTGAAGTGTGGCCAAGCCAGCACAAGGTGGGGGACCAGATGTCGCCCGATTATGTTCCATTGAAATCCAAACAAAGCCCCAGATTCAGGATCATTTCCTTGAGACTCCCCAGTTGGAAACTGGAACCCATCCAGAATCTTGCAACAGCTGGTCTCCCCAGGGTAGGATTTATGTGCCTTGCAGAAAACTTTACCTGTGTGTTATTGATTGGTTTCTGCAAAGCAATCAAACAGTATTTCGAAGACCCAAAGCATACTGCTCTCTGCTGAAAATAAAAAGATGCTATATATCACTGAACACACCAGCCGTCTTATTACAGGCTTGGGAACTCAGAAAGACACGTCTTCGTTTTTATTTATGCCACCCATGTTAACCTTGAGGTTGTGCGCCGAAGCTCCAAGCTTTGCAGTGAAAACACTCCCCTCTTGTTAAGAGACCAAGCCCACCCTACGGAAATAAATTACATTATAAAATGAGCTTTCAAGGGAGACTAGCAGATGAAAAACCGTGCTTATGTTTCTCATCACCCAATTCACGTTGGGAAATCTGAGAGTCTTTCCAACACCTCACTACTTATTATAGCCCAGCTCATTTGCATTGGTGCCCGTCCCCTTGCCTTCTCAGAAGGAAGCGGAGCCAGAGCCCCTCAGTTTCATTTTCTGCATAACAAGGAAGGAAAACAAAACAGTAAACAAAAACTGTCCCTTACTACTTCCAAAGGTATGGCAGTTGGTTGTGCTGGGCTTGGGGGAGGGGGTTAATTTGAAAAAGAAACAGTCATTTCTTTTTTAAAATAATAGTTATGAAAGCACTTCTGTTCATATATAATTTGGCTAAAGGAATATCCCTGATGTCCATCTAAGAGCTGTATTTTATGCATTGCCTTGTAATTGGCAGCTCCTACTGTTCCCATCCCCTGATAAGCTCTCAGTATCTCTCCTCTCCCTCCTCCCCCCTCTCCCTCCCTCTGGCTGCCTAGTGGTCCTCAACCCAGAGTCTCAGACCTCACAGTGAGATTTTGGAGCTAACCCTCTCCATTAGAAACAAACAAAATAAATTGTTTCCATTCCCCAAAGGAATGTGCTAAAGCCTCTTTCCTCTTTAACATGGATGCAATTTAAGTTTGGCAAGAACTAAGCACAATATACCTCATTCAGAGGAGAAAGATTTCTGAGAGTGACCCTGATAGAAACGAGGCATCCCCTGGTCCTTCCTGCAAACTTAAAATGACACAAGGTCACCTGCTCGTGCCTTCTGTACCCACAGTGTTTCTGCAGGATTCTCACCTATTCTACAAAAATATGCTTTAACCACCATTTGAAAATCCTGTGGGTCTGTTCCTCTGGCTGTCCTTAAGAAGTTGGGCCTTACAATGTGCAGTTCATTTGCTTTATTAATATTGAGCCCTTACCAAGCCAGAGGCACTAAATATCATTCGGTGACATTTCTCTTTGTTACTCTGATTTAGAATCCTGCTTCTCTGTAACATTCTATAGGTGATGAATTAAAAGGAAAATGAGAATAAGGAGATGGTATATTCACTGCAGGTGTTAAACAGAAATCCCCTGAGATGATCTGTGAAGAATTAATCAAGGATATTGCAGTGTCTACTTGAAATTTTCTAAGGCGGAGACCTTAGGTATTCTGCACATGTGCCCGCATTAATGCACACACACCACCACCACCACCACCACGTACTTGTGGTGGTGGATATATTAATTTGCTTGATGATTCTGGTCATCATTTCACAATGTACACATATATCAAGACATTGAGTTGTATGCTTTAAATATATTCAATTCCCATTTATTAATTATACCTCAGTGAAGATGGAAAAAAAAATAGATCCAGGGTAGTAATATGACCCAACACCAATTTAAGCAGAGCTGAAAGAACCCAACCTTAAGGAACGTGCCAACGAATCAGAAAAGTCAAAGCCTCTGGTCAACATCCCGTCTCTTTCTTCTTCCTTCTCTTTCCTGTGCTCATCTATGTTTGTTACACATGTCTTGCACAAGGATCTGAAGGAGTCCAACATCTTTGGTAAAAGTCTAGAAGCCACATTGGCTTCTTCTGGACTAACGCAATGGCCACTGAGGATGAGACCCAGAGTGTGAGGAGCCCAGAGGAAGGATCCCCAGGACCACTGGAGAAGGGCTGTAAGGATAAGCGCATACTCTGAATGCACCCTCGCTTTTCCTAGTCGTTCTTTGGCCACAGTCACATGTTTAACCAAATGACTATTGGATCAGTTTACTTCCTGTCTCTTCCATGTTGACAGCCCACACTCTGCCTCTGCCCTCACAGGACGGCACACCGCTTCTGTGTGAGCCTCAGCTCACTTAGCTCCTAGCCCCAGCATTCTGGTATTACTAGTTCATCCACGTCAAGATGCTTCTCATTTGGTACCTTTCAAATAGTCTTTCTCCCATCCTTCTTTTCTTCATCCTTTCTGATTCTTGAAGCTGAAAGTTCCCCCGAGCGCCACATCAGCTCTGACCTCCCCTGCTCTGTGTGTTCTTGCGTGGCTCCCAGATATCTTGATCCACGGCTATTAAAGTGAGAGCATATGGGGTCAGGGAGAATGTTGGCCGGGGTCAGGGGTAAATGGAAGACAGGAACCGATCGACGTGTGTGTGTGTATGTGTGTGTGTGAGTGTGTGCACGTGTGTGTACATGTTTATGTGTGTACATGTGTGAGGTACTGGGGATTGAACCCAGGGGCACTCTACCTCCAAGGTATACCCCCAGCCCAATCATCATCATCATCATCATTATCATCATCATCATCATCATTATTATTTTGACACAGGGCCTCACTAAGTTGCTGTGAGTCTCACTGAGTTGCCAAGGCTATCCTGGAACCTGCAATCCTCCTCACTCCCCCAAGTACTGGGGTTACAGGTGTGAATGATCAACATTCTTGAGGGTGCAATCCCTGCCGAGGAGAAGCCTTTGGGTGAAGAGACGCATTCCACTCATTGCTACCTATATTTGGCGTTTATCTGTTTACCTAAATAGTCTCAAAATGGGGACCTGATTCCTAGGGATCAACAAAAGTAGGTATGAGGAAGGGTCTATGGCTGTTTAAGCTTAAAAAAAGTATCTCAAAATGTACAACCCTATGGGCCTCGTAATGTATGCCTATAATCCCAGTACTTGGGAGGCTGAGACAGGAGGATCACAGGTTTTGAGATCAGCCTCAGCAACTGAGAGAGACCCTCAGCAACTTAGTGAGGCCCTGTTTCAAACTAAAAATAATAATAATATAAGGCTGAGGGTATAGCTCAGAGGTAGAATACCCCTAGATTCAATCCTCAGTACCCCTACTACACACACACACTCCTAGTCTGGGCAAAAATGACAAAACATAAGGCCACGAAGAGCAGTGGAACTAAAGGTTGGAAGAGTGGCCTGTGATGGAGCTCAAAGCTGATGCCTCCAGCCTCCCCCCTCTCCCAGGCACCTGACGTTCTCTGTGCGGTTGGCATTGTTTCTTGAGCCTCAAGTCCACAGCAACCTCATTGGATGGTCTAGGCTGTGCCTTATTCAGCTGAACAAGTTGTTGAATCACTAAAAAGCTAAAGAGTTTTAAAGAGCACGAAGTGCCGGCTATGCCCTGGGAATGCAAAACCCAGTTACATAAGTCAAGGAGGCTTATTAGCCATGCATGACCATATACATAATTACAGTAGCTGACTTTCCATCACCTAAATTAGAAAGTTTTACCATGTAATGACCAGCTTCTTGTCTCCTTTAAGTCCTCCGTAAACTTGACGTCAGCAAACTCATAGCCCTGCAGTGCAACTGGGAGTTGTCAGAATCCATTCCTTCATAGGCTGGATTTTACAGGGAGAGGCTCAGACTGGCTGCCTCACTTGGTGTGGTGTTAACCATGTTAGGTGGATGCTGTGATAGGTCGTGCAGGTCTCTCTTTGCTGCAGGCTTCTGCCCTCTGCTCTAAGCCCCCTGGAGGAACAGCAGTCATCTGCAAGGAGCTGTCTTGCTAAAGGGTAGGCCCCTCTCCTGGGGCAGCCCACGTCCCATATCTGGCCCATGCTGGGATATAAAGAGCTGCTGTACTCATCCCAGTCTGGGGCCATTCTGCCTCACAGCTCCTGGCAGGATCGCTCAGGCCTTCGTTGAGGCTACATCAGAGACCCACTTCTTCCTGGGCTGATCATACTTCCTCTCCTCCCAAAGTATTGATCCTTAGATCACTCTAAGAAACTTCTGCATGCTTATTTACATCTCAGAGTCAGTCTGCTTCCCAAGGAACCTGAGGTTCAATAGTATGGAGGTCTGGGTACCTTAGGCCAAAAGTCGACATAATTTCAAAATATAAGAGAACAAAATCAAGTGTTGACAAGGGTGAGAAACAAGTGAAAACCTCACCCAGTGCTGGAGGGAGGGAAAATCGATTCAGTCACTTTGGGAAACTCTTTGACACTATCTACTAAAGCCAGATACCTGGGAACACATGTTATGGCCCAGTAATTCCTCTGCCCTGCATATGCCCGAGAAAAATGCAAACGTGTTCTCCAAAAGAAGAATGCACAAGAATGGATGAAGTATTCTTCCTAAATGCGCTAAACTAGAAAGAGCTTCAGGGTCATTGACAGAAGAATGAATGGATGAGTGAATGAGTGAATGGATGAGTGGATTGTGTCATATTCCCACTGTCATCCTCTTCTGCAATGAGGATGGAAATCTACAGCTACACACGGCAACACAGGTGAGTCTCCAATGTAATGTTGAGCAAAAGCAGCAAGAGGTAAGAGAATGTGTATGGCTCCATTTATATGTTTTAATATCAGACAAAACTGATTTGTGGTGTTTGAAGTCAGACTCATGGTTCACATTTGAGGGGACTGGTTGTGACAAGAAAGGTCTGAGGGGAATATTCTGGGGAATTGTAAGGCTATTTCTCCATCCACATGCTGGTTATGGAAGTGGGTTCATTTGGTGAAGATTCACTCGCATGTGTACTTATTATTTGCACTCTTAAAGGTTGCACAGTGACAGAAGGAAGAAGGAAGGGCAAATATAAACGTTAAGTACAAAAATGTATCATAAGATGTAGACACAAGCCCAGCATGGTGGTGTACACCTGTAATCCCAGTACTTGGGAGGCGGAGACAGGAAGATCCCAGGTTTGAGACTAGCCTCTTAGTGAGGCACTCAGCTTAGTGAAACCCTGTTTTGAAATAAAAATAAATAAAAAGGGCTGGGGGTGTAGCTCAGAGGCAGAATGTCCCTAGGTTCAATCCCCAGTACTACATACAAAAGTAAAATTAAATTAAAAAGATGTAGACTCAGATTCCTAAGACTTGAACAGGACCCCCACTGTCCAGTACAGGCTTTTACTGGCAAGGAACCTGGTGACCAGAGGGTGCCAGCTGACTGAGAATTACATCTCCAGCTAGTAGTGAATGATGACTTCCTGGTCACTCTTCTCCACAGCTCCACCCAATGGTCAGAGCCCTTGTACCCTTTAGGGTCCCCATTCATCTTGGCCTCATACTGGCGACATGATCATTAGGACAGACTAAGCAAGGCATGCAATGTAGAGAACTACAGCTTGAGCAGAGACTGGGAAAGGGTGCAGAAACGTGATGCACTGTGTCCAGGGTAACAGAGGTGCTATCCACTTGCTAGAAGGCCTTTTCAACCCGTTATCTACGATTTGGCCATCCACACTTCTATAACCATTGTCATTACTTTGTGTTGGAAGTCTGTCGTTTTCTGTTTGTAAAATCAAAGACTAGAAAGAAAAGTTTTGAGTTGTGATCTAAATAGTCTCTTTCTCCCTTGACTTCCCCTTATAATCTCCAGGAGAACATACTTTGTAGTTTAAGGACTCTTTTGATGCATTATATTTTATCATAGAATTACTCTCAAAAAGAGTTGGATTACATCTGCTTTATGCATTTAAAATAGTGCTTCTCCAGCCAAGATGTCCATCGACAGATGAATGGATTACAAAACTATGGGATATGTACACAATGGAATTTTACTCAGCCATAAAGAAGAACAAAATCATGTTATTTGCAGGGAAATGGATGCAACTGGAAAACATTATTTTAAGTGAGATTAGCCAGTCACAAAGAGTAAAGAAGCATATGTTCTCCCTAATATGCAGATGCCAGGGAGAAGATGGGGCATAGGAGGGTCTCCAGATGAAAAGGAGAGATCCTCGATAAGCAAAGAAGTTGATTTAATTGTAGTGGACGCATGGGGCAGAGGGACACTCTAAGGCGCATGATGTACTTACACAATCATATCAAGGTCACTCACTGAACTGAACCTGAGGGGGAGGGAGGGCGAGGGAACGGGGTGGAAATTGGGGAAGGGGTCAAATGAGAATTGTGTGCAAATATGTTGTTAACAACTTGTACTTAACAAAGATGTATGCTACAATTCACGAATTACTACAATAAAAAAGTAAAATAAAATAGTGCTTCTCTAAAAGCTTAAATGTTAATAGCATGATATTAAAAGGCAGTATGCCTTTTAATAGGTGGTAGAGGTGACCTTGAAGTTTAAAACTAAAATCTTCTCCATCCCTTAAGTGTGTTTACTACATGTATATGCATTTGAGTGTGTGCTTTGTGTGTTCAACATGCGTTTACATGTATGTGTTTGCATGTACATGCATGGGTTTATGTTTACATGGATATTCACATGTGTGTGCATGGATGGATGTGTGTCTGTGTGCATGCATAGGTGCACTTGTGAGTGTTTGCATGGGTATATGCTTGTAAGGATGTTTGTGTGAGTGTATAATATATGTGCTTATGAACGTGCATGTGTTTTCATGTGCCTGTGTGTTTTTGCATGAATGTATGCTTCCATGTGTATGCATGGCTGAGTATGACTGCGCATGTTTGCATGGGTGTTTATATATGCAGGGTTGTGTGTGTGCTTGCATGGGTGTTTGCATACATAAGTGTGTGCTTGTGTATGTCTTTGCATGACTGTGTGTGCACATGCACACTGCCTTTTAATATCATGCCATTTACAGGGTGCATATCCTTCTCTTGAGATTCGCAGCTCTCTGCTTTCGATTATACTTAGACTAGTCCAAACCCCTCTGAACTAATCCTAATCAACTTGGAAGCCACCACACTCAGGCATGAGGCTGTCGAATGTGAGTGTTTGCAGATGTCAGTGCATGGAAGGCAGGAATCCAGGAGGACAGATCAAGGCTTAGTTACTGAAAAAATACATGCCAGTGCATCCCAGCTCCAGAGCACAGAGCACCCTCACAGGCCATAAGAGGAGTTTGTCATGACAGCAAATCAATAACCTCTTGGAGATGACTGGTTTCTGAAATAGCCCTGATTAATTATGCCAGTGCACCCTTGGCAACCATGCTTTGCTCCAGATTAACCTAATGCTTTTTGCATGAAGCAGGATTATAACTGGTTCTCATAAGTCAAATTTGACATTTCAAATCAGGCTTTAAAGGTTCAGGTTATAGATTTTATAATGTCTCCATGTCAAACCTAATTGCTCTTATTGCTGCTAGTAGGCATTTGCCAATCAATCAAAACAACATTTATTTTATCATAAACAAGAGTAAATTAAAACCATTTGAAATCATTGCATTTGAAGACTCAGTGAAGAAGCATCTTTAGAATCATCAAAATTTGCTCCTACACTGTGATAGAGAACTGTGATGACATTATAAAATCGATGGAAATGTGTTACTACTTTCACTTCAAAAAATTGGTGCCTCTACACATTTTGTGGATATGCAGCCTTAATTTGGTGACTTATTCCCATATGAGTATTATCTGGAGCAAAATAGCTCCCTTCCTTTTTACAATGGACTATTATAATTTTTGTGTCTTAAAGATAAATGTTTTTGGTTTGGGTTTTGGTTTTTTTTTTTTTTTTTTTTTGCAGAACTGGGTATTAAGCCCAGGGGCATTCCACCTCCAAGCTCCCCCTCCAGCCCTATTTTTTATTCTTTATTTAGAAACAGGGTCTCACTAAGTTACGGAGGGCCTCACTAAGTAGTTGAGGCTGGCTGCGAACCCGGATCCTCTGGTCTCAGCCTCCCAAGTACTGGGATTACAAGCATGTACCACCACACCCAGCTCCAGATAAATGCATTTTTAAATTTACTTATATATTGCATTCTGGAACTTATTTTTTATTCCCCTTAAGTAACAGAGGTGGGTCTTTTTTCATAAATAAAAGCTACTAGAAAAATCAGATTTACTACCAGGCGCGGTGGCGCACGCTTGTAATCACAGCATTTGAGATGCTGAAACCAGAGGATCCGGGTTCGCGGCCAGCCTCAGCTACCTAGTGAGGCACTCCACAACTTAGTCAGACCCAGTTTCAAAATAAAGAATAAAAAATAGGACTGGGGGATATAGCTTGAAGGTAGAATGCCCCTGGGTTCAATCCCCGGTACCACAAAAAAAAAAAAAAGAAAAGAAAAGAAAAATCAGATTTGCATAAGAGAAAGTTGAACTGTTTCTTCAATGAAAGCTGACCATATCATTGTCAATTTGGTTTTTGTTCCTTCTCCCTAAAGTGACCTCAGTCATCGGGGTCACCTTCCCTTGGGCTAACTATAGCGCGCATTATGTGTCCTATTATGGTGCCATTTATATAACTAGGGATAGATATAAAATCACTCAGTGTCATCATGTAAGTATGTAGTGGGAACACAAATTTTAAAAAAGGACTCATTTTTTTCTGGCATGACGTTCACAATATGGAATGGTCAATATAAGCTAGTTTATTCGGAGATAACAGATTAGCCCTGCACTGGATTAGGCCCACAAAGTTTATTTCTTGTTCACACACAGTCTGCTGCCATCTAGTTGGCTGTCAGGCTGGACTGCTCTCGTCTTGTGGCTCCCTGCTCACTGTGGCAGAGAGGAGAGAGAGTGAACTCATGACGCTGTCAAATGCATTAGACTAGAAGGGTCCACATCACTTCCACTAATATTAGGCCCCATTGGTCAGATCTCCACCACTCCATGGTCCCGCCTCACTGCAGAGATACAGAAATTTGTCAGGCAAGGTGGCACATGCTTGTAATCTCAGCTACTTCAGAGGCTGAGGCATAAGGATCCCAAGTTCGAGGCCAGTCTGGCTACTTAGCAAGACCCTTTCTCAAAATAAAAAGGGTTGGAGCTGTAGCTCAGTGGTAGAGTGCCCCTGAGTTCAGTCCCCAGTACTGAAAAAAAAGAAAAAGAAAAAGAAAGATACAGAGATTTGTGAGGGATACTTCTTTGATGGGCAAAAAATGGCTCTGCTTTTAGTATATACCAAAGAGAAAATACCAAGCATGAGGACTTCCAGCCAAAGAGTAGAACATGAATGAAGGCATGAAAATTGAGGTCTTCTAGTGAAATACGAACCACTGCCAGTTCAGAGTGGCATGAGATTAATCTGAAAAAGTAGTAAGGGCCTTTGACGCCAATGCTAAGAAACTTGGGCTTCATTTGAAAGTAGTCAGAATACTTTAGAGAAGGAAAACCAGTGGTCAGAATTATGTTTTTAGAGCTGAACCCTGACATTGGAAGACATTGATATATCCAGATGAGGAGATTTTACTTAGAAAATTTTTTGAGAGGATGAATAGCGTTAAAATCCTTGTTTCTGCCAGGCGTGGTGGCACACGCTTGTAATCCCAGCATTCGGGAGGCTGAGACCGGAGGATCCGGGTTCGCAGCCAGCCTCAGCTACCTAGTGAGGCACTCCGCAACTTAGTGAGACTCGGTTTCAAAAATAAAGAATAAAAAATAGGGCTGGGGGTATAGCTCGGAGGTAGAATGCCTCTGAGTTCAATCCCCAGTACCGAAAAAAAAAAAAATCCTTGTTTCTTATTTTTGAAGTTCTTTTTCATTTTCAGAGTGCTTTTAACTGTGATTTTCATTTTTTGATAATTGCTAGAAAACTTGTCACTTTCTCATGATGTTTAAGAAAATAATCCAACATTTTCAAATTCTGCCAACTATGGGAACGTCTAATTCAAGGTCTCCTTTCCCTTCCTCCTCGAATATTGCTGTTACTTCCCTTTCTCTTCTCCCCTGCCCCACCCCAATATGCTTTCAAAATACTTCTGAGCAGAGTAGACCATCAAAAAATCAAAGGTCATGCCAGGTGTGGTGGCACATGTTTGTAATACCAGTACTTGATAAACTGAGACAGGAGGATCACGGGTTTGAAGCCAGCCTCAGCAACTTAGTGAGGCTCTCAGCAACTAGTGAGACTCTGTTTCTAAATAAAAAATAAAATAGGGCTGGAGGTGGAACCCGAAGAATGTCCCAGGGTTCCATCCCTAGGATTAAAAAAAAAGGTTGTGCAGATCTCAGACCTCATAGAAAGTGCTTCTCTGTGATAGTGGCGCTACTCTCTCTTCCTTCTCTACTTATGTGAGGCCCTTGGTACCCAGGAGATTTTTCCCTACAAAATGAGCATAAACATCGGTTTGATATTAGAACATAAAGGCCATTCAACCCTCTGCCCTTACAATCTCACCAACCTGAATGGTGGAGGCTAAGAGGGGCTCTTGGTTGCTTCCCTCAGACACAGCCATGAGAGGGAGAGCTATGCTTCCCCAGTGTGATCCTCCACTGGCCCTCCCCCAGCCTCATGTCCTCCCAGTGGTCCAGAGAAAACAGAGCCTCAGGGTATTAAAGGGGTGAGCTCAGAAGTCAAACCACCCAAGACGGAGCACAAATCCACCTTCCAATTGGATAAATGTAAGCATTTTTTTTTTAACTTCACAGTGCCTCATTTTCTATTAAATGGAATTGATGATGATGATAAAAATAATAATAATATAATGTATTTCAAGGGATTTTTTAAATTAAATGGATTTAGTGCTGTGTGCTAAAGAGATTTCAGAAAATAACCTCAATCATTATTTGCATGTATCACGCAAGCTACTTTTAATATAGGATCTCAGACATAGACCCTAATGAATTAAGTCTTTTCAAAGGTGAGAGACATCACATTTGAATTAGGCTAATAGATGGGCATTCCTAAGAAGCCCATTGGGTCAAGGAACTTTGCTCTGTTCTGGGATGTATTTTAAGTACCTGGAATAGTGATGGGCAACAAAATATGAGCCAATGATTATAGTACTTTTGAATGAATGAATGAGTGAGTGAATGAATGAATGAGCAAATGGGCATGGGAAGCAATGGGTCTGAGTAAAATCACAAGTTTTGGAGTCATAGACTTGAAGTCAAATACTGACTGCACCATTTACGAGTTCTACACTACCTTTGTAGTTCCTTCCTATCCTCTATTTCTTCAGGTAGAGAATGAAGGTGCAGATAACCATTACATAAGAAATGTGAGAATTTATCACAACGGTGGGAAACATCTACTATAAAAACCAGCATATATTAATTAGTTCAGTAAATGGCAGCTATCCCTACTTATTTCATATTTATCTGCAGTAATGAATAATGGGAGAAGCAGGAAGCGGACGTGGTGGCGCATGCTTGTAAACTCAGTACTTGGGAGACTGAGACCAGAGAATACCGGTTTGCAGCCAGCCTCAACTACTTAGTGAGGCTCTCTGCAACTTAGTGAGGCTCTGTTTTAAAATAAAGAATAAAAAATAGGACTGGGGGTATAGCTCAGAGGTAGAATGCCCCTAGGTTCCATCCTCAATACCACAAAATAATAATAATAATAATAATAATAATAATAATAATAATAATAATAATAATGGGAGAAGCACAGTAAACACAGAGGAATAGGAAAAGCCATACTTCTGTGTGTCCTGTCAAACAGACTAGCTTTCTTTTTGGGGGGGGGAGGGGGGCTGGGGCAGACTAGCTTTCTGGTGTCTATTAAAGTAAAGGAGAAGAGTAAAGAGGAGGGGATTGTAGGTGAGGAGGCTGAGAAAGGTAGATAAGGCCTGGGAGAAAGGCATGGGTGAATCCAGCCCCATCCTTGCTGAAAGCCTTGCAGGACAGAAGCAAGGCCAGAGAGGGAAGCAACGTGGCAGAGAGACCCCTCTCTCTCTCTCTCTCTTTCTCTCTCTCTCTCTCTCTCTCTCTCTCTCTTTTCTCCATCCTCCTCCCTGCCCCCAGCTCCATCTTTCCACTATTAAGACCCAAATTTGTTTCTCTTGCCTCTCTGTTCTTTAAACTCCGTGGCAGAGAGGTAAGCCTATGGAGGAAGCAGAGCTTGGCAAAGTGCACACATGTGTGTTCCGTGACTTGGCTCATGGCCGCCTCACCCACCCCAACTTCATCTTAATACTCTTTCATGTGTTGCAAGAGCAATGTCCCTTGGAGAACCGTGCTGTGTCTTTAAACACATTTACTTCTTCCCTCATGAATGAGTGAATTTCCTTCACCCTTCCGTCTGCCTGTCAAGCACTCATCACAGGTAAAAACCCAGCTCAGATGTCTCCAGCTGAGTGAAATCTCTCCCTGAGGCACCCAGACAGAGCAGATGACTCCAGCCCTTGCACTGTCCAACTGGAGGTGCTGTTCTGTGAGATCTACAAATGCTAATTGTGAAATATTCCTGGAAGAGGTGAATATTAAGTCACTTAAAAATCGCTGCTATAACCGCACCTATAATCCCAGTACCTGAGAGGCTGAGACAGGAGCATCAAGGTTTGAGGACAGCCTCAGCAACTTAGCAAGACTCTCAGCAATATAACAAGACTATTTCAAAAAAACAAAACAAACTAAAAGGGGTGAGGATGTAGCTTGGAGGTAGTATGCCCTTGGGTTCAATCCCTGGTACCACAAAATAAATAAATAAAAACAAAAATTGCTGCTGCTATATTTTACGCCACAACATGGGCCATCTCTGCCCTGCCATTCACAAAAGGAATTCCTTAATTGGTGGCCCACAGGCTACTGGGCTGAAAAATAAAGAGAAAATGCACACCACACCAGCGGCTCCCCATAGTGCTCACGGATGCCCTCAGGAGGAAGATTCAGCAAGTGGTATTACTGCCCTCCAGTCATAATAAAAATACTCTTTAAATGCAAAATAACAGCCCAGTGAACTGTGTCTCTATCCTAATGTAATGGTTTCTGTGATGCACAGTTTACTCTTAATTGCAAAGATATGGGTGCCTTTGTTTAATGTGCAACACGATCTCGTTTATTTGGCCTCATTAAAACCATCTTCTAGTGGTTGTGGGGGCTAATGTTAGAAGCAGGGGAATCACAAGTTTAGTCCATTTTTTTTTTTAAGCAGGGTCTTGTTAAGTTACTAAGTTGCTGAGGCTACCCTCAAACCTGCGATCCTTCTGTCTCAGCCTTCCAAGTACTGGGATTACAGGCATGTGCCACAACACCTGGCTGAGTGGCAATTTTTTTTTTTAATTTGGTGCATTGTAATTTTACCTCATATTGGAGTACAGAGTGTCAGCAAAATACATGCACACAACAGTTAGTGCCCTCCTCACTGGTCCCCCTCCTCCCTCCCCCCACGTCTTAGAGATTGGAATTGGTAATTTTTTTTTTTTTTTTTTTTTTTTTGCGGTACTGGGGATTGAACTCAGAGGCATCCTACCTCCAAGCTATGCCCCTAGCCCTATTTTTTATTCTTTATTTTGAAACAGGGTCTCACTAAGTTGCGGAGTGCCTCACTAGGTAGCTGAGGCTAGCCGCGAACCCGGATCCTCTGGGCTCAGCCTCCCGAATGCTGGGATTACAAGCGTGCGCCACCACGCCCGGCTAGAATTGGTAAATTTGTATACATTCATAGCATTGTTTCAGCTATTGCATTTTATGACTTGGACCCCTCTCCCTTCCCTACTCCCCTTCAGTCACTCCTCTGGAGTCTCTGGCTGATGTTGCCCTTATTTACAAATATCTCTCTGGCTTCCACATATAAGAGAGAACATACATCTACTCATCTACTCGCTTTTTAAAACTGGATGTACTCACAGTATAATATTCTTGAGTTCCATCCATTTTCCTACACATGATGTAATTTTGTTCTTCTTTACGGCTGTGTGAAATTCCATTGTGTGTATATACCAAAGTTTTGTGATCCATTCATGCACTGATGGACACTTAGACCCGTTCCATAATTTGGCCTTTGTAAATTGTGCTGCTATGAACATGGATATGCAAGTATCATTATAACCTTCTGATTTCATTTCCTTTGGGAGTGGCAAATTTTGAGTTGACCAATTAGTAGAATTAATAATAGCAGCTTCAGGACAAAGCATTGATCAGATTCTCAGGTGTCAAAGTTCAGGTTTGTAGCTGAGCCTATATGAGTTTTGTTTGCAAGGTGCCTAGGATGTCATTCCTGTTCCCCCTGGAAGAGGAGAAATGCCACATTGACTGGTTCTGAATTAACAGTTGTCCCAGGGGAAGATCCAGCCCACTTCTGCACAGGCCCCACCCCCACGCTGTGTTTTCCTGTAACCCTCAAACACTAGACTTGTCTGGGGAGCCCAGAAGTCCACAGAGGTTAAACAGCCAGTGTTTTGTGATTTCCTGTTTCTCTAATGTCATCCTTTCTATCACTTTAAATCACATTTTGCTAATGTAACAGGCTTTATTTCCAAACCTGGAAATTCTATCTTCCTTTACTTCCAAATACAAATTTCTCATTTTTAATAGGCAGCTAAGAGGAAAAAGGAAAACAAAACAAAACAAAATATTCAGGTTACAATCTGGAGTGCGTGCCTTTTTGTATCCTAGGGAGATTTTCCGTATTTTCACATTTGCACTAGAGCTGTAAACTTGTTGGATCTCACAGGGACTCTCCCTCACCCCATCCTCTCAGGCAAGGTCAGCCCCATCTCTAGCCCTGCCTGGGGGCTCACGAGGAAGCGAGCACATACCAGCACACGCATGCACATGCACGCACACACGCACACACACACACACACACACACACACACACACACACATACACCCCTTCACATCATCCTTTTGTTTGTGAAAGTTGTCATAGGGATATAAGAAAACCCAGGTGTCCTGGCCAACACAAAGCCAAGAACGAGCTCAGCTTGTGAATCAATGGGCTCATTCCTATGAGAAGAGTCCCAGACACCTTCGTGGATCCTGAAGGTGCACAAGATGGACGTGGAGTTGCCAGCTCTCCTGCTACTCGACTAGGCTGGTTACACCTCATATTCAAAAGCAGGTTTTGCTTCCAAAGAGGGAGTTATTTTTACCTGGCAATCATATGGTATTGGAGCGCTATTCTCCATTGGGGAGGGGATAATGTTTGGAGAGGAGAAAGACCAGAGAAATGGCGGTTGAATATAGTCTTCAAATCTTACTTCATCTTGTTTATATTATATTGTGCACTCTGGTCACAACTCTCAGTTCTAGAGATCTAAGCTATTCTTGAGAGGTTCCCCAACTTCATCCATCCCACTGGCCTGAATTCATAGCATCACACAACTTAGCTTTTATCCTTCTATTAATCCACAGCAAAGGTAATTCTAACACTCCCCTCTTGTTTATAGACCACTAATTGCTGTCACAGTTAAAAAAATCTTCCCAGTAACCAGTCCCGATCTTTCTTGGGTAGTGTAAACCTGTTTCCTTAAACTATTAAGTTCCATTGCAGTCTTCCATCAGTACCTAAACTTCCCCTTCCTCTGCCTCTCAGTTTTTCTGGCAGAAGAACATCTATTCAGCACAGCATGGTGGCGCATACCTGTAATCCCAGTACCTGGGAGGCTGAGACAGGAGGATCACAGGTCCAAGGTCAGTCTTAGGAATTTAGTGAGACCCTCGGCAACTTAGTGAGACCCTGTTTCAAAATAAAAAACAAAATAGGGCCAGGAGTTTAGCATGGAGGTAGAATACCCCCATGTTCAACCCCCAGCACTATACACACACACACACACAAAAGGAACATCTATTCATAAATCAAATAATCTAGTAGTTAGAAGGTATAATACAACTTACAAAGAATTTGTTCCCATGTATTCCAGTGTGTAGGTTGTGTGGTGGTATTAGTTAGCTTACTGTTACTGTAACAAATATTTGAAATAATCAACTTGTAAAGAGAAATGGTTTATCTGGACTCACAGTTTGGGAGGTTCCAGTCCATGACTGGCTGTTTTGCTTTTAGGCCTGTGGCGAGGGAGCACATCACTGCAGGAGAGGGTAGCAGAACAAAGCTGCTGACCTCAGGCTAGGAAGTGAAAGAAAGAAGAGAATGGGCTCCCCCCGCAAGCCCAGAGATCTGAAAACCACCCACTAGGTCCCACCTCTGAAAGTTCCTACGCCTCCCAATTGCACCAAGCGGGGTCTTTAGAGGACAGCCAAGATCCAAATGATAGCAGTCGCTCTAGCTGGTATGCAAGATAATTTATGAGGCACAGAGACCTGGCCTTAAATAATGGTGGATCACCTAGTGAGAAGGTCATTCCCTCTGAGTTATCTTCAGTCCTCTGATTCTGATTAGGAGAGTCTCTATTTCATACTAGTGTGTCTTTAATGCCCCTCTCTGACTTACTGACACCCCTTTAGCCCCTAGAGTGCAGGCCTCAGAGTCAGAGCAGAGTCATGCAAACAGATCTAGTGAACATTTAGATTAATTCATTTTCATTGTATCTGTTTTTGTGGTTATCTTCTCCTTACGGCAAGTGATATGGTTTCCCTGTAAAAAGATTTATTTAAGAAAATGTGAATTGAAGGACAATCGTTAAGCCAGGTAGCCTGTGACAGGACACACTGAGTTTTGGAGGCACTCTGCATTTTGTATTCATGGCTCTCTTGCTTCATTAATGCATACTGTTCTGTGACCACTTGGTCGAAGGATGAACATAATCCTCAACTCTGAAAGTTCTATCTTTTCCTTGTAATTTGAAGAAGAATTAAATAATTTTCATGGGTCCCTAAAAGGATCACAGGCCCTGGCACATTGTCTGCTGTACCTAATGTGCAGGTCAGCCAGCCCTGGTAGGTAAATAAACAAAACTTGCAACGTTAGTTCTTCATGACAGAAGTTTAAGAAGCAGTATTTTAATCCAGTCCCCTCATTTTACAAAGAATGATTCTATACTTCACAGATGTGCACGAACCTGCCTAGATTCTTAGAGTAGGGAAAATGCAATGGGAAAGAGATCCCAGAAGCCAGCTTGTTGATGTTTCCGCTGCTTTCTTCCTCTGAGCATCTTCTCCAAGCAGCTTTTTCCTGTCCCATCTGCTTCAGTCTTCACATTATAAGTAAATCACGGGTCCTTCCACAACTCCATCCATTTGCTCGGGTCTAAGGACTGCTCTGTGTGAAGGTGACCCCACCTGTGGATCCGCTCTGCAGGTAGACCTTTGCCAAGGGATACTGGTTAGTTCCTGGCAGCACTCTTGTCTGCTCTGTCACAGGGAACCCACCCGAGCCCCATGAAGAAAAACAAAGATCGCACCAGACCAAGATAGGTCTGGGCTTTCCTGTTTTGGAAGCAGCCTTCCAAATACAGCTACTCATCACAACAACAATGAATGATAAGAGTTTGGTTAGAGTTACACCATAGGCCAGAACTTTCTAGGGCATGTTAGTGTGGTAGATCGAGTGTCTACTCCTTTGGCCTTCAGCCCTTCATCATACTTCCAACTTAAAAACAAGTTAAATTCAGTAACTCATCTGCTGGGGGGTTCTTCTATTGAAAACCATATTAGTGCAGTTTGACTTACTATAATGAAATACCTCAGGCAGGCTCACGTTATATAGGAAACAGACTTATTCAGCTCACAGTTTTGGAGATTCAAAGGTATGGCACCAACACCAGATGGCTCTGGAGAGACCTCATGGCAGAGGTGTCTCAAGCCAAAGTGTGAGTGAGAGGAGGCGATCACATCTCAATACAGGAAACCAGAGAGCCTGGGGCCCCGCAAGCCCTTCCAGGAGCAACCCTCCAATGACCTAAGGACCTCTCACTAGTCTCCCCCTCTTAAAAGGCCACCACCTCCCACCACCCACACAGAGGACCAAGCCTCTCAACGCAGGAACCTTGGGGACAAACCAAATCCAAACCAAGACAGCAATGCACTGCAAATAACAATCCAATGCAGTTCTGAGGAGCCTCCCTGGTGACCAGACTTCATCTCCTTCTTTGTTTATCCACAGTGAATTGACATCTGCCTGAGATGTCATACTGTTGAGTTTTTTTTTTTTTTTGGTACTGGGGATTGAACTCAGGGACATTCTACCTCCGAGCTACACCCCCAGCCCTATTTTTTTTTTTTTATAGTCTTTATTTTGAAACCGAGTCTCACTAAGTTGCGGAGTGCCTCACTAGGTAGTTGAGGCTGGCCGCAAACCCGGATCCTCCGGTCTCAGCCTCCCGAATGCTGGGATTACAAGCATGCGCCACCACGCCCGGCTTACTGTTGAGTTTTAAATGTTATTTGTTTTTTGAGGAAATAGATCATTCTTTTAAAACATACCTTTGTTGGTGCATTGTAATTATACATCATGTTGAAGTTTAGTGTGATAGAAACATATAGCACACAGCACCCAGTGTGTTGCCCTCGGAATCCCTCCCGCTCCCTCCTCCTCCCCATTCATAAAATTGAAATTGGTGTTGATAACATCTCATATGTACCTAGGATTGTTTGAGCTGTTTCCTTCGTCATCTCTCTATTTTCCCCTCCCTTCTTTCCTCCTTCAAGTCCCTTTCCACTATCCTACTGGTATCTCCCCTTATTTATCTGAAGTCCCTTTTGGGAAATAGATCATTCTTGAGTCTGTGTCCAGTGATCTGTAACTGTCATCATACCACTAAAAGAGTCTGACTTTATGGTGGCTGATTTCATTATTTATTATTATTCAGATAATATGCCACAGGAAATAACAGTTATCAAATTTTATTTTCTAGGGTCTTGAAGAAGACCTTTTTGTTCATTTTGAGGGCCAACCAAAAGTAGCTGTGGTTTATAGAGAGTGTTCATGATCTTCAATCATGCACTACCACAGGTTTATTGATTAAAGCTTATTCAAATCTAACATATTTTTTAAAATATGTTCTCAATACAGAAAAATAGCATAGGATTGGAAGGCCAATTTAGAACAGAACTGGTTTTGAATCCTCCTCCAGACCTAGTAGCTCTGGGATCTTAAGCAAGATAATTAGCATTTCTGAGCCTTTTTTGTCTCATCTGAAGAATGGAGTTAGTAGTACTCACTTAGGATGCTGTTTGGAAGATTATCTCAACAAATATTTATCAAGTTCCTACTACATACCAGGGTCTATTCTGTAGATACCATGGTGACCAAAACAGAAGATTCTCATTCTTGTACAGGTGACCGTCTTAAATGGAACTGAATCTTTCTCTCCTGGTTCTTAAGTAGAGTGCTGCCTGGGAGTGAATTGGAACTGGATTTCTTGTACCCGTAGTTCTAAAATAATTATCCCTCTGTTGTAGACTTTAAGTTATAGTTCAGCTGCTGAAAAGATACATAGAATTCAATAGGACCATAAACTTTAACTTTAGTTATCCTTAGAGGCAGCATTTATATTTGCAATAAACATTTGCACTCTTTTTATTTTTGTTAGTATATACTCTTTGAAAGTAAACATGAGCTAAGTGTGGTGGTGCATGCTTATAATCTCAGTACTTGGGAGGCTGAGACTCGAGAATCTGGGTTTGCTGCCAGCCTCAGCTACTTAGTGAGGCCCTCAGCAACTTAGTGAGACCCTGTTTCAAAATAAAGAATTAAAAATAGGACTGAGGGTGTAGCTAGGAGGTGAATGCCCTTGGGCTCAATCCCCAGTACCTAAAAAAAAAAAATTAAAAATAAAAATAAACATGATTTGCATTATAATGTTTAGAAGGAAAGATATTCCTTCTTTTGTGCCTGAAGATTCTGAATGATAAGCTGTTACTGTTTCGTTGATGCAAAAAGATTTTCCCCTGAGATTTTTTTTTGGGGGGGAGGAGGGGTTAATGAGGATTAAATCCAGGTGCATTCTACCTCTGAGCTATATCCCCAGCCTGATTTTATTTTTATTTTGAAACAGGGTCTCTCTAGATTGCTGAGGGTCTCATTAAGTTGCTGAGGCTAGTCTCAGACCTGAGATCTTCCTGTCAGCCTCCTAAGTGCTGGGATTACAGGTGTACACCACCATGCCCAAATTACCCTGAGATTTGCCACTAGCCAAACTTGCACATATATAGCTGGTCCTTAAAAAGATCTTTTGTCAGTAGTTCTGATGTCACTGTTGGAGCAAGTGGCTTCTTCTAAGTGTTGGTGATTTCAGGGATGAAATTATCTAGAAAGATCTTTTTTCACATGTATTTTCTGCCTGGCATCATCAAAGTATACCCTAACCCTTTCAGGTATAACAAATGATAACCAGCAAGCAGGATAGATGTAATAATAATAACTGGATAATAAAGCATATTCAGATTGGTTATTTGAATATTAATTTATAGAAAAATATCTATTTTCTACTCACTTTTAGATCAATGAGTAAAGTAGAGTTTAGAATTTTTTTAATATTAATGAGTCAAAAACAATGTAATTGTCATTTATAACCCAGACAGCCTATCAAAGTCAACATTATCTTTATTTTAAAGGTTAGATTTGTAGGCCTTTCTTTCCAATGTGAGATTTTGTAGGATATGGCCATATTACTAGCTATATTTTTGTTTGTTTGTTTGTTTGTTTGTTTGTTTTTGCAGTAGTGGGGCTGAAACCCAGGGACATTCTACCTCTGAGCTACACCCCAAGCCCTATTTTTTATTCTTTATTTTAAAACAGTATCTCACTAAGCTGTGGAGGGCTTCACCAATTAGCTGATAAACTTGCAATCCTCCTGTCTCTACTAGCTATATTTTTAAATCTTCTATTATGAAACTATTGTTAGAATCTCAAACTGTTGGTGAAATTTCATCCAGTGTCATCTGAGGTAACTGAATTATAATGAAAAACCAATAGAACGGATCTTTAAAATGTTTTTGTCTCTGTATTAGCACACATGTGCATTTTGCATGGTTCCCTGCAGAGCTAATTATACTGTTTCAAAACAATAATAATAGTTAAGAAGATAAAAGATGGAACAATATAAAGCTACCCAACTGTGCAATGGCTCACCTGACATCCTTGGAATGTCACTGTAGTTACTAATGAGTCGGCACTCAGACCAGTTATCGAGAGGAGAATGTTGATGCAAAAAATGTCCACCATTTTAGTATTTCTTGCAAAATCATTTCTTTTATTTTCACTATGAATATAAACAGTACATTGCTCCAAAGATGCTCACCTTGATACCCCCTGCACATCTTTGACCTGCTAGCACATACCTGCCACCTTGCTCCATTTTGCTAACATACTTATTAGGGTTTGAAAATCATAAGCATTCAATCTCTCCTGCCTTTTCCTTGAATATGCAAATAGTGCAACAAAGCAAGACAAACATTTTTTTTTTCATGGCTCTTCAGGAAGTACTAAATAGACTTCAGACCTGCTAACCAGTCCTTTTCCAGTTCTGCCATCTTTGCACTCCTAAGGAAGTCTCCATGATTGAAATGTTAAATATATATGCCAACCCAGTTTTATCTAAGAAGCTCTTGGACTTCTATGTCCCTCTCTGAATTTCAATACCAGTAAGATTTGGATCTATGATGAATTTAAGGCTTTCGGTCTACTGTGCTTAGTGTGTAGTAGAGTGACCAACAGATAAAAAGAAAAAAAAAGGTGGGGAGAATGTTCCACTCAGATTTTGGGATTACATCTTCAAATATCGTAATATAAATCCATGCACTTCTTGTACAAAGTGGCTCAACTTTTCCAGAAGCAAATATGACATTGTTTCCCAACCCAATACTTGTACACACATAGTTTGGAAATATGTGTCAATAGCCTCAAAATCTTCATAGCCTTTGACTAGAAGAACATAATTTAACATTCAGACACTCGAAGAGTTTTATAAAAGTTATTTATCATAATATTTCTAATAAATAAAAATTGAAAATCCTTTACTAACTAATCCCAAGGATATAACTTGGTTAAATAAATTTAAGTATATTTTTGACTAGAGTTAAAATGGCATATCAGAAATTCTCATGCTATGATGTTCTGATAAAAACCTAAAACAAAATTGTATGCGCAGTATGACCTTAACTATGTATAAGTAATATGTACAAGGAGGGAAAAATAGCACACACACACCAAAATGTTATCTGTGGTTATTTTTATTCCTTTCTTTGGTTCCAATTTTTTTTTCTTTTTTGCCATACGTCCTTCTATGTCATGGAAATTTCCTAGGATGGATGTCGAATAAAGTAAAATTTCAAAAGTTAAGACACAGAAGAGAAAGACCAGTGGAGCAATTGCTGCCACGCACGTTTTTGTGTCCCTTCTCCCCCTTTGACGTGCGTCTTCCCTGGGAATGTACACCGCTCCTTCTACTGGAGAAATGACAACTGTAGAAAGACAGTGGTAAGAATCTGTGTCACCTAGTCTCTGTTCTTTTCCAGCACACGACTGTTCTGCCCTTTATATTAATCGAGATGAGGACGTCGCACCATCAGTATCCCAGCAGGAGCAGCGGGCTTGCCGCCATATGTACCTTCTCTGTGGGCTATATATTATGGTAAGGACCTTGCCTGCTGGCCCTTCATATTGTATTAGATTTTGCACTGCTAAATTTGGGCACATATTGCATTATGGATATAATCACTAACAGATTCACACTGTGTGCCTCATTTGGTCCAAGACCTGGGCTTTGTCTCGTTTCCCCAGATGCTTATATTTTTAGAAAGTATATGCCAAACCTCACACAGCAGGAATTTGTTGAACAATCCCATGTAAGCAGTGGTTCTTCCAAGACTACATTTTTCAACTCTTTTTCAAACTAAATGTTTTTCTTGGACACTTGTTTTATAGCTTAAGGGCTTTTTTGCTTGGGATTTTTTGTTGTTGCTTTTGTTAGGAGGAGTAGGGGAATTGCAACAAACAGAAATTAGAACAGAAGAAATGACCTCTCCGAGCAATGGCCTTAATAGGAAGCAAGTGAAAATGTACATTTTTCTGAATCTGGTTAAAACCTATTCCAGTATTAGCTATTGCGTATAGAATGTGTTTAATTGTTTTGTTCAGGGTAAATAAACCACAAGAAATCTCCATGTGGTGTGTTGGGTACAATGGAGTCCCAAGAGTCAGAGGCCAAATCTATCTGATAAGAGTTCTTGCCTGGCAAATTTAATTCACATTAATTTCAGTTTTTATCATGTTTTAACAGATCAAAAATTGTTTATTTTAGAATAGAAGATCGTTTATTTCTGTCTAAAATTCCACATCCTCTTTGATACAGTAACACACACAGAGACGGGGTCCTTCTCTCCAGTGTTCCTGCCTCTTGAGACTCTTTTGTCCTGAGTTCTGGGTTGCCATCCCCTCCCTTCAGCCTGCAGGACTGGATCGTGTTCTTCCGAACACTCCCACAACTCTACTTCATCCCGCCAAAAGCCCATAGCTCTTTGGGAGGCCCAGTGTCCACGAGCATTTGCTCCAGCCAGCCTAGAAATATAAAAAGTATAGTCAGTACAGCACTTCACATACATTGCATAAACAATCACATAATACCCCAGATCCGAGCAGAAAGAGAGTTTGCCCCTGGGATGTCACACCATGTGGCTGGATTTAAGGTGCATCTAGGCAACAGACTTCAGGCCCCAGGACAAACACACAGGGAAGCCCATTTCATTTGCCGCTAGTGATTAATTAAGTTTAAATCACTCTTTTCTAGGGATTTTCTCCACCCCCAAACCTTAAGTACTGACTTTCTCTGAGAGAAAAAGTCCAAGTGATCAGGACTGAGGGAAGAAATCTGACTAATATTATGTCTGAAAGATGAACCTATGTGCTTTATGCATATGAATTTGATATTCGATGGCTGTTACCTTTCAGAAGAGTCAAGTAAGGAAGCAACACAGTCATTCCAGACACATGCTACAAACTTTAAAGCATATCTGGAACTGCCTTCAGCATTAGCTTAAAAATCAACCTCTTATACCCTCACCCCCAGCCCCAAATACAGGCCTCATTTCTCTGCACATGAATTTTCTACCTATGGGACAAGAAAGTTCTCTCTAGGAACTGTGGTGTATTTCTGAGCATTTGTTTAAATGCTATTAAATTATTGTGTAGAGTCTCAGAGGTTTTAGGAACTATGTTCTTCCTGATGGCCTTTCCCCCACTGTGTGTACAATCAGTCAACGTTCCAAAGAGGCACAGGGGAAATACTACATAGTCCTCATTATAGACCCCCAAGATCCCTCATTAAAACGAAACATGCCTTCTGCTCTTCATGCCAAGTGAAGCCTGCCAGCTCCATGTACTCCCTAAGCAAACCGGTACTTGTTTGGACATGTATTTGCATTAACCAGCAAATTCCCTCAGATCAGTTCTAAGAAAGCTCTCGAAGTAGACTTTTTCCTTTGGTGTTCTGCCCTAGGCATTCCTAGCTATGCCAAGAGCTAAACAATGCCCCTCATGTCATGTCATGTTATACAAATCCAAGGATTTAATTATTATCCAAAAAAAAAAAAAGTACTGGCTTTCACTCCCTTCTAGACTATCTTAGGATTGATGGACCAATAAGACAACAGCGAAGTATTCTGGACATGAAATCTTTTGATAGCATTCCAGTGCTATAACTGGGCCTTCCAGAATCTCATGCCAAGAGGGAAGAAAGCACTCTTCTTATCACGTGCCGATTATAAAATAGATCTCCTTTACAATACTGAGTGAGGCTGAGCTGACACTATACCTCGGGGCTGCTGGCCAGCTGTCTGTCTGCTTTCCTCGGACTCTGACTCTCCAGTCCCAGGTCTCCCTCCCCATCTGGAGCTGCTCTCTTCCTGGGTTTGGATAGTAAGGGTCGAAAAGGCCAGGGAAGGATACTTGTACTTTCCCTCAGGGACTGGCACCCACTGAGTTCTCACCCTCTGTGGTTTCCTTTCCTAACCTCCTCTCCCCCCTCCCCAAGCTTAGCATCGGCTTCAGTGAGCATTCTCTCCACTGTGATTGTGTTGTGACGCACACACAACTTAGAGGAAGGAAGGTTTATTTGCTTATGGGTCTGAAGACTTCAGTTCATACATATAGTTCATTTACACAGGCTGCCAAGCAGGAGCCAGGACTACCGGCCCTCAAGGCATAATGACGGGAGGCAGAGAGTGCAAAGGGAGGAGGCAAGGGACATATACAGTCCCCAGACCACACCCTCAGGGACCTCCAGCCCTGTCCTGCCTTCAGAAACCTCACCCCCAGGGACCAAGCTCCAATCTTGGCTGCCTCCACATCATGAGGTCCAAGAAACCTTAAATAGTGATTCAGCCAATCACAGGAGCGCTGGGGCTTGGTTTTCAGCAACTTTTGCCTGGTGACTACAAGATTCTCCTGCAGAGCACCCTGAGAAGCCTATAAGTTGGTTATAGGCTTGGCAACTGAATTACTGAGCTCACCTTTCTCCTTTAGTACTTTGTCCAGTGATGCCAGGAGCAACCAGCCATCATCATTCTATTCCTTAGTTTTCTAGAAATGTTCAAAAGTATCCTGTACAGTCACTAAACTCCTTGCCTCTCAGGCAAATTAACAGCATCTAATGTACTGACTTTGAGTATCTGTCTAAACAGTTCATGTCATAATGCTCTCCATCGTCAGAAGGAGTCTTTAGCAATTTCAGGCCTAACCAAATTGGAGAGCCAACTCCAGAAACCACAAAACCAACTAAGGAAATACATCTGTACAATTCTGTTTCTCTAGAACCACTCCTGGTACCAAAATCTGTGTTAGTCAAGGTAATTTAGAGTATCATAATTCACAGGATATGAACATTATAAAAGGCATTTATCAAGTCAGCTGATACTCAGAAGCAGTGGAGTTCCATGTAGCCACCTGCATCCCGAGAGCCGGAGGAACCAGCAGCTGGTCACATGGTCCAAGAGCTGGAGTCTCAGGGTAGGGGCAGCCTGTAATGTGGTCCCAGTCTAAAACTGAACGGCCAGGAAACTCCCTGGAGAACCATCCGTGAGAGTCCAGTTAGGAGAGCAAAGGAGCTTAATCCGATATCCTCCGGCAGGAGCAGACACCATGCCTTCACCCAGGAAGGACTCAGCTCGCCTTCCTTGCTTCCTTGCTTCTTCCCTCTGCCACCGTTTACACCATCTGGGCCCCCAGCCTGTTGGACAGTGCTGCCCACATTCAGTGTGGGACTACCCCCCCATCCACTGTTCCACATGCCAATCATCTCATCAGCACACCTGAAGTCATGTAATCACAGGTGTCTCTTAATCTAGTCAAGTTGACAATCCAGGTTAACCACCACGGCACTCAAAGGCCATGCCAGATCCTCTATTAGACACTTCTACCTGTCCACCAAGTTTCTCTCTCCACTTGCCCAAATGTTTGGGACACAGATGCCCTCTAGTCCATTTGTGGGGCACTCATGACTTTTTTTTTTTTTTTTTTTTTTTTTTTTTTTTGCGGTACTGGGGATGGAACTCAGAGGCATTCTACCTCCGAGCTATACCCCCAGCCCTATTTTTTTATTCTTTATTTTGAAACCGAGTCTCACTAAGTTGCGGAGTGCCTCACTAGGTAGCTGAGGCTGGCCGCGAACCCGGATCCTCCAGTTTCAGCCTCCCAAATGCTGGGATTACAAGCGTGAGCCACCACGCCCGGCCACTCATGACTTTTTTACTGGATACCTCTATTCCATAATCACCTCCCAGATATTTCTCTGCACTCTATTGGTAGAAATATTGCCCTAATAAATGAGAGGATTCATATTATGTCATGCTGGATACAGCACAGAGAGGTCCCCTTGATCACTGATGTGACAGTGATTATCAAGGGTCATAATAGCTATCATTCTTTTGAGACAGATATTTTGCCAAGTGCTTTCCAAATATTATCTTATTCTGTTCTCCGTAATGATGCCTTGAGTTAGGCATTTCTTGCCTGTTTTACAGAAATAGAAGCAAAAGTTCAGAGAAGGTATATGATTTGCCCACGACAAGCCACTGGGCTTTGTCAGAACTACAGTACAAGCCCAGAAATGTGGCTCAGAGTGCACAATTAGCCATACCCTCACTGGCCTCTTCCTGAGTGAAGAGTAACTCTGTGGATGGAAGTGTTAAATAAGATTTTGCTTTTGTTGTAAAAAATCAGGAGCATCTAATGCAGTCACTTTCTCTCTCTCTCTTTCTCTCTCTCTCTCTTTGTGTGTGTGTGTGTGTGTGTGTGTGTGTGTGTGTGTGTGTGTGTGTGTGTGTTACTAGGTATTGAACTCAGAGGCTTTCTACCTTCGAGCTACACCCCCAGCTCAATTTTATCTCTTATTTGGAAACAGGGTCTTGCTAGGTTGACCAAAGTCTCACTACTTGCTGAGGCTGTCCTGGAACCTGCGCTCCTCCTGTCTCAGCCTCTCAAGTACTGGGATTACAAGCGTGCACCACCACACCTGGCTCACTTTGTGTGTCTCTTTAAATAGTCCAGGTCATGAATTATCAGCACAATCCATCTATCGAGACCTAACCAAAATGGAGCACCCACTCACCAGAAGCAGCCAAGTCTAGGAGTCAAGCCCATTTCCTGGGTTGGAATTCTGCACCTCTAATTCACTCTTCTGTGTTCTAGCTTATTCAGATGTGAAACAGGGAGAAAGACAGTATGTCTCTCACAGGGCTGTTGTGAGGACATACTCAGTGACTGTATGTAGAGCCCAGAGAACAATGTCAGTAAAAAGTTTCTATATTTGCTAGTGCTAGTGTCTGTTTTGAGAAGCCCCTCAATAAACAGTAATAAAAGCACCTCATGTTTTCTTTTGAAAGGTTTCAGAATTTTAATCACAGCATCATCCACTTTTTTTTCCTTCTTTGACTCATTCCAATTGCTCATACTTTCTTTGCTTCCTCTAAAGGATATAAAAATGCCATTTTTTTATTGTGTCAGGACCCTAATGGCTTCAGATAAATTCCATATTCGAAACCACATGATCCCAAATGTGTTCATAGAGGAACTTTCCAACATAGAAAATAAAATCAGAATGAAGTCCAATCTTTGCTCTGTGATATGATCCTGAATCATCCTGTATCACATTTTACTTCCCCCCAAACTTGATTATCTCCCAGCCACCCCATTGTGAATTCTTTTTTGTTTTTTCACTGAAATTTTTATGAGTTTTCCCAACTGTATGCTGGAAACATACATTAGTGCTGTTTTGAGAAAAATTCTCAAAAACAAAAATAAAAGTACTCAAAAAGTGTTCGAATTTTCAGATGTGAATGAGTAAAACTTTTAGCAAGAAAAATGAAATTTTAAATCACATTAAAGTCTTCCCATTTAGCCAGGCATGACAGTGCACAACTGTAATCCTAGCTATTTGGGAGGTTGAAGCAGGTTTTGAAACCAACCTGGACAACTTAGCGAGACCCTATCTCAAATAAAAAATAAAAAAGGCTGGGGATGTAGGTCAGTGGTGGAGCACCCCTGGGTTGAATCCCATTACTGCAGATAAGTAAATAAATGACAAATCTGGCCAACATGTCATTATTCTTTGACCAAAGGATAACATTTTCCCCTTTTTTTCCACCGTAACTGCGGCCATGTTAACTTTTACATCTCTAACGGTGCCTGAAAGTTTCCTGGTTTTCTGACATTGGAGAATGGGGCCCAGGCTGAAAGAACAGTTTTAAGTCTCTCACATTCTGAAGAGAGAGACTTTTATTGGGGCTCATAAGAGACAACCAAAGGACTCTGTTCCCTCACCTATCACCAAAGCCATGCATCCCTTCACCATGGCCACCTCTGCCCCCAGCCAGAGGGGGAGAGGGTCTCTGCAAACTGGAGTGTGAGGTCTGGGGGAACCCTTGGGTTATGGAAATATGCACCTATGAGAAGAAGCAGCCTGGAAGGGAAGTGCCTCTGGACCCTCACCAAAGCCAAGTGTGAGAGGCTGCAAGAGAAGAGCAAATGCTGGAGCTGAAGCAGGAATCTCATTGAGGAAGCCGACTCATTAACCTCTGTGCCTCTTACCTGTGCAAGAAAAAGAGCCTTGGAAGAGTATGGCAAATGGAGGAAGGACAGCTGCAGAACAGTCTGTGAGCTCATCACTGGATGCTTCAAAGATGGATGAGTTTCTTGGGGACCTGGTTTGACACAGTAGAAGGCCTGGCACTGAGCTGCTTTAGTGGCTCACCCAAGAAGTCCAGCCCCGGGCAGGACTTACCCAGCAGCAAGAAACTGTGAGGTATTCTGCCATAGGCAAGAGCTGAGTAGTGTTGAAGAGGTCCAGGGACCAGCCATATCCTCCACAACAAGAAACTCTGCAGTGGAGAAGCCCTGCAGAGACTCCTGCAAATCGCACACATGCAAAAGGGAGCGCCTGCACCTCAGCCTCACAGCTTTGATCAGTACAGGGAAGAGACATCCCAGAACCAGGCCTTGCCCGCTATTTCAAGGTACAGGAATGGGTGGTAGAACAAAGAAGCAAAGCCCCATTCACTGAAGCCTCCAGCAATAAGCCTGGCCTGTTTGAGGATAGTAGGAAGCCAGTGTGTTGGAGCAGAACCAGAAGGGCCAGAGAACAGGGACTCCTGGAGTTGGGAGGATCACACAGGGCCTTGGAGGTCATTGTAAGAACTTTGTTCTCAATTCAGAGTGAAATTGGGAGTCATTGAGGAAGGTTTAAACAGAGAATCCACATGCTCTGAGATGTTTCCTTTTTGGGGGTGGAGAAATTTTACCTCTGAGCTACACCCCCAATCCTATATTTTCCTCTTTATTTTGAAACAGAGTCTCACTAAATTGCAGAGAGCCTCACTAAGTAGCTGAGCCTGGCCGCAAACCTGGATCCTCCGGTCTCAGCCTCCTAAGAACTGGGATTACAAGCCTGCGCCACCATGCCTCGCTTGATCTTGTTTCTAAAGGATAGTTTTGGCTGCTAGGACAGTCCCAGTACTTGGAAGGCTGAGACAGGAGTGTCAGAGGTTCAAGGCCAACCTCAGCAACTTAGCAAGACCTCATTTCAAAATAAAAAATAAAAAAGACTAGAGGTGTAGCTTGGAGATAGAATGCCCCTGGGTTCAATCCAAAAAAAAAAAAGAAAGAAAGAAAGGGAAGGAGGAAAAGAGGGAAGGAAGAAAGAAGAGAAGAGATAGGGCTATGGTGGTGGCAGGATTCATGAAGATAGAGCAACAGAACTTCCTGACCAAAATCTATAAGTTCCAAACTCAGCTCCTTTAATAATGTTTAACCTTGGTAAGGGGAGACAAAAGAATGCCCACTTCACTCCCAAACGTAGCCATACCCCAATCCCCAGAAAAGTGGATATGTCACTTTATATGGTACATGGCAAGGGGACCTTTGCAGGTGTGATCAAGTTGAGGACCTTGGCTGGAGGAGATTAGCCTGCACCGTCCAGAAAGACCCAGTCTAATCCCAGGAGTCCTTTGATGTGGAGTGCCTTCCCCTGCTGTGGTCAGAGCGGATCAGGACTACTGAAGAACAGTTGAAAAGACACAATGTGAAAAGGATTCACGCTACTGATGTTGGCCTTGAAGATAGAGGAGGGGGACCAGGAGTGTGGGACGGGGGCCATCTCTAGAAGCCAGAAAAGATGAGGAGACGGATTCTCCTCTAGAGCCTCCAGAAAGAAACAGCCCTGCTGACATCCTGATTTTAGCCCAGCAGAATCTATGTTAGACAGCCAACCTACAGAATTATCCGATAAATTTGTGTTGTTCTCAGCCACAAAGTTGTCAGCAATAGAAAACCAATACAGTTGAGCAAATCACTTACATCTGTGTGGGCCTCAGTTTCTCTGCCTGTAAAAAGAAAAATAAGGTACTTATCAGAAAGAATTGCTGTGAGAATCATAAAAATGGGTATCAAATGCCCACCACATAATTTGCACTCAATATGGTGCCATTATTATATTTTGTTTAGAGTCACTCCTGGGAGCTTAAACTCAGTGCCTTTCTGCATCTTTCTTCCCTCATTAACCTGTTAGGCACAAGTCCAGATCTTCTCATTCAGGTGTTCCCTGTTTTCATTCCCCTCTTCTTACCCTCACTTAGTCTCGTGTTTACCACCTGTAACGTGGGAAAGAACGCCTGCCTCCCAGAGCTCTGAGGAGTAATGAGCACGCGGGGATGCTCAAGCAGTGAAAGTATTTTTCCTTCCCTCCGGGCAACAGAAATACTGTGTCTACAGTCTCTGCGAGAAAGGCCCATTTCTTCTCTCTTCCCACCAACCTTATTTTATTTTCATTTTAGTCTCCACTTTTCTTAGGGTTTTGGTCCTGCTCATGGGATGTGTGTCTCCTGGCAACCTATTAAGAATGCTAAAGAATTCTCTGGACTTTTCGTATGGTTCGTGCATCGAGCTATTTCTGGAGCTCTGCCTTTCCCCTGAGAACGGAGAATGTCATTGCTTTCCCATTATTCCAACCTACTTGTTTCCACCAGCGCGTTGTTGAGAGTATGTCGCGTTCTCATCTCCTAAGAAGAAGTCTTTCTGGGTGGCTGAGGGCTTAACAACTGAGAATGTGGCTCCCACCGGCCCCTCAGAGTGTCCACTGAGGCAAAGGGCAAATCAGTTCCTTAGACCGGCTTCTGGATGGAAGAGGCCTGTGTCTGTCATCCATCTCCACTCCCAGTCCTTATGGTCTGGAGTTTCATCTCCTCCTAGCCTCAAGAGCTGGCTCTCAGACCTTCTGGGCATACCTGCAGAACTAGAATCACATGTGCTATAATGCTTGCCCCACCCCACAGTCATTTCCTATCTGCTCATGGTCTCTCCCACTCTCCTCAGCTTCCCTACAACCACAGCAAATACTGCTTCTTTTCTTTTGTCTGCTGCAATCACCAGGTGGATGTCGCTTGTGTCTTTAATGCCACTTGGTGATTCTTCCCTGTAGACATCTCTGTCCACTCCCCTTTGGCTCCACCCCACTCTCCCCAGTCCTCTCAACAGACGGCCTGGCCTTTTATGTCATGAAGAAAAGAAAGAACTTAAACAGGGACTTCTTCACTCCTGCAACCATATGTTCTGCACCCGTCCTCTCCTTGCCCAGGAGATGAGTTTCTACATCATCTCCTCAGGGCGCTAGCCCAGGCCCCTTTCCATTCTTCTGGGTCCTCGTCCATGGATTATAGCTTCATTCTTCTGTAACTTCAGTCTAACTCTTGGGTTCTTCCCATCAATATTTGGACACAATCTAGTCTTTGTCTTTACTTGCTCTTCTAGGACTGCCCCCTGGACATACAACTGCTGCCCCATTCTGTGCTCAGAACCGAGTCGCTCTGAGTTGTCTCATGCATTCAAGAGACAGGATAATGTAGTGGCTGAGAAAATGAATTCATGAGCCCAGACTGCCTGAGCCTGAATTCTCCCTTTGCTACGTGAGGTTGGACAAGTCACTTAACCCATCTCTGCCTTGTTTCCTCACCTGTGAAGTGGGTTAAAAATAGTACCTACCTCATAAGGATGTGATTATTAGAATAATGTTAGTCTTTAGTGTAGGTAAAGTGTGTAGGAAAATACCTAGTACAGAGTAGGTACTGTTGTTGGTGTTGTGGTTGTTGTTTTTTGGGTTTTGTTTTGTTTTGTTTTGGGTATTGGGGATTGAACCCAAGGGCATTCTTCCTCCAAGCTACACAGCCAGTCCTATTTTTTATTCTTTATTTTGAAACAGGGTCTCACTAAATTGTGGAGGGCCTCACTAAGAAGCTGAGGCTGACTGCGAACCCAGATCCTGTGGTCTCAGCCTCCCAAGTACTGGGATTACAAGTGTGCGCCACCACACCCGGCTTGTAGTTGTTGTTGTTGTCCCAGTCCAGCGTGGCTTAAGCTTTCGTTGCTTTAGCAAGACCTTTGCTGACTTCGAATTTGTTGAAGTCATGGAATGCTTTGTAAGCCTCTTTTTAATTAACACCCTATTCCCCCTTCCCTGAACACTCTGTTCTCCTGACTTCAGGGATATCACAGTCTCCTCTCCCTCACCCCCAGTTCTCATGACGATCACCTCCACTTCCTTACTGGCTCATCCCACTCTACCCAAACCTCCATGTTGCAGTTCTTCGGAGCCCAACCACAGCCCTCTTCTGTCACTGCCCATTCTCTCTGGGCAGTGACAAAGGTTTTAAATGAAAGCAAAGTAGTGAAAATGAATACATATTACATATGTGTGTTGTATATGTACCCCATATACACACCTCTGTTACACTTAGCTCAATAGTAACCACATACAGTGTTTACAATACCCCTACCATCCATTTCTCTAACATTGAATTTCAGCTTTATTGTCTCTTCTCCCACCTGCCTGATTCACTTAAATTGCCAATTTAAGCTGATAAACTTGTAGGAGAAACCTCACAGCCACTCCTTGTCCAAGTGGCATCCTGTATGGGAGACGATCCAGTTTGGGTAATAAAAACATTTTAACCAGATGAAAATTTAATTTATTAGCAAGATTATAGCCTCGGCATTTCCCCAAGGTGAGCCTTCTCAGTGTCTCTGAGAGACTGAGAGTACTTTGAAGGCGCGGGACGCTTTCTCTGGTGGGCTGCACTGAAGGCATTGTGGATCTTGCAGTGACTCCAGTGCTGCCCAGTCTCACCGTTAGCAGATAGTTTCCATAGGCAGCAACATTCAGGAGGGAAATAGTTCCCAGGCATCTGTCTCTCCCACGCACTAAGCAGTGTCTGGCTCCCAGGAGACACAAAATAAGAACTGTTTGAAAGTAAACAATTCAGCTGAGGAGATATCTGCACCAGCATGAGCTTCTACTCCAAGAAGCCATAGAACCTAAAACCAAAAGACCATTTGTTTGAGATGAATAGAGATGGCAGGAGAAACTTGGCTGAGAATCACCATCCAAAACTGACTTTATACATGTAAGTAGACTCATTTCCCTAATTATTTTCAAAGTAAGAGGAGAATCTTGATTATTATGACCATAATATTTTAAATTTTCCATATTCTGAAATATCTAGAGTCATGCTAATCCAACACAAAGTTCATTTACTT
The DNA here is from genome assembly GCA_004027655.1 of Graphiurus murinus. Lineage (NCBI taxonomy): Eukaryota > Metazoa > Chordata > Mammalia > Rodentia > Gliridae > Graphiurus > Graphiurus murinus. The sequence continues at coordinate 204,519 of PVLC010000030.1, read as the reverse complement.
TCTCAAACAAGTGTCGATTGAGTGCCTATCAGATGTCAGTCATTGTGTCAGGTCGGGGAGGTAGACAATGTAAAATGCTTTGGCTCTGACCTCAAGGAGCTTACAGTCTAGTGAAGGATGCTGGCAAATAAACAAATGCCATATGGTTAATAGGGCTCTTTATAAAAGGAGAAACAAGTGGAGCTCTGGGAACATAGAAACAAGGTTCCCTAAATCAACCTCCGTCATGAAAAGCTTCCCAGAGGAGGTGGCACAGAAGCCACTCCTTTGAGTCAAATAGGACTTATGAAGGTCCAGGGTAAAAGTGTCCCCCAAAGAGGAAAGGACAGTCTAGAGGCAAAAGAGAAGGAATGATAGTCAGCAAGCCAAAGAAATTCAATGCACCTGCCGACCAATGACATCTAACCGGTCACTACAAGAGAAATTCTTCTCCAGTCACTACAGCAGAAAGTCTGCCTTGACCCTCCCCACCAAAACCTTTATTTTACCTTTCCACAATGTACTTCCCTGAGCAAGGACTTTGGTGGTTGGATGGTGTTAGGCTGGTTGGTTATTTTTTCCCTTTCCTATGCCATTAGGTTTTCCAGAGCTGCTCCTTCTCAGCCTCCTGGGAAGGCCCCTTTCTTCTGCACACTCCCTAATGTTCCAAACCTCTTGGCAAGCTTACACACACTGTCGCCCATCCATTTTTCCACTTCTTAGCCAGAGAGTTTGTTTTTAAAAATGAAAATTTTATTATGTCAATCCTTTGAAAATACTTTAATCAGGGAGGCTGAGACCGGAGGATCTGGGTTCGCGGCCAGCCTCAGCTACCTAGTGAGGCACTCCGCAACTTAGTGAGACTCGGTTTCAAAATAAAGAATAAAAAATAGGGCTGGGGGTGTAGCTCGGAGGTAGAATGCCCCTGAGTTCAATCCCCAGTACCGCAAAAAAAAAAAAAAAAAAAAAAGAAAATACTTTAATCACTTATTTTTCTACTTTGAGGTTTCCGAGTTGTTGGAGGTTTTTGTTGTTGTTGTTGTTGTTTGTTTGTTTTTTCCTTCCTGTTTTGATAACACTTTTACTTTTCCTTGCACAATGATGTTTCATTGGGCTGTAGTATTCTAACATGATAGTAGAAAAACAAAATGTGTAAGTCACCCTTAAAATCTGAGCCTTAAGTACAAAAATCTTACGTAAATTACAATGATGCATAAATTTACAGGTACAAACACAAACCATTTTGCAATAATAGTGAGTACTTTAGCCCCATGATACTCTCCTGGGAAACACTGGGTACGAAAGAAAAATGGAATCTTAAGGCTTGGGGTTAGCTTTGTTTTCTAGCTCTGCTGGAAGACTGTAGGAAGAAGTGACAATTCATTCATAAATTCTCTCCAGCCTCTAGAGGAATCCAAGCTTTGTCATCAGGACTCTGTTGAGATCTGCTCATTCCCTAGAGGAGCAAATAGCTCAGGAGAAATTGTCAGCCTGCCAAGGAGCCACCACAGCAAGCCAAGTCCCTTCCATAAACACATTACCCTCAGACTACCTTTACTGCACGAATACCCAACCACATGTACTAACCGTTAACCAAAGTTATGTAAAGAACTTTATAAAAATACATGATGATGATTATGATGATGAAATACTTTACTAAAGTACAATGTGAAATAGTGCTATTTACCTGCCTATCAGACAAGGACAAATGACTTTTTATTTTTCAGAGGTACTGAGGATTGAACCCAGGGGCATGCTACCTCTGAGTTACAGCCCACACCTATTTTATTTTACTTATTAGTTTGAAACAGGGTCTCACGAAGTTGCTGACGGCCTTGCTAAGTTGCTGAGGCTGGCCTCAAACCTTCAATTCTCCTATCTCAGCCCCCCAAGGATTACAAGTGTATTACCACCACGCCTGGCTCTACTAATTTTTTTTAAAGGCATATTCCATGCAGATGAGTCTAACAGAAGATATACACCTCTGCTAAGACAAACTTATTTTTAAAATCTCCCCCTTTTTTCCCAGGTTTTTTTTTTTTTTGGTCTATTGTTTTTTTTTGGGGGGGTGCTTTTTGTTGTTGCTTACTTTGTTTGTTTGTTTGTTGGTACTATGGATTGAACCCAAGGGCATTCTAACTCTGAGCTACATCACCAACCCTATTTTATTTTATTTTGAAACAGGGTCTCACTAGGTTATCACACTGGTCTCAAGCCTGCAATCCCCCTGCATCAGCCTCCCAAGTACTGGGATCACAGGCATGCACCACCGCACTCAGCTTAAAACTTCTCCTTTGTGACTATGATAGGATTAAACACCCAAATAGCATTTCTTCTTTTTCTCATTTTTGAAACTTGCTTTTTGTTACCTTCACCACTGAACACTATCTCAACTGGTCTTAAAGGTCTCATGAACTTTCTTGGAACATTCCTTCAATCTCATCCTAATAACAGTTGGTGCTGAGAAATCTGAAGCAAGCTTTGTTTCCTTGTAAAATGACTTACCATTATTTCAGAATACATTTTAAGATTCTTTCCTTGAATTTAATAATTTCCTTTCAGGTTAAATTCATCTCCTTAATTTTTTTTACCTTGTTCACAAAACATGTTTTCAATTTCAGATTAAGAATTTTTTAAATGTAGGATGTTTTTCTAATAGGTAATAAATGTATTTTTATTATTTTGTTTTTCTCCCTTCAAAAATGGTGCTCATAGCTGGGTGTGGTGGCACATACTTGTAATCCCAATACTTAAGAGACTGAGACAGGAGGATCATAGGTTTGCAATCAGTCTCAGCAACTTAACAAGGCCCTCCACAACTTAGTGAGATCTCATTTCAAAATAAAGAATAAAATAGAGCTGGGGGTGTAGTTCAGAGGTAGAATGTCTCTGTATTTAATCCCCAGTACCACACACAGCACACACACACACACACACACACACACACACACACACACACACACTGCTCATCACTCATATGCACATTTGATCATTAGGGCAAACTTCTACTGCTGAACTAAGAAAGTACAGTGTATCTGTCAGCTGTCCATTTAAAAGTATTTGCAGTGAGCAGTGAACAGTCCAAACTCATGGGCCTACTCTCCAGTCTACCCCTGGTGGAAGTTCAAGACATAAGCCAGACACAGCATTTGCACTCAAAGGAGAAACAGTCTTAATTTCCACTGTGGTTCACTCCACAGCTGGGACACCTGTCTATGTTTTAAGGTCAATAATACTAGAATATATGGTCATGCAACCAGATCAGATGGTGCATGTTGTATGGGCATCTGGATTCTTTCCAATGTAAGCATCATAGCTCACAGTTGAATTGGAAGTGCTCTCCTGGATATTACCTCTTCCATATCCGGGGAAGAACTGGATCTGGGACCAGGACTTCACTGCCAGTGCTGATCAACTAGCTCCCAGGAAGGTCACTACTCCTCCCCAGAGGGGAGGGTTAGCAGCCATAGCTTCTGTTTGACATCCAGGACAGGGAGGCACCACTTCTTGACCTCCTATACAATTTCCTTCTCTCTTATGATAAGGCTATAGCCATCCTTTCCTCCTCCTCCTCCTCCTCCTCCTCCTCCTCCTCCTCCTCCTCCTCCTCCTCCTCCTCCTCCTCCTCCTCCTCCTCCTCCTCCTCC
>PVLC010000030.1:74037-191012 GCA_004027655.1 Graphiurus murinus | reverse complement strand
ATGGATACATAATGATAATGAGAAAAAATAGAAGCATACCACTACAAAAAATAAATCAAATCATTGAGAAAGATGATCAAAGAACAGAGGAACAAGAGGTTTATAAACAGAGAAAACAATGAATTGGCAATAGCAAGTCTTTAGCTATCAATAATTACTCTAAATGCAAATGGATTAACCAGTAAAATTGGTACATACCTGGGTTCAATCCCTAGTACTGCATTGAATAAATAAATAAATGAAAATAGATTAAACTCACCAGGAAAAAAAACATAGAATGGCTAAATGGATTAAAAAAAAAAAGTCTAACTATATGTTGTCTACTGTATGTCTGTAAGAAACTCCTCTTAACTTAAGGAGCATACAGTCAGAAAATCAATAAGGAAGTAGCAAACTTGAACACTAGAGACCAAATGGATCTAGTAGGCATATGCAGAAGATCCAACCCAACAACAGCAGAATATACAAGCTTCTTAAGCATGTGTGGAACATGCTCCAGGATGATTGCATGCCAGGTCACAAAACAAGCTGTAAACATTGTTGGAAGACTGACATCTCCCCAAGTCCTTTCTGACCACAATGGAATGAAATTATGTATCAAAAACATTAGGAAAACTCACAAATACATACAAATTAAATAATGTAATCCTGAACAACCATTGGCTCAAAAAAGAAACCAAAAGGGAAGTTAGAAGATATGAAAATGTAAATACAACATATCAAACCTTATAGAATGAAGCAAAAATAATACTAAGAGGGAACTTTACAACAATAAACACTACTTTTGTGTTTTGTTTTGTTTTGGGTACTGAGGATTGAACTCAGGAACATTCTGCCTCCAAGCTACACCCCAGCACTTTTTATTTTTATTTTGAAACATGGTCTCACTAAGTTGCCGAGGCTGGACTTGAACCTGAGGTCCTCTTGTCTCAGCCTTCCAAGTACTAGGATTATAGGCATGCACCACCACCCCCAGCCTACTTTTTTTTTTTAAGAAGAAGAAAGCTCAGTGGTAAGAACTCTTGCCTAGCATGCTCAAGTCCCTAGAGACCCAGCACCACACACACACACACACACACACACACACACACACACACACGCACACACACACCCCTCAAATGAGCAAAGTAAGGTCAGAGTTAGTAGAAGGAAAGAGCTAATGCATAGTAAAGCAGAATGAATGAAATACAAAATAGAAAAACAATAGAGAAGATTGATTTTTGAAACTCTTAACTAGGCTAACTTAAAAATAAGAGAATTAGAAAACTCAAGCAAAACTGGAATTGAAAGATGTGGCATTACAACTGATGCCATGAAATTGAAAAATGTATAACGGAGTACTATGAACAATTATATACCAACAATTATATGCTAACCTATATGAAGTGGATAAATTCTTAACATCCAACCCATCGAGATTGAGTTTAAGGAGAATCTGAAGGCTTGAATAGCCCAATAACAATCAAGAAGACAGACACGGTAACAAAAAATCTCCCAAAAAAGCCAGGCACAGTGGCATATGCCTGTAATCTCAGTATTTGGGAGGCTAAGAAAGGAGGGCTGCGGGTTCAAGGCCAGCCTCAGCAACTTAGTGAGATACTGTTTAAAAAAAAAAAAAAAAAAAAATATATATATATATATATATATATATATATATATATATATATGTATATATATGGCTAGTGGTGTAGCTCAGAAGTAGAATGCTCCTGGATTCAAATCCCAGTACTCCCCCCAAAAAATGTTTTCCAATGAAGTAAAGTCAAGGATCAGTTGGCTTTACAGGTGAATCCTGTCTAATATTTAAAGAAGAATTAACACCAGTCCTTTTAAAAACTACCAAAAAATAGAAAGGATGACTTCTAAACTTATTTTATGAGGCCAGCATCATTCTGATACCAAAGCCAGACAAAGATACCACTACAAGCCAATGTCCCTGATGAATGTAGATGCAAAAATCCTCAACAAATTGTTATCGATCTGAATACAACAACACATTAAAAGAATCATATATCATGACCAAGTTGGATTTACCCCTGTGATGCAAGGTTGGTTCCACAAATTTGAATCATTCAGTGTGACACACGTTAGTGGCTTGGAATACAAAAATCACATGATCATCTCAACAGAGGCAGAAAAAGCAGTTGGCAAAATCCAACACCCTTTCATGATTTAAAAAAAAAAAAAAAAAAAAAAAAAAAAAAAAAAAAAAAAAAAAAAAAAAAAAAAAAAAAAAAAAAAAAAAAAAAAAAAAAAAAAAAACTCAAACTATGCATTGAAGAAAACTACCTCCATACAGTGAAGGCCGCTTATGAAAATCTCACAGATAATATACTCAGCAGTGAAAAACTGAAAGCTTTCCTTTCCCTTCCTCTAAGATCAGGAACTTGACAACGGTGCCCACTCACACTACTTGTATTGAACACAGTAGTAAAAATCCTGATCAGAGTATTTAGGCCAGAACATGAAATAAAAGGCATGCAATCCAGGAAAGAAGAAGTAAAATTATCTCTGTCTGCCAACAAAGGAACACATATGTAGAAAACCTTAAAGATTTCCCCCACCAAAAAAACCTATTGCACTACTAAATTCAGTAAAGCTGCAAGATACAAAGAAAAGTTGGCAATGAGAAAGATTGGTAATCCAAGGAGGAGGCAAGATCAAGGAAGATATTACCATGGTAGGGAAAGTCCTAAAAATAAGCATCTAGCCAGGCGTGGTAACACACACCTCCTAGTACTTAGGAGTCTGAGAGAGGAAGCTCACAGGTTTGAGACCAGCCTCAGTAACTTAGCAAGACTCTGTTTCAAAATAAAAAATAAAATAAGGCTGTGGGTGCAGCTCAAAGGTAGAATGCCCCTGGGTTAAATCCCCAGTACCGAAAGGAGGTGGGAGGAAGCATGTAGTGGAGAGACTGAAAAGATTCTAGAGAGAAACCAAAGATAATAATTACTGAAAAATAAGATTTTCTGTTGCGGAATTTAGGATGCTCCCCCTCTCCCCCTCCAATTTTAAATGTATCACTTCTTAGTGCTGCAGCCAACTTCCATGATCACTGAGGCCATTATGGTCCCTTGCTGAGCGCCCCCCCCCCTCACTCCGCTCCCTTCTGAAAGAACATGCATTCCCCATGGTGTTCAATGTGTCAACTTGATGTTTGGCACCTGTATGCTTTCAGAAGTTCCAAGTGATTAAAGTTAAGGAAAAAAAAAAAAAAAAAAACAGTCATGACTTTTATGAAGGGAAATTCAAATTGAATTCTTTCCAGGAAAACATCACCATAAAACCAGGTAGACTGTAGAGAGTGGGGCTCGGTGGAAGCAGATCATTTGCAATCAGCTTAGATACATGCCAGGAGATGTGCTAGAGGAAAATATTCTAAAGCCTGCCTCTATGGATAAATCACTCTGATATTCACGATTTAGAACCAGGAAGAGAGAGCACATTACCTCATAACAGCAACTCATTCTGGGAGACACACATAATTTGCCTCTTTCCCCAGGGATGGGTGGAGGGACTTGTAACCTTGAAAGCATTCTCATGTGTGAGAAGTACAGGAAAATATTATATATTTCTGCTTAAGAGAAGTAGTGGGAATGGGTTTATGTCCTTTGCTTGCTTTTTTAAAAAATCTGACATAGTTCACTGTGCTAAAACATTTTCATTACCTCTTAATTACTTCTCTAAGGTAGGCAGTATTTTTATATCCCTTTACACCCTTTACTATGTGGGAAATTGAGGCTCAAAGAACTTTAAAAATATCTAAAGTGGCCCAACAAATATATGGATCAGTAATACCAGTACTTGGGAAGCTGAGACAGGAGGATTACAGGTTTGAAGCCAGCATGTGATAACTTAGCAGACCCTGTTACAAACTAAAAAATATATATTCAAAGGGCTGGGGGCATAGCTCAATGGTAGAGAGCCTCTGGGTTCAATCTCCAGTACCACAAAGTAAATGCATGTGGACCAGCTGGAAGTGGTTCCAAAGTACGGATGACATAGCTGTATAGACAGGATTAGCTACATCATTTGTGGGACTCAGGACAAAATACCGATGTGGCTCCCTTGTCCAAAAATTATCAAGAATTGCAGGATGGTGACAGCAGATCATTAAGCCAAGTATGGGACCCTTCTGAGCATGGCACCCTGTATGACTGCACAGGACATGCACCCAGAAAACCTGTATGACTACACAGGACATGCACCCAGAAAACCTGCCACATGTAGATCCACCCCGAAAAAATGCTCCATCGAAAAAAATGAGTACATTAAAAATGGGATGAGTATTAAGTGATGATGATTATGCCTCCAAATATTATCTTAAAAAAGATTCTTGTAATCCCACAGTACATGAATAATAAATCCTTAGAATTGCATCTAATGCTGAGCTAGAGAATTATTTCAACACTACTTCCCATCTGATCCCCATTTTGGCACTTACAGGAGAATTGGTGCATTCATTTTCTGGCACTACCATGTACTCTTCATCTGGGAGAACTTTTTAAGCCCCATTTCCATCTAAGCAAATGTCCCTTGTCTGGGATCCACAACCCACCACCACTCCATAATCTCATCCCTACTGCCGCCCACCCCACCTGAGCCAAGGTAAAAACTCAAGAAATGTTTGTTAGGGGCTGGAGATGTAGCTCAGTGGTAAAGGCCTTGGATTCAAACCCCAGCATAAAAGAAGAAAAAAGAAAAAGTTTGTTGAGTAAATGAATGAGGTGATGAACTCCAGAAGACTCCAGCAGAATTCCATATTGCCCCAAATGTAGCAAGAGCAAGTCTCCATGCCATCACTACTCAGGAGATTGTCCTGGGGACCTTTTAAAACAGGCCTAAAATTAGCCAGCTGGATCTAAAGAGAGTGCCATGTCTAAAGTCAGCATTCGAGCTAAGGTTGAAGCTGCCCTTGAGAAGCCCTTCGGGCATCAGGTTGGAGGTACCATGAGAGGGTGCAGAGATCTGCTGGTGAGAAGCTGCACGCCCTCTGTCTCACCCAGGGCACATGCTCATTGCCTGCCACGCAGCAGGGTAAAAGCACACATGACAGATTACTTCTTCAGAGGTAAGTCACTGCCTTCTCTGAAGGAAGTGTTCCATGCTTTATCCCTGCAGTGGTTTCCCCTCTCCTCGGGGGAAGTTATAAAATATGGTCTCTGAATTTTATAAGACATTCAATCTTGTGTTAAAACTTCACCAAAAGTGATTTATCTTGCGTCTTGCAACATTTCTGCATCTCGCACATTTTCTATAATGAGTATGAATTATTTTTATAGTCAGTGGGAAAAGAGAAAAACTTTATAGAGAGATTTCATACTTAGATCTTTTTTTTTTGGAGGGGGGAGGTTCTGGGCACATTAAAAGCTTTCCAGAGCCCTGTTCCCATCCATCACAGGCAGGCCTTCAGTGCAGTAAAGCAGCCTGGTGCATAGCTAAAATGCTCAGGGGTACAGCCCAGCTTCTCTACTGCTTAACCTCCCCAGGCCCATGTATCTTCATCTGTAAAATGGTACTAACATAGTACCTTCCCCCAAGGAATTGCTCCTATAAATCACTTAGTATAATGTCAGTTACTAAGCATTCAATATATCTGGCTATTAGCCATCTTGTGTGTCTAATGAGCTGATAACCTAGCTCTCAAACAACATAGCTTCCCATCTCAATGTGAATAATAAAAAATATATATATTAAATCCTCTCTGAAATAAAGGAATCTTATAAACACGGGTTTCAGTGGTAAGGTAGGTATGTGTGTCTGTCCAGGATAAATAAGAGTAATGGAACCAGAAAGGAAGGGATGATATGTCCACCGTGCTACAGCTCCGCAAGGATGAAATTTAGCCTTGTGACAAAAAGAGCTACCGAATTTGAGGTCACTTTTTTTTTCTTTTACTTACTAGTTATCATTTACATCCAGTCAACATCCAAGGTAGATGTGAATGAAACACAGACCACTTGAAATCTGAAAACTTTCTCACTTCCACTTTATAGGTGGGAAGCCAGTTCTCGAATAATTCTTATTTCTAATAATTATTCATCTTCACTTTCCATGCTCATGGGTATTGTCTCCTCTCATCTTTGAACCACTATTCCCTGGCTTCAAGAAATGCCATTTTTCTTTCTGTCTTGCTTCCATGCCACTCTCCCACATTATTTTTTGGTGTCCTTTTTAGCTTCATTCTTCCCAACCACCTCCTAAACCGTGACCTTTTTCAGGGCTGTCTTGTGGGCTCACTTTCTTCATCCCCTATCCTCTGACCTGGGTGACCTCAGTGTATTCTGATGGTTTCTGTCATCATCTTCTGCCAGTGAACTCAGTATCTGTGCTACCACATCAATCGTCTCTCTGCGGTTCAGAACCCTACAGCTAACTGCCTTCAGGACATCCCCACTTGGATATCTTACAGATACCTCCAACTTGACAAGTCCAAACGGAACTCGTCATCCCCTCAAGCCAGCTCCCTCGCGGCATTCCCTATCTTGGGAAATGGTAGCACTCTCCACCCAGCTAATCGAGCCAGGAATCTGTGATTAATCCATGACTCATCTCAATTCCCTCACTGCCTAAATCCAGTCAATCACCAAGTTCTCTAAATCCTATTTCCTAAATCAGTGCTTGTCACATTTTTTTTCCCTATGAATTAAAGAAACCTTTTTCATGTCCTGACCCAGCCAGAATGCTTATGCATGTGTTTCCACATATTTCCACATACCTGGAACAGAAGTTTGCAAAACAATTTCCATCATTATATGCAGGGTCTTCTGATATTTTATGTTCTGTTCTCTTATTGTTTCTAAAATGCTAGTGACTAGTGGTTACTCGCAAATGACTAACAGGACTTTGGGGGATGAGGAGGGGTCACCTGATGGGTAGCATTTGCTCATGTCCTTGGTGTAAATAGCCCCACCCTGGTTAAATCCAGCTACCAGCCAACCAGCCTACAAACTTCCTAAAGATTTAATAAATAGCTCTCATGACCGCCTCCAGCATGCCACTGTATCTACCACTTATAGTTTGATAGATCCTGGTCTACATATCTCAAATCTATTCATTAATTTTTAAAATTAATTTGTATTTGTGCATTATAATTATGTATAATAGTGGGATTTACCAAATGCAGTGGTATAATCAGTATTTAGGAGGCTGAAAGAAGAGGATCTCTGGTTCAAAGACAATGTATGATAACTCAAAAAGACCCTATTTCAAAATAAAACAAAATAGGGCTGAGAGTGTACTTCAGAGGGAGAACAGCCCTGGGTTCAATCCCTGGTAACACACACACACACACACACACACACACACACACACACACACACACAAATTATGACTTAGCATAATTTGGTTAATTTCGCTCTCCTTCAGTTTCCCTGGTTCCTCTTCTACTCTACTGGTTTCCCTTCCATTGTCATTAGCTTTTAACTCCGAGTACTACCATTCCTATCCTGGAAACCATAATTTCTGATACAATTGGCTTGTAGGTCAATCTGACCTATCTCAAATTTACTTATGCTTCATACTAGGATAGAGTCTACAATTCTTATCACAGCTTCAAAAGCCACACACAGTTTGTCTCATCCTATACTCTCTCCCTTGATCCCAACAAAGGTGTTTTCTTCTTGAAAATCTGGGATTTTTTCTTTTTGGGGGGTCTTTGGACATATAATTCCTTTTGGCTAGAAAGTACTTTTCTCCCATCTTTACTCAACTAATTTTTACTTTTCTCTTCCTATCACAGCTTAAATGCTACTTCATTCACTCATTCATTCATTCATTCATTCATTCATTCTCCTATTAAATGACAAGCATTATGGTAAGTGCTAAGCATATAGGAGAAAGTACAAATAGACACAGTGCCTCACCTCACAAAATTTGTACTCTGGAAAGGAGAAGCAGTCAAATATAGATATTATTAAATTTCAAATACTAATAAAAGAGCTTTTTTGTGTGTGTGGTATTGAGGATTGAACTCAGGAGTATTCTACCTCTGAGCTACACCTCCAGCCCTATTTTTTATTCTTTATTTTGAAACAGGGTCTCACTAAGTTGCGGAGTGCCTCACTAGGTAGCTGAGGCTGGCCATGAACCCAGATCCTCCTGTCTCAGCCTTCCAAATGCTGAGATTACAAGCGTGCACCACCACACCCGACTTAAAAGAGCCTTAAAAAAAAAAATCATGGTTCTATATAAGCTTATAAAAACTGGCCTAATCTGCAAGATCTGGGAAATTTTCCTGAGCAAGTGGTGACAGGTCAATTATAACAGTTGAGCTAAGTTACAAAAATTATATTTAGTTGAGATGAGATGTAAGTTATAGTTTTAACTTACCTAGTCTATGGGGTGGATAACTAATAGCATAAGTAGAGAGGGGAACATGTGAAAATCCATAGGGTGAGAGGGAACATGGCAAAATCAAGGGACCAAATGAAAGCCAGTGTAATAGGAATGCAAAGAGGGACAGGAGCAAGGTATGGTAAATCCACAAGGACAGGTAAATCCATTGTCTGAAGGGCACTCTAATCTTCATTTGTCATAAACAGCAAGCAATGGGAGGCCGTTGACACATGGAAAGCAGGAATATTATGTGTTCAGATTTCTGGTTTGGGAAGATTGCTGTGGCAGCTGTGAGGATGAATAGGAAGAGGGCAAAAATAGAAACTTCTTGCAGTCCCTTAGACAGAGATGACTGTAACACAAATTAAGATGCCAGGGGTAGAGTTGGAAAGAACACCAGTGTATTAGAGAGATATGTGAGGTAACCTAGATCAGACAGGGTAATGGATTGATAATATGTGATGAAAGAGAGTAAAGTGTCAAAGGTGATTCCCAGGTGTCTGAGTTGCAAAACTGAACAGTAGTATGATTCTCAGAGATAAGGAATACTAGAGATTTCAGGAGAAAAGAGCATGGTTTTGCCTATATATATATTGAATCTGAGGTATATTTAAGCAGTGCAAAGTGAGATGTTTTGAGGACTGTTTCATAACTTTTTCTGGAATACAGAAAAAATCTGGGTTAGGATGTAAAGTTATGATTATCCACATATAGAAAGGACATTATGCAGTGTCCATGAATGAAATCATTGACTGAGAATGCAGAACATGAGAAGAAGGGTTAGAAGCCATAATCCGAAAGAAGTTCCACGTGCAATAGTAGGATAGTGAAGGCTGAACTTACACAAGAACCAAGAACCACAGCAAAAGCAGTAGGAAGACAGCAAAGAGAACTTGTGCCCAAGAAGCTAGGATGTTTTGATGGAGCATCAAGAAAAGAAACCAGGCCGGGCATGGTGACGCATGCTTGTAATCCCAGCATTTGGGAGGCTGAGACCGGAGGATCCGGGTTCGCGGCCAGCCTCAGCTACCTAGTGAGGCACTCCACAATTTAGTGAGACCTCTTTCAAAATAAAGAATAAAAAATAGGGCTGGGGATGTAGCTCCGAAGTAGAATGCCTCTGAGTTCAATCCCCAGTACCGCAAAAAAAAAAAAAAAAAGAAAGAAAGAAAAGAAGCCAGACTACTGTGAGTCGAAGAGCTAGTTTGAAGTAAGGGTAAGGAGTCAGAGAATGTGGGCCACTTTGTGTAAAAGTCTGTCCTTAAAGAAGAGACATAGCATTGTATTTCTGACATTGAGATAAAAACTCTTTGGTTGCACTTTAATGAAAGGCATTTGAACATATTTATCACTTCTTCATATTTATTTCATGTTTCTTATATATAAAAAAAAAAACTTTGAAAGTTGAATACTCAAGGTAAAGACTAATGGTAAGTGGAAGTTATTTTTTAAAAAAGCAGGGAATAATCTGTATGTGCCCATAGCACCCTTACACTGACCTTTTCTTTATTCTGACTGCACTAGTAAATGTTTCTTTAATATCTGGGTCCCTCGTTAGATTGTACCCCATGAGGAGAGGAGCTGCCTCTGCCTCTTTCACTTCTATATCCCTGTTAGCAAAGTACTCAAATGGGAGGCATGGATAAGTGTTATCTTTAAAAATTACACAACTGAGTGTGGTGGTGCATGTTTATAATCCCAGTGCTTGGGAGGCTGAGACAGGAGGATTGCAGGTTCAAAGCCAGCCTCGGCAACTTAGTAAGGCTCTCAGTAACTGAGTGAGACCCTGTTTCCAAATAAGAAATAAAATGGGTTGGGGGGTGTAGCTCTGAGGTAGAAGACCCCTAGGTTCCATCCCCAGTACCACAAAAATAAAAAATAAAAAACAAGTTTTACATTACAGTGAATGGAATTGAAAGTACATTTAATAAAATATAGTCCAGAAGTCTTATGGTGCTAATATATGCATATATGTAGATGTGCACACACACAGACCACCATAGTTATTGATTTCTTAGGTTACAATTAAAATTGCTACCATTACCATAAGTAGAAGCTATTTGGACACCAAGACAAGTGGGCTTTAAAATGAGTTGAAGCCAGGCGTGGTGGTACACGCTTGTGATCCCAGTATGTGGGAGGCCGTGACAGGAGGATCACAGGTTGACAGCCAGCCTCAGCTACTTAGTGAGGCCCTCTGCAACTTAGTGAGACCTTGTTTTAAAATAAAATATAAAAAAATAGGGCTGGGGGTGTAGCTCTGAGGTAGAATGCCCTTGGGTTCAATCCCCAATACCACTAAATAAGTAAGTAAGTAATTAAGTAAATAAAATTAGTTAGAAATTGAAAGTCGACCAAGAACTAGGAATTCGCAACCGATAGATGAGCAAGGCCGTGAGTCATCTTGGTGCAGAAAATTGAGCCCAGATAATATCAAGGAAGCAAATGATGAAAGTGCAGCCTGTGTGGACAAGTGGATCGTCATCTGTGCTGATCCAGGTGAAACCCCAAATAACAGCCCTTCTGATCAAAACAACCTGTAAAGAAAGAAAAAAGAAAGAAAAAGAAATCTTCACTTCTCATTTGGAGACAATATTAAATGCTTTGTTAAGGGGAGAAATTCCACATAATAATAGAGAAATAAAATTTCTTTCCCAGCTTTGTCAGCTTTTTAGACAAGTTCTTTAGTCTGGTCTCAGTCTCTTTACCTGTGAAATAGACATATTTGTACCTTATGGGGGATGGTACAAGGTAAAGGAGCTAGCACATCATATTAAAGGCATCGCACTCAGAATAGCTGTCCACTACCCTAGCTGGCCAGTCGCAGACTTGAGAATCTGGCATCGGCAGTTGTGACAGATGCTATGTAACCTCTGATTTTACACCAATAAAATTAGAGTGACAGGCTGTGCCTACAATTGCTGAGAAGACTAGACAACATAACATGCACAAAGGAACTTTGTGAAGTACAAAGAACTACTGAAACTAGGGACCAGTAGAAAGCAGCCCCTGAACCAAATCCAGCAGAGAGAGAGAGAGAAAGAGAGAGATGGCTCACAAGCTAAGTGGTTTTTACACTTTAAAATGATTGAAAAAATCAAAAGAAGAGTATTTCAGGATGTGAAAGTCACACGCAAGTCAAAGTTCAGTGTTCACAAATAGTTTTATTGGAACTCATCCACATGCATTTGTTTACATATTATCTGTGACTGCTTATGAACTGCAATAACAAGTTGAATCCTTGTGGCAGAGATCTCAGGGTGGCCAACAAAGCTGTGTATATTTGCTATCTGGACCTTTACAGAAAAGGTTTGCCTACCCCTGACTTAAGTCATAGATAGTCACAAAGAGCATAGAGATTTGCATTTTTTGTTTTTGAGATTTTTGTGTGTGTGTGTTATTGGCAGTCATTGTTGTTGATGTTCCTGTGTTCATCTATTAACTTAACAAATAATTTTGAGAGCCTACTGAGTGTCAGATGCTGCCCCAAGAACTGCAGAATGAGGACAAAGGAAAAAAACATGTGTGCTCCTGGGGCAGAAAATAAACAAATAGGTAAAAATAAGTAACAAGAATGGATCATAGAGAGTGTTGGATAAGGGTTGTGATAGTTAGGCACAGTGGCCAGGAAGACTGCATTGAGAAGGTGGCTTTTGAGTAAAAACCTGAAGGACCCAAAGGAGCTTTGGGGATGTTGGGCCAGGATAAGGAGTGGTGTTCCAGGCAAGGGACAAAGCAATATCCCTGAGGCAAGGAGAGTTCAAGGCACTCAAGGAATACCAAGATGTCAGTGGGGTAGGAATGGAGGGAGCAAGAGGGAGAATAGCAAGGGATGAAGTTAGGAAAGTACCAGGTAAGCTTCGGTCAGGCCTCAAAGAAACAACCATCTAGGGACTCTGACTTTTTTCTCTGCGATACAGGAAATTTTGAGCAGAATAGCGCATGGCCTGGCATGCGTTGACTCCAGATCTCTCAGGCTACTTCAGAGCAAACAGCCTGTAGAAGAGACTGTAGTGAGGACAGAAGCAGAGCTCGGAAGACATTGCAGTTTCCAGTGAGCAGTGATGCTGCTTGGACTCAGGGGTGGTGAAGGCAGCGGTGGGAAGTTTGATATACAATTGGCCTTCTGTATTCATGGATTCAACTAACTGCAGATCAAAAATATTTGGGGAAAATTTACATCTCTATTGAACACACACAGACATTTCTTTCTTGTCATTTACTCCCTAGACGATACAGCACAACAGCGATTGGCATCGCATTTGCATTACGTTAAGTATTATAAGTCATGCAGAGATGATTTAAAGAATGCAGGCTCATACACAGCAATATACCAAAACTATGACACATGAGTAAAATACAGTCTCATATAAATATGAGACATTTGCATCTGCAGATATTGGTGTGTGTGGGAGACCTGGAGCCAATCCCCCGAGGATATCGAGTGATGACTATATTTGGAAAGTGGCACCAATAGGATCCAAGAGTGGATTGGGATGTGGGTCGTGAGAAAAAGAAGACAAAGTTGACCCCATGTTTTCTGCATCCAGCTACTAATGGAGTGGTGTAGTGGTCAACTGGGGAAGTCACAGAGGTGGGAGAGAGGTGTGGGGCACTGAGTGATAGAGGAGAAGGAACGTGGTGACATGGAAGCTTGAAGTTGGAAATGCCATGAGCCATCCAAAGGGAGATATGCAGTATGTGACTGGCTGTGACATTGGAGTTCAGGAGAGAGGTCCATGCTGGAGAGGTAAAGTTAGGCGCCATCTAAGGAGAGGTAGGATGTGGTGATGGTTGTTATATGAGTTGGTATTATAGGATGGTTTTGTAAAAATCAAGAGCATACTGCCAACATGTGAAGATTAGACCTCGGGCCTGGCATCAGAGATGATCCCATAAGCTGCAAATGAAAGGTTCATTCTACCTACAGCAAGTAGGATACCGGAAACAGGTACTAAAAGTCCTATTAGCATTTATAATTTGAATTGCTCCCAGTTTGCCTAATTGAGGAAACAGTTATACGGTGAGTCAGATTATAATTTCACAAGTGGATTTGCAAATATCAGTGACAGCTTCTGGCATTAAATGTGGAGGGGGGTATTGCAATATTATCTCCATGGAAATAATAAGCCACTTAATGGGTACACAACACTGCCTCACATTAGCTTAGACACAATTAGGAAGATAAAACTGCCTCTGATTTATAGCAAACAGTATCAGAATATCAGAATTCCCAGGTTGTTTCTAAGAATTTAATTTCTACTGAATCTCATAAATGCTTCTGCTTTAAAGACTATTTTTACTAACATGGCCTTCTTTTTGGAATGCCTCTTTGAGGCACAACTTTTCAACCTTCCTTTTGTTACTGCCTTCCCCAGCCACAGAGCCTTTTAGGCCCCTTTCCCCTATCTCTATCCACAAACAATTTTTAATTGTGATTAAACATACATAACAGATGTATCATTTTGACCATTTGTAGATGTAAGGCTGCCATTAAATGCATTCATACTGTTATGTAACCATCACCACTATCTATACCCAAAACTTTTCCATTCCCCTTAGCCCCTGGTAATCTCTGTTGAACTTTCTGTCTCTGAATTTGCCTGTTCTAGGTACCTCTTGTCACTGAGATCATACAATATTGTCCTGTGTATGACTTATTTCACTTACCATAATGTGTTCAAGGTTCATCCAGGTTGTGACGTGTATCAAAATTGTATTCTTTTTATGGCTAAATAATATTCCATTGCATGTATATACAATATTTTGTTTATTCAGTCATCTGCTGACAGACAGACGTTTCTGATGACAGAGTTGTTTCAGCCTTTTGGCTGATAGGGTGTACAAATATCTGAGTCCCTGCTTTCAGTTATCTTAGCTATATACCTAGGAGTAGAATTGCTGAGCCATGAAATTTTAGTAGCACAGATATAGTGTATATTTGTTTATGTGTGTTTATATACATATGTATGCATATACCCACATGATTTTAGTTGTGTGTGTATGTGCCTTCTACATTTAAAAAAAAAAAAAAAAGTAAGATTGTAGCCAGGAGTGGTGGCACAGGCCTGTAATCCCAGTACTTGAAAGGCTGAGACAGGAGGATCGCAGGTTCAAGGCCAGTCTCAGCAACTGAGTGAGACCCTGTTTCAAAATTTTTTTTTTTTTTTTTTTTGCGGTACTGGGGATTGAACTCAGGGAAATTCTACCTCCGAGCTACACCCCCAGTCCTATTTTTTATTCTTTATTTTGAAACCGAGTCTCACTAAGTTGCGGAGTGCCTCACTAGGTAGCTGAGGCTGGCCGCGAACCCGGATCCTCCGGTCTCAGCCTCCCGAATGCTGGGATTACAAGGGTGCACCACCACGCCCGGCTCAAAATTTAAAAATAAAATAAAATAATGTTGTGGGTGTGGCTAAGAGGTAGAATACCCCTGGGTTCAATCCCCAGGCCAAAAAGTAAAAATAAAAAATAAGATTGTTCCACCACCACCCTAGAATGAATTGAAGTTCCTTAGGGGGCAAAGGTCACCCTCATTGATAATGCTAGTTCTAGGGTCCAGATCCCAGGTTTCCTTCCTCAAGTGAAGGCATGTGTAGTTAGCTTGTATGTAGGTCCACTGCTTAAAGAGCAAAGCCATAGAAAACAAGGAGAATGACCCCTGGACACAAAAGCACAAAAAGTAATTTTATTCTTGATGCAATAAAGTCATTTGTATTTTGTTTGCTTTTCAAAATTAACAACATTTGATAAGTAATGAGCCCCAGAAAACTTTGGAAAAGAGCTCTGGGTAATCATGTCAACACCAAGCCCATGGTGCAAACGTTCTAACTCAACTTGTGAGAGCAGAGGCAACCAATGACGTTGCATTCCTACAGAGCCAAACACATCGCCAGAGCACAAACAGGATCATTACATGTCAGTATGTTACAAAAAAAAAAGAAAAGAAAGAAATATAGGACCCGAAGATCAGAGGAGGTTGTCTGCTGGCTACAGGAGGCTCTGCCAGCATCGGCAGAGCACCTTCATGTCTGGCCCAGGCTCAGACTCACCTAGGTTTTATTACAGTGTGATTGCCTAATGCTACATTGTTTCATTATGTAAAGAAGGATTAAAAAGATTGTATAACAGTTTCAAATACCTGACCAAAACCCTTTAGGTATCATCAAAGACAAGGGAAGGCTGAGGAACTGCTAGAGTGGAAGAAAATAAGGAGACATGTCCCTTAATACAGTATGGGATCCTGGAGGGGGAACAGAAAAAGGACATTATTAGAAGCACCAGGGAATTCTGAATAAATCCATAGTTTCGTGAGTTCTGATGTGCCCATGCTAATTTCTAAATTGCTGTAACTGTCCCAGGATTATTCAAGATGTTAACAGGCTGGGTTTGTGTCATGCAAGAGCTCTATGTTCCCTATTTGCACCTCTTCTATGAGTATAAAATTGTGTCCGGATAAAAAGTAATAGCAACCAACCAACCAAGTTTCTGGGAGCTCCCAAGCGCCAGAAGGAAGCCGACCATGGCTGGCAGCTGCTGCAGCGTGGTTGGGGTGAGGGAGCGTGCACTGGTAACAGAGTGGCTTTGACATCTGCCGTGAGAGTGACTTCCCCTTTGTCTCTTTCCAACTCTGTGGCAGGGTGTGCTGGGTGCATCATGTCACCGGCATGTGGGTGTACCCTTTCCTGGAGCACATTGGCCCCGGAGCCAGAATCATCTTCTTTGGATCCACGACCATCTTAATGAACTTCCTGTACCTGCTGGGAGAAGTTCTGAACAACTATATCTGGGATACACAAAGAAGTAAGTATGGTTTGGGGAACATGAAACCAGCGAAGTGCTGTGCACCAGGGATGGAAGGGAAACTCCAGGACTGCCTCTTCTTTAATCCTTCGCACAAGATCTCTTCTGGTTTCATTTTTATAACTTCAATATTAATTTAGAAGCTGCTGGCAGTTTTACCTGAAAGGTTTACTACTTGCTCAGTCTTATTAGCTAGTAAAACATCCAAATGTAAGGAGGGGGGGAAAAAAAGTGTGTCTATAAAATTTTATGGAGAAAAAACACAGCCTTACCTTAACAGAAAAAGAAGTAGAGAGGTTTGTGCTGATAGGCAAAATGGTGCCTTACATAAAAGGAGCCCAGATTAAATAGAAAAGTTATTAAATGGAACCAAACAATCTCATTAAAAGTCCCCAGGACTTCCGCTTACCATGTCATCTGTTGTGAGGGTGCAGTGACCTCCCCAGAGTCTCACTCCGAGCGGTGCTAGAATGCCTCTGGCCAGCGCAACTCCCAGTGGCTGTCCTCTGTGAGGTGTGAAGGTGGCAGAGAGGAACAGGCGGTAAAGGGTAACATTTCGTAGCTGCAAAAACTCTTCACCAATGATTTGCTTTCTCTTTTGTTTCCACTTATAACAGAGCCTCCATCTTGGCAAGACACGCAATCGTGTCCAAGCGGTGCAAAACCTGTCCAAAGTAAGATAACATAAACATTGGACGGTGGAAAAAGCACAGATATACAGTGATCTGAGTCCTGCTTGGAAATACCTTCAAAGGCACGATGGTGTGAGTGTGTCAGAGAGCTCTGGACCTCTCCTCTGACACGTCGCAGCATTCTCTGCATCACTCGTAAATAGACTCTATTCCCCCAAACAATGAGCACCCTGCTCCATGCTAGACCCTCTGCCAGGAACTCAGGCTAAGAGATAAATAAAGCAGTGCTCACACGATTCATGAATTGGACTTTTTTTGTGCGTGGATCTTCCAAGATCATATGTGTCAAGGTATTGACCCATGTTAAATGGCACAGAGGAATAGAGGGTTTTTTGTTGTTTTGTTTTGTTTTCCTTTATTAGCCTTTGGGTTGGATAAGTTGCCGTCTATTAAAAAGGTATCAAACTTTTTATTCAGTTCAGGCTTCAACTTGGGGAACTAGAAATTAATCTTTTAATAATGTTCCTTCTGTTTGGTAACCTTTCTCCTTTAGTTGATTTTTAGAAGCATTGAGTTAAAATATTTTGAAAGTAAAATGTTAACTTTTCTCAGCTTCTTGGGGAAAAGGCTGTATTCAGATTTAAGCCAATATGTCCAATACAGGAAATATTTATGGCTGCTTAGGTCTCTTTGATTTGCTTGATTCTGACAATCATTTGGGCATTGTTCTAGTACTTCTATGAAAAGATGACCTGAAAACCAGGAGGGAAAAATGTGTAGTCTCGATTAAAAGAATATTGCATTTTAGCAGGTTTGAAAGAGGAATTAAGAAATGAATAGTGGCCGGGCGTGGTGGTGCACGCTCGTAATCCCAGCATTCGGGAGGCTGAGACCAGAGGATCCGGGTTCGAGGCCAGCCTCAGCAACCTAGTGAGGCACTCCGCAACTTAGTGAGACTCGGTTTCAAAATAAAGAATGAAAAATAGGGCTTGAGGGTATAGCTCAGAGGTAGAACGCCCCTGAGTTCAATCCCCAGTACCGCAAAAAAAAAAAAAAAAAGAAAGAAAGAAATGAATAGTGTGAATAGTGAAGCCACGCATGGTGGCACACATCTGTAATCACAGTACTTGGGAGGCTGAGCCTCGAGGGTCACAGGTTTGAGGCCAGCCTCAGCAACTTAGCAATATCCTGTTTCAAAATAAAAAAAGGCTGGGGAGGTGTATCTCAGAGGTAGAATGCACCTGAGTTCAATCCCCAGTACAAAAAAAAAAGAAAAAAAAAAAAAGAATAGTGAAACTGAGGCTTTTTGAGTGGTCTGTTTAGTTTACTTTGTAACATGAGTCAAGACTGACTAACATCCATTTCATAACTCATTCCAGTTTTGGAAATTAATTTTGTTCACATCTGTCAAGGTGACTCCATAGCGGCCAGTGTGTCGTGTCGACCATTCACCTTCCCACTTACGATGAGGGTTACAAACTGATCGCCTTCCTCCAAGTTGTACTCACTAAGAAATGCCATTAGGCCTACATAGTGGGGGTTTTGTTTTGTTTTGTTTTGTTTTGTTTTGAGTCAACATTTAAAAATTGGGGGATTTCAGCCAGACGTGGTGGCACACACTTGTAATCACAGCACTTGGGAGGCTGAAATAGGAGGAATGCCAAGTTCATGGCCAGCCTCAGCTATAGACCCTCTACAACTTAGTGAGACCCTGTTTCAAAATAAAGAATAAAAAATAAGTCTGGGGTGTAGCTCAAAGCTAGAATGTCCCTGTTTTCAATCCTCAGTACTAAAAAAAAAAAAAAAAAAAAAAAAAGGATTTCAAATACCAGATTTTCAGCTTCTTATCAAATATGTTAAGGTCTGAGAATACTGAACCTACTGTTCCCTTCTGTCAATCAAGGATCAGAATTGAGTGTCAGCTGTCCTCTGTAGATAGTGCTATAATTTTCCCTAATTCTCACCTGGCACTTTACTCAGTCTCCTTAGTTTCCTGGATCTACTAGGAGTTGAGTTTGAAACTGTTGATTAAAAGCTGTGTGTGTGTGTGTATACACATAAATTAAATACAACACTGTACAATATACAATCCATATTACCACACAGCAATTACTACAAAACCTCCCCAAAAGAAGGAATTCTGCATTTGGGCCACCTCTCTGTGTTCCATAACAGTGGTTGCTGTTGTTTTGTTTTGCTTTGTTTTTTGGTGCTGGGGACATTCCACCCCCAGCCCTATTTTATTTTTTTATTTAGAAACAGGGTCCCACTAAATTGTAGATAGCCTCACCAAGTTGCTGAGGCTGGCTTCAAACCTGCAATCCTCCTGTCTCAGCCTCCCAAGTACTGGGATTACAGGCACACACCACCCTGCCCAGTTCCACAATGGTTTTTAATGGCTCAATTTTTGTTGACTTGGTTATGTGACATTAGCTGCAACTTCAAGATAAAAATTACATTATTATAGAATCTCATAGCTGAAAAGGAGATTAGGAATCATCTAAACCAAGTCTTTCCTTATACCAAAGGCAGCTGAGGCCCAGAAATCATAAATGACCTACCAAGAAGGCTGGTGGGAGGGCATCTTTCACCAAGGTTGGTCCAGTGTTATTTCCAGTGAACTATCAGAATGTTGCCATGTTTTGGAATCCCAGACACTTGAGAACTCAGAGACTTCACTCAGGATCACAGACCTAGCCAACAAAACAGCAAAATAGGCCAACCCAATGGGAGAGATGAACTTTAAAACACCCTTAAAATAGGTTAAATTAATAGTTGAGCATTTGTTCCGTTTAAAATAAAGTAACTCCAGATGGCTTTGTGGAGTTTGCTAGGGCTGTTATAACCAAGTACCACAAACTGGGTGGCTCAAACGATAGAAATTCACTGGCTCACGTAACTAGAGGCTAGAAGTCCAAAAGCAAGGTATTGGCAAGATTGGTTCCTTTTGGGATCTGTGAGGGAAGGACCCGTTCCCATAGTTACACATCTTCATTCACTGGTCTCCTGTATGTGAGACAGCCCTCCAGTTTCCCCTTTATAAGGGACGCTGGTCATTCTTGATCGCTTCATTTTTACTTTGTAAAGATCCTATCCAAATAAGGTTACATTCAGAGGTGCTGGGAGCTCAGCATGTAAATTTTGCAGAGACATAATGCTCCTTATAACATTGTACCTTCCGCTCTTACAAAATTAATGTCCTTTGCCCATGAAGAATATACACACTGCATCCCTGTGGCCTCAAAAGTCTTCTTAAATCCCAAATCTCACCTTAAATATGATATAAATCAGGCACAGGTGAGACATGGAGTAGGATTCATCCTGAATGAAGAGTGTTCATTCAGGTGTATAGACCTGTGAAGCCAGACAAAAAGTTACCTGCTTCTAACATGCAGAGGTGATACAAGCACAAGATAGACATTCCCCCTTCCCAAAGGGAGAACTGAGCCAGGTGTGGTGGAACACACTTGTAATCCCAGTTCTTGGGAAGCTGAGACTAGAGAATCCAGTTGCACGGCCAGCCTCAGCTACTTAGTGAGGCCCTCTGCAAATTAGTGAGACCCTGTTTCAAATAAAGAATAAAAAATATGGCTGAGGGTTAGAATGCCCCTGGGTTTAGCCCTAGTACTGAAAAAAAAAAAAAAAACACTGAGAACTGGCAGGAGAAAGGGGACCTGGTTTCTAAGCATCTGAGAGCAAGCAGCAAGATCCCTTCCATTTGAAGGCTGGGGAATAAAGCTTTCTGTTTGGTGCTGTGTCTTCAGAACTCAGAGGGAAGTGACTGTGGCCCAGGTAACAGCAGCTCCGCCCACTCAGCCCTGCAAAGGGGTCCCACCCTCTGAAACCCAGTCCCTGGGCCATCTTTGGAGTCCTTGGTCCTTCATTTCATGGTGTCTCTGTCTCTTTCAGTCCAGGCTGGGAGGATTTCAGCTGCTGTAAAATCCTCATAAAACAAACAAAAAACAACCAAATTGGCCTCTTGTGCAATTCAAGGGGTCCAAACCATTAGAGAAGAGTGTCCCAGCCAGCGTGGTGATGCATACCTGTAATTCCAGTTCTTCGGAGGCTGAGAATTTTGAGGCCAGCCTCAGCAATTTATGAGGACCCTGTTTCAAAACAAAAACAACAACAACAAAATGGCTGGAGGTATAGCTCTGAGATAGAATGCACCTGGGTTCAAACCCCAATACCAAAAAAAAAAAAAAAAGAGGAGCGGGTCCTCCACCAGCCTTTCCTGTATAACCACCTCTCGGTTTCTTCTGAGCTCATCAGTTGGATCCATAAGTCCAATGCTTAATTTCATTAGCAAGTGATTGTCCAGCCCTATGCATTCTCTCCCATTCTGAGAGTCAGCACCTCACGTGGGAATTTGGAAGGGGTAGGTGGAGACAGTTTAACCCCAAACAGCTGAAGCTAAGAATCTAGTGCTCAAAGTCAAACTTTATTTTGTTTTTTTTGTTTTTTGGGGTTTTTTTTTTTTTTTTTTGCAGTACTGGGGATTGAGCCCTATTTTTTTATTCTTTATTTTGAAACTGAGTCTCACTAAGTTGCAGAGTGCCTCACTAGGTAGCTGAGGCTGGCCGCGAACCCGGATCCTCCAGTCTCAGCCTCCCAAATGCTGGGATTACAAGCGTGCGCCACCATGCCCGGCTTCAAAGTCAAACTTTATAAGACCAGAAATTAGTGTGCCCCAAAGTGAGCGGCTGGGGTGAGGACAAAGCAAGCAGGCCAGAGGTCAGAGTCAGGAAATCACAGGTTCGAAGCCAGCCTCAGCAACTTAGTGAGACCCTCAGCAACTTACGGAGACCCTATTTCAAAATAAAAAAGGGCTGGGGGGTAGCTTGGAAGTAGAATGCCCCGGGCTTGTATATGCAGACGCACTGCCCTTTCTTCTCCAGCTGCCCAGCCTGGTGGCTCCTCACACAGGTTCAGCAGGCTGGCATTGGTAG
This sequence comes from Graphiurus murinus, assembly GCA_004027655.1. Lineage (NCBI taxonomy): Eukaryota > Metazoa > Chordata > Mammalia > Rodentia > Gliridae > Graphiurus > Graphiurus murinus. Next base: position 169,291 of record PVLC010000030.1, on the reverse strand, counting down.
CACTGTCCCCTCCTGGGACCTTGTTCCAACCTGGGGACCTGCCTGCACCTGCCTCCCGCCCACAGGACCACTCAGCCTGGCCCTCTGTCTTCCACAAGTGCAGCCTGCCCCAGTTTTGTGGTGGGTTCCTTTCAGCTTTTTGTGTGGAAATAATACTTCTGGTTCTTTCAAAAATTACAGTGGTCTCATTTTCCCTCTACCTCACAGCTGCCAAACAAAGTAGGTGCCCCCCAAAGTAAGTGGGGGGCCATTTACCCGTGCTAGGTCAGTGAACAGCCAGGTTCGCCACTCCTGCTTCTAAAATCCGCCACTGCCACCACAGCAGCCCATGGGCAGGAGAGCACTTTGGAGGAAACAGGCTTTAGAAAGAAAAGCAAACTCCTACTGGCCCCTGATAGTTTCTCCGCAGGAGAGAGAACTGGGAAGGCAGCTGGGCCTCGGGTGGTGTGCACAGCCAGAGTGGAATCTGCATCTGCGCTGCTTCCGGCCTTTGTCTGGGTTACCTGACGATGAAGGCACGTCTTATCTCCCTGCCTTCAACCCTGTTCCTCCTCCCTTGGATGTTCCTGCTCTTCAATCTCAGGTTTTCCAAATGTGATTTATGAGAAGTACTTTGGGAAATGTGTAATAGCTCCTTAGCCATGAAAACCAAACATAAGAGACTGTCAGAGGACTCTGGATTAGAGCATTTACCCACCTTCTGCTGCCTCCCTTGACCCCCAGAACATACTAGAAGCTGGGAGTGGGAGTTGGGTGGTAGCCAATGTAAGCCCCAGAATTATGGCCCTCTGGGGAAGACTTTATGATTTTTATATTAAGGGGTTCCTAGAGTTTGTTCTATTGCTTTCCAGCTAGTCCAGCCTCCCAAGGCCTTCTCTATATACATTGTGTATTAATATACACAACAAAGATTAACTGAGTGCCTACTATGTGACAGACACTGTGTAAGGGGCTCAAGATATAATCAGGAACAAAACAGCTAAAGGCCCTGCCCTCAGAGAGGTAGCAATTTATAAAAGAACACTAACAAAACCTGAAAAGCAATATTTCGAATTCTTTTGTTCTATCATTGCTACTGAAACAAACACACCCAAAATCTCTGAGAATGTGGCAAGAATAGAAAAAATGTTTAGCTAGAAGGAAAAGAGAGAAGAAGTTGGGAGCGTTTGCCAGAGTTAAACATAATTCATGAGAATGACTCGAATATTTTCACCTCCAGGAAACTAAGATGTCACTGTATATTCAGTAGAGGCAACAGGAAAAGGTCTTGCTGGTCCAGTACACACAAGTCTTACAGTCTTGCAGGAAGAAAAGCACAGGTCGCATAGATTCCCCAACTTATTGGCTTACAGCCCCCTTTTTAGGAAAAAAAAAAAAGTACTCTGCACCCCCTGGGCACTTTCTTTCTTTCTTTTTTTTTTTTTTTTTTTTTTTTTTTTTTTGCGGTACTAGGGATTGAACTCAGAGGCATTCTACCGCCAATCTATACCCCCAGCCCTATTTTTTATTCTTTATTTTGAAACAGGGTCTCACTAACTTGCAGAGTGCCTCACTAGGTAGCTGAGACTGGTCTCGAACCCTGATCCTCCGGTCTCAGCCTCCCAAATGCTGGTATTACAAGCGTGCGCCACCACTCCTGGTTCTTTCTTCACTTCTTTATTTTTAATCAGTGCCCCCAGTTGTGCCCAAGGCACTGTCCCCTGGATCATCCAGCTTCCCCTGTCCAGGGACAGTATCACAAGCTCTGAGCTTCGGTAATCTATGGACTCGAACGGGATTGTGTTGAATAGAGGGAGAACTTGAGTTTAAGTACACACAGGTATGGGGTTCAGGGTGTGGTTCATTGGTAGAGCATTTGTCTATCATTCCTGAGGCCCTGGGTTCCATCCCCAGCATCACACCCATGCATACTTTAAAACATATACATGGGTATGGAAATAAACAGTTCTGATGGCTAATAAAGTCCTTATGAGCTCTAGAAAAATATATAGCCAGGTGTCACCACACCTGTAATCCCAGTAATTGGGATGCTGAGATTGGAGGATCAGAGGTTCTAGATCAGCCTCCACAACTTAGTGAGATCCCCAACAAACAAAGCCCTTTTTAAAAATAAAAAATAAATTAAACAGGCTGGGGCTGTAACTCAGAGGTAAACGGCTCCCCTGGATTCAGTCTCCAGTACCAAATACACACACACACACACACACACACACACACACACACACACATACACACACACACTTTTTTTTTTAAGACTCCTTGGTTTTTGGAAATCCAGAGTCCTTACCTTGGGAAGAGATGGGACTAAAGTAAAATTAAATGAAGTCTGTTTGGAATCCATCAGCTGCACAGCTCCTGTTGCTAGAAGCTGGTTAAGAAGCAGTCTGGCAGGATTTCCATGTGAAACTCAATGAGTCAAGAACCAACTCATGGTCCTCCTTCCCAGAAGCGAGAGGAGCTGGCCCCATCCCAGAGATGTTGTGTCCTGATTCGGGGAAAGGGTGTGGAGAGAGGTCACTAAGGGTGTTTCTGGAGAAAGTTGTAAATGGCTTTCCTTCTTGGCTAGGAGAAGGAAGTGTGGAAGGGGTGCAGCAGGAGGGCGGATGGGATGATGTTGAGAGTTTTCATGAGCAGCATTGGCAGTCCTACTCATAATTTAATCTGATGCCCAAATAAAGCACTTTGCTTGTATTTCTAGGTATGGAAGAAGAGAAAGAGAAGCCCAAAGTGGAATGAGATCCAAGTCTAAACAGAAAAGCAGGACTGAGTGGCCACTGAGTTTTGTTACCCCAGGACACTGGCAGTACAGGAGAGAAAACTTCAAGGAAGCAATGAATGGCATCAGCCCCAGGGGGAGCACACTTTTTATATACAAATATGTATACAAATAGCATTCGCTGGTTTGCAAAATAACTCACACTCATTGTGCTTTAAAGAACTCATTCCAAGTTTATTATTGATAACATCTTTTTATTCCTTTTCTAGCTTTAAAACTACAACTGGTCATTGGATTTTCATTCTTGCGATTATAACTCCATTTGATCAAGGAAGAATCAAACTGTGTTGTGTTTCTCGTTGAGACATGTTAGTCAGAGCAGCAGATGTGGAGCAAGGCCTTGGTGTGTATAGTCCCAAAGATGGCTGGCATAATGAACCAAAGCCAGTGTGGACCTAAGAGGAAGCAGGATAGATGGTTCCTATTGCAATTAAATCACAGCTGCCTCAAATGGGCAATGTTAGTAATAATTACATCAATTTAGTCAAAACCCTGAGTGTATCTGGTTCTCCTGGTTTAATCTTGTGAAACTCTTCCTAGATGTGAACTTTAACTTTAATAAAGACCAAGAAACCCCAAACCTGATGTTTGTATGATGCATCTCAAAATCCTAACAACACTGGTGTCTCCCTTCTTGTTTTGCTTGTATTACCTACCTGTTCAACGTGGGTTCTCTGTCCCTGGTTCATTCCTAAAAATTTCTGATTTTAAAAATGTACCTTTTTTTTTTTTTACAATTCTCAAAAGAATATTTTAATTACATTCTTTTTTATTTTTATTTTTTTTTAGAATTTATTGGTACCATGTAATTATACATCATAGTGAGATTCAAAGCCATACATTCATACATGCGCACAACATCTCTTGGTGTGTTTTCCTCCACACTCCACCCTGCTACCCCCTCATCCCTCCTGGTGCATGCTAATGAGATTTGTAGTGATCTATTCATATATGAGCATAACATTATCTGGTCTGTTTCCTTCCTCAAGCCTCCTTTTTCCCCTTCTCTCTTTCCTCCTCCAATCTCTGTTCACTACTCTATTGGCCTCTCCTCATTAAGAATAATTTTTTAAAAGTGAATCTATAAAATCTTGGCCATATTTGTTTTCAAATGTTATATAAAATACAAAATATTACTTAGCACAAATATTGATCTTTGTTGTCCATGCTAAGTTAGATCGACAAATGATATAAAACCATTTACTCAAAAAAATATTATTGTTCTAATTGGTACTGTAATTTAAGAAATGCTAGAAATCCCTCTCCCCTTTTCTCTCCCCCACACATGCACATGTGTGTGTGCATACACACAAGCACATACACACCCATTCTCTTTCTCTATTTTTCCTTATCTTCAGCCACTTCCTAAGTGAGCTGATTATTTCCAATGGCTACTCCAAGAGCCCAGTACATTCCTGAAGAAAGTGTCTCTAGAATGTTCTGATACTTTATTTATAGATAATTCAAAGTAGACATACTTTAATAGTAAATGTGTTTATACTTTGCAGTACATATATCCAATTTTTAACCTACTGTTTTATTAAAAACTCAAGCCTGGAAGACTTTGTGGAAATACTATGAAAGAACTCCAAACATACCAATACCAATAAACATAAAAGGGTTTGATTCCTGTATTGAAAGAAAAAGATTTTCAGACTAGATCTCAAAGACAAATCCAACTCTATCCTATGTATTACCAAACAGACACAAATGAAGTCATTCTGAAAGATTAAAAATATCTTTGGCAAAAGTATACCTGATAATGTAAAAAGAAACAGAGTGTGATTCTTCATAGGAAGGAGTGTGCAATTCAGGCCCAAGCCCTTCACGGTGAACTCACTCCATATTCATATGCCCCGTTCTTGGTGGTATGCTTGGTAGAAATTAAACTGCAACGATAAGAATCACCATATTGGCTCCCTATCTCATGGAGTCAGAACTAGTAAGTAGGAAAGCCCAACCAGAAATCTCACAAAACACGAAAGCAAAGCAGCATCACATCCTCAGAGTAACTGCTCTGAGTGCCACTGGCAAGGACTGGCAAGTTCCAGAGTCGGTGGTTGCCATCCCAACCACACTTAACTTACCTGTGTGACCCCATATGGGTTGAATCCTGTTCCCCTAAATTTCCTCTGTGGAAGCCCTAATCCGTAGTACCTAAGAATGTGCCTGTATTTGGAAATAAAACCTTTAAAGAGGCGAGTTAATTAAAACGAGGCCATTAGGATGGTTCCTAATCCAAACTGACTGTTATCTTTACAAGTAGGGAACATTTGGATGCATAAAGAAACACCAAGGACACTCGAGGACTCACTGCAAGCCCAGGGGAAAGACCTCAGAAGAACCTGAGCCTGCTCACACCTTGGGCTTAGACTTCCAGCCTCCAGAACCGTGAGAAAAGAAGTCTGTGGTTGAAGTCACCAGTGTCTGGTATTCCTTTATGGGAGCCCTAGTAAGTTAACACTGCCTGTGTGCAAAACAGCAATGGGTGTTGGAGAATGATGGTGAATTAGTGTAAACCTACCTGGGTGGTGACCCTTGCTTACCAGAGCTCTTCCAGAAGAGGTAAGTCAGTATAAGTCCTGGTACATGGTATGAAGTTATTAAAAAATCTCTTTTTAAGGCTATTTCAACTCTGGCTCCATATCAGTGACCTTGATTGTCTAATCATTCCATAGGGCATCACGTTTCTATTACACTGATTGTATCATACTCCTTGGGGGATACTTCAAATATCCTCCATCCCTTAGGATGACACATGCATGATAGATAAATGGCCCCTGCCAAAACAAAAACTCATGGGCCGTCCACCTTTGTGAAGTTTCTGGGGCTCCAGTGATCTGAGTGAGGCATGTTACCATACACCCTCTAATGTGAAATCAAAGGGTTTCATTGTGCCTGTATCACCATTCAGAAAGAGGCACATCGACTGGTGTGTCTTACTGGATTTTAAAGAAAACACGTTGAGTGTGGGGTCTAATCCCTTGACCACAAGTGGAAAACAAAAATCATAAGAGTTTTACAAATGAAAATGAAAAACGGACAAACATCACAATGTTCTGACATGATTTTAAACAAACACAAATATACAAAGCCTGTTGCAGTTAGATCTTACTGCTAAAACATCACCCCACAACTTAGTGCCTTAAAACAACATTAACTTTGCAAGTAAATCTGCAATTTGAGCAGATGTTAGGAGCAGGAGCTTGTCTATGGGCTGCTGGGAGGCTGGTGGCTAGGGTCATCTGAAAGCCTGCTCATGTGTGTACACAGTGGTGCCACTGGCTGCTGACAGGGATCTCAGCTGAGACTGTGACTAGAACAGTCACATTTGTCCTTTCCTGTGGGTACTTCCCTTCATCCCAGTCATTTTTATGCTGGTCTTGTCACAAGATGGTGGCTGGGCCCCAACAGATCTAGGTGAAGGTATACCTCCTAATATGAATTGGCTTCAGAAGTCACATAGCACCACTTCTGTTGTAGTCACGGGCCTGCCCATATTCAAGGGGAGAGAACATAGACTCCCCCACATCTTGATGGGGAAGGATCTATGTTACATTGAAAAAAAAAAAAAAAAAAAAATATATATATATATATATATATATATATATATATATATATATATATATATATATATACGGGATTAGGATGTATTGGTGGCCAGATTTGGAAACTACAATCTGTCATACACAACCAAAACTACAAACTGAAAATTAAGGCAATTTAATACGGTAATAGAATATAAAACTAATAGATGCAAATCAGCAGTATTCATATACATGAATTAGTATAAACCTACCTTGGTGGTGACCCCCACTTACCAGAGCTCTTCCAGAAGAGGTAAGTCAATATAAGTCCTGGTACATGGTATGAAGTTATTGAAATATCTTTTTTAAGGCTATTTCATTATATATGATACAATGGGGGGTAGAGAAAGTTCCCATTTGTAAGTAATAAGAACTTTTTTTTGTACTGAGAATTAAGCCCAGGGGCATTCTACCACCAGCCTTTTTAAATTTCTTTTTTGTTTTGAAATAGGGTCTCATTAGGTTACTGAGTCTCACAATGTTGCTGAGGCTGTCCTTGAACCTGTGATCCTACTGTCTCAGCTTTCCAAGTACTAGGATTGCACATGTGTACCACCAGGCCCTGCTAGCAACAACTTTAAAAAGAAAATTATGAAACCAGGTAAAATAGTACATGGCTGTAATCCCAGTATTTGGAAGGAAAACACAGGAGGATCACAGGTTTGAGGCCAGTGTGTCATAACTTTGCAAGACTCTGCTTCAAAATAAAAACTAAAATATGGCTAGGGGTGTAGCTCAGGGGTAGAATGGCCTTGGATTCAATCCCCAGTACTACAAAGAAAAAAATAGAGAGAAAAAGAATTATGAAATATGATGTAAAATAAGATTTTTACAAGTATAAACATATACAATGTTCTTATAATGTAAGATTCTAAATTATTAAGATGCCAAATCTCAAAATCTCAAGTTTATAAATTCATTACAAACTCGAAGTACCAAACATTTATTTATTTATTTATTTATTTATTTATTTATTTATTTATTCATCTATCTTTCTATCTATCTATACTGGGCATTGAATCCAGGGGCATTCTACCTCTGAGCTACAACCCCAGCCCTTTTTATTATACAATTTTTTTTATTAATTGGTGCATTGTAATCATACATCGTTGTTAGGTACAAGCTAATAAAGGCATATATGCACACATTTCTCATTTAACCCCTTCCCCAATTCCCACCCCACTCCCTCACCCTCCCTCCTTCTCAAGTTCAGTTTAGTGATTGACTTTGATATATTTGTGAAAGTACATCATGTGCATTAGGCTGCCCCCGACCCCCGTCCATCACCTTCTGTTAAGTCAACTTCTTTGCTTATCTAGGGTTTTTCCTTTTTCATCTGGAGACCCTCTTATGCTCCATCTTCTCCCTAGCATCCGCATATTAGGGAGAACATATGTTTTTTAACACTTTGTGACTGACTAATCTCACTTGTTTTCCAGTTCCATCCATTTCCCTGCAAATAACATGATTTTGTTCTTCTTTATGGCTGAGTAAAATTACATTGTGTACATATCTCATAGTTTTGTAATCCATTCATCTGTTGATGGACATCTTGGCTGTTTTCATAGTTTGGCAATTGTGAATTGTGCAGCTATAAACATAGATACACATGCATTGGTCTGATAGTTTGGTTTCCATTCTTTTGGGTAGATACCAAGAAGTGGTATTGTTGGATAATATGGTAGGTTCATTCCCATTCGTCTGAGGATCCTCCATACTGTTTTCCAAAGTGGTTTCACTAATTTGCAATCCCACCAACAATGTATTAGGGTTCCCACTTCTCCACACCCTCGCCGGCATTTATTGTTGTTCATGTTTTTTATGATTGCCATTCTGATTGGAGTTAGGTGAAATCTCAAGGTAGTTTTGATTTGTATCTCTCTGATTGCTAATGATGTGGAACATTTCCTCATACATTTATTAGCCATTTGTATTTCTTCTTTTGTGAGGTGTCTATTTAGATCCTTTGCCCATTTTTTGATTGCAACCTCAGCCCTTTTTATTTTTTTAATTTTGAAACCAAAGCTCCTAAATTGCTAAGGGCCTTGCCAAGTTGTTGACTTCAAAACTGTGATCTCCTGTCTCAAACTCCCAAGTACTGGGATTAGTGTGTGCCATCAAACCCAGAGTCTATTTATTTATTTACTTTAAAAACTGGGTAGGTTACTCTAAGTAACTTAGTGAGACTCTGTTTCAAAATAAAAAATAAAAAGGGCTAGAGGTATAGCTAGATAGAATGCCCCAATACCAAAAAAGAAAAAAAAAAAAGGTAAATTAATCCTAAAAGTCATATGTGAAAAAAAATATATAGCACACATCTATAATCCCAATACTTTGGAGGCTGAGGCAGGAGGACCACCACAGTTTCACAGTGAGCTCCGCAACTTAGGGAGACCCTCAGCAACTTAGTGAAAACTTGTTTCAAAATAAAAAATAAAATAGAGCTTGGAGTGTAGCTCAGAGATAGAATGCCCCTGTATTAAAACTCTAGTACCACAAAAAATTAAATATAATAATGATAATAATAAACAGAATTATTAGGAAATCTCTAAGGAAAAAAAATGGAGGAGTAGAAGACTACTCAGCCAAATAGTAAAACATACTTTTATAAAAGCCTCATTAAATAAAGGAGTACGGAAATATGAATACACCAACTAGTAGAGGAAACAAAATAGAAAGATCAAAAATAAAAATAAGTGCATAAGTACATATGGGAATTTGGAATATAATAAAAATTGTACTTCAAGCTGGGCATGGTGGCAGATGCTTGTAATCCTAGCATTTGGGAGGCTGAGACCGGAGGATCCGGGTTCCTGGCCACCCTCAGCTACCTAGTGAGGCATTCCGCAACTTAGTGACTCCCTGTTTCAAAATAAAGAAAAAAAAAATAGGGCTGGGGGTATAGCTCGGAGATCGAATGCCCCTGAGTTCAATCCCCAGTACTGAAAAAAAAAAAAAGTTGTACCTCAAATTAGCAAGGAAGGCTGGATTATTCAATAAATAGTGTTAGGACAACCAAAAAGCCTTGTGGATTTTTTTAAAAAGTTGGATCCATACCTTCCATACCTAAAAACTTTTACCTGACAAATTTCAGATTTAAAAAGTTAACTTTTAAAATCTTAAATACATTTACTGTTTAAGAAAATGAGGGAGAAGAAACTTTGAAATTTTTCAGGACTAGGACTAAGACTCATAATACTCATATGATAAGATTAACAAATTCAGTTACATAAAAATAAAAAACTCCTGCATTGCAAAATCTAAAGCAAAGACAACATGTAAACAAACTGGAGGAAAAGAATTGTAACTCATAGAGCAAAGGCCTCATCTTCCTAATATATGAAAGGCCTTAGGAAAAACAGAAACAGTAACCTAACAAAAAAATAAGGGCAAAGAACAAGAATAGTTGAGAGAGAAAAAAAAAAAAAAATGAATGTTTCTCTGAAACTGGGGCAAAGAATGCAACTTCAATCACAATTAAAAAATAAAAATTAAAGACACACTGGATATCACTTTTTTACCTATGGGATTAGCAAAAATCCTGAAGTTTGGCAAATTTATACTTGATTGGAGAATGCAGAAGACTATAGGCAATTTCATAATTGCTTGTGGGAATACAAAGAGGTACAACTCCTATAGAAAGAAATTTGCCTGTATCTTTTAAAATTATCAATGCAAAAATCATTTGACCTAGAAATTCTATTTCTCAGAATTTATGCTAGCCAGCATATTTCCACATGTGTTAAATGTACTAATTGCACCAATGTCTATAGCAGAAAAAAATGGAAATAACTGAAATGTGAATAATAGGAAACTAATTAAGATATTATAGTATCTTCACTCAACAGAATACTTAGAAGTGTGAAAAGAAAGAAGGGAAGGATGGGGTGATGGTATTCTTTAAGTATTAATACAGGGAAAGTTCTAAAGCTTTACCTTGAACTGTAAAACAGATGTGTGAAATAGTGAGTACAGCATGTTCTTCTTCATGTCAGAATGATGAAGGGGACAAAAAGAGGGATTTTTGCTTGTATATCCACAAACCAACTTTACAAGGATGCATAAAAGTATAAAAAGTTACTTAAGTAGTAGAAGATGAAACAGGACAGGAGACAGCATTGATGGAAGACACAGTCTAATTTTTTTTATTTTTTGAAAAACATAGTCACATTCTTTTTTTAAAAAAAAAGTGATTAAACCCACTCTTTGAGAAAAGGAAAGTAAGTTACAGACATTAAAAAAAAGCAATTGTCACCTAACCCAAAAATAGTAGCAAGAAAACTCATAACCAAACTTATAAGATGTAACCAAAGCTGTATTTAGAAAAAATATATAGCCTTGGATTTTATTTCTATTCAAAAGTTAAATGAAGAAAACAGACTATATAGCAAGTAAAGGAGTAGGAAACATTAAAAATATTAGAGAAATATAAGCAAGGAACTAACACATAAAAGTAGGAATTAAATAAGGCAGCAAAAAACAGCAGAATTGACAAATAGATTAATAAATACAAGTAACTCATCTATACAAGTACCAATAAAATATGCAAACTACTGCCGTGTTAAATGAAAGAGAGAAGCACAAATACTTAACAATATAAACACAATTGTGAAGCAAATCTTAATTATAAAAATATGCTTTATACCATTATGGGAACAAATTCTTAGAACACAATGAGATGTGCAATTTTCAGGGAAATGGATTAGACAAGAATTGAAAAATAAACTGATATTTGTGGAAGTCATTTTTTAAATGTTCAGTTAACTATCTCCAAAAAAAAAAAAAAAAAAAAAAGGATTTGAGTCCAGGGTGTTTTGTGAAAAAATTCCTAAGAACTTTCAAGTGTAATTCTAATATTACAATATTATTTAAATTATTCTGTAAGATTACACAATGATGCAACACTTCCCCAGTTATTCTTCAAACTTAAACTCTCAAAAAAGCCAAAGAACAAGAAAGTATTAGCAACTTAAATACAATATTTATTAAACTTGAAATGCGTTACACTCTGAACATTAATGGAAAAGCTTTAGGTTTGTAAGAAGGTTTTACAGAACTATATTATGGGGGGGAGGGGGGCTTTACAAGGAAAAGCCGGACAGCAAAACCAACATTTGAGAGGAAGACAGGGCGACTCTCAGAAAAGGAAACTTCAAGAAGTGGGCTATTTTTAAGCAGTTCCTGGGAAAATTCCTCTGCGCCCCTGCGACTGTCCCTTTCTCCTAACAAATCACGTCTTCAGATTTGGACACTAAACCGGCCCTACAGCACCTGCCACCTGTGCGCTTTAACTGAGAAACTGGTTCAACTTACAGTGCAGCCGCTTGAATTTATGAATCACTGTTGCATTGGAGATCCAGGGTCCTAGGACTTGGAGTTTTGGTATGTTTCCTGTTCTCACGGTGGGTGATTTTGGCTTTGGGAGCCTCGGCCCTGCACTTAGGCTGCACTTCCGGTGGGACGCGCCGCGCCCTCCCGCCAGGTGCCAGGTGCTCGCTGCACCAAGACACGCCCACGCAGCCCAGGTGCTGCTAAGGCACCCATTGACTGGTCACCGCAGTTGTGCGCGGACAGAGTGACAGAATGACTCTATGACTGCTCTAAGATCGGTGCATGGAGAGAGAGCAGCCTTCCGTCCCTCGCTTGGATTTGGAACCATTGGTTTCTTCCCCTCTGGAAAATGTCTGTACTTCTCTCTATGCCTGTATTTAAAAACACCATTGGCCATTCCAGGGGAGAAAGAACATGCTGCTACCTCCACTTCTAGAAAAAGAAAGCCAATAACTAATTAAGGAGAATTCATTGAAGGACATTTAAGAAGAAATTGCACCAAAGATACACAGCAATAAAAGGCTTCTCAAATTATTATTTACATGAAACACACCCCTCAAACTAAAACGACAGGGCACAAAAATTCATTTATCATAAACAAAATTCTAGCAGCATAAATCTGACACTAGAATAAAGTAATAATTTTTTCACACCCAAATAATGTATTTTCCCGAGACACTTTTAAGACCTTAATAAAATAAAAATGGACTCTAAATTCAGGAAAGGAAAACGTGTGTAGGGGTAGGAGTGGGGGGAGGCACTAGGGATGGAACCCAGGGGCATTCTACCTCTGAGCTATGCCCCCAGCCCAATTTTATTTTTTGTTTTGAAACAGAGTCTCGCTAAATTGCTGAGGCTGTCCCCAAACCTGCAATCCTCCTGTCTCAGCCTCTCAAGTACTGGGATTACAGGTGCGCACCAACAGAGGACTATTTCTTAAAGGTGTTATTTCTTCCACCTGGAGGGTCACATGTCACCTAGTGATGGGAGCAGGTTCCAGCCTTTGGCAATTTCATCTTTATGTAAACATCAGATTGTGCTTATATAAACTTAGACGGTGTAGGTCAATCACTAGACACAGCCTCTTGATGGAATCAAGGCATGCGTGAAACACAGAATATATGAGGATACTGTGACCCCAAATGGCATTGTTTTACAGTAAACTTTTTCTATAAGTAGAAGAAATACACTCTAAAATAATAAAATGTTGTACAGTAAGTACATAAGCTACTAACAGTCATTTACCATCAGTGTCAACTGTTACGTACTGTACACAATTGTATTGCTATACTTTTTTTATGACTGGCAGTACAGAAGGTTTGTTTATACCAGCATCATCACAAACACATGAGGAATGTGCTCTGACAGAATGGTTACAGAATCACTAGGTGACAGGAATTTTTTGATTCCTTATAGTCTTATGGGACCACCACCTTTGCTCATGTGATCTGCCGTTGACCAACATCTCTATGCAGCACATGACTGTAATTTACAAATAGAAAGGTGTTTTTCTAAATCAACCTAACAGAAAAACAGATAAGAACAACTGAAAAAAAAATTAAAAATACTTAAAGCACACTCGCGCTGTTAAGATGCAATATAAAAATGCAATATTTGAAATAGTGTGATATGGCTCAAGGATAGCAAGAAAAATCAATAAAAATAGATAGCAAGCCCAGAAATTGGCCTTAGCATAATCAGAAGTTTAGCAAACAACAAATATGGTATTTTGAGCCAGTAAATTTATAATAAATTATTCAATAAGTTGTACTCTACCAAATGAATACGTATTTGATGAAAAAGAACAAATTAGACTCTTCCTTGAAACCACACACACACACACACACACACACACACACACACACACAGTTCAATACCTGAAATGATTAAGTGTTTTAAAATAAGAGAGAATAAAAGAAAATATAGGTGAACATCTGCTCCTACAATGGGGATAAAGTATGTATGTAATCTATATATGTGAGTGTACAGGCCTGGTGGCTGACACACTGAGGTCATACAGAGGAAGCAATCCAGGGTGTGTTGAAGACAGCACTGCCACTGTTTCCTTGAGTAGGAAACCTGGAGGAGGGGTAAGCTGGGTGGAGTTCAATGAAAAACTCAGATTTGGACCTTTCTGTAAGGAGTCAAGGGCAGTTTCAGTGAAATTATAGGGACAGAATTTAGATTCCAGAGAAATAAAGAGTTAGCGGCTTTCGTGGATGGTAAATAAGAAGAGTTAGCAATTATAGAATACTATTTCAAGAACAGAACGTATACATATATAGCCAAGGCGGAGCGGGGATATGAATCGATCGTAGACAATCCTCAGTTGCAGACTATTCTGGGCTAGCCTTAGGAGGGAACAGCTCTCCCACTCTTACAGGAAAGAAGGAGGAAAGGAGGAAGGGATAAATGCTGTTGGGAAGGAGTTTAGTCCAAAGGATAAAGTTCACAGATTTATTTTTAGTGGCTTTCCTGGCTGCAATTTCCCCCGCAAAGCATTATCTCAAGAGAGTGAGCAGACAGATGATGGGGTTCGTTTGTTCCCCCGCCCTGCGAACAGTGGCGTGAACCGTAGAGACGGAAGGCTCGCTGGTCTGCGCTGAGGGCCTAGGAGAAGGCTAAGACCAGGAGCATATCTGGATAACAACAAGGGCCACTTGGGGGTTTCTGCCAAGAGACCCCAAAAGTCCAAGCAAGATAAAGAAATTAAAAGTTTGGTTTAGGGTTGGTACTACAAAAAAACAAGCAGCTGAGTCAAGGAGATTGGCCCGAGTGGGGATGGAAGGATGAATCACAGGGTCTAGAGGGAAGTGAGGAAGAAATATTGAGACAGAACAAAACAGTCCAGAAATTGGCAGCCTCAATAAAGTCAGAAAACAGATGTATCAAAGAAATGAGGGCAATAGGCAGGAGGTCATTATCAGAAATTAACTGGTGAAGTTTAACTTTTTTTTTTTTTTTTTTTTTTTTTTGCGGTACTGGGAATTGAACTCAGGGGCATTCTACCTCTGAGCTATACCCCCAGCCCTACTTTTTATTCTTTATTTTGAAACAGGATCTCACTAAGTTGCGGAGTACCTCACTAAGTAGCTGAGGCTGGCTGCGAACCCGGATCCTCCAGTCTCAGCTTCCCAAATGCTGGAATTACAAGCGTGAGCCACCATGCCAGGCAAAGTTTAACATTTTAAAAGCGTTTTTGCTGTTTTAGTAAATATGGTGTGGTATTAATAACCCCCAAAGTCTCTATGAATATGCTTCCCTTCATAGCAAAAAGGATCTTGAGGTGTGATTAAGTTAAGGAACATGGGGAGGTTACTCTGAATTACCAGTGGGCCCAATGCAATTGCAGGGTCCTTGTAGGGTGGAGGCAAGAAGGTAAGTGTGACAGAAAGAAATGTGCTAAGGGATATGGACGCAGTGGAACTTTACTCAGCCATAAAGAAGAACAAAATCATGTCATTTGCAGGGAAATGGATGGAACTGGAAAACATTATATTAAGTGAGATTAGTCAGTCAGAAAAAATAAAAAGTTGTATGCTCTCCCTAATATGTGGAAACTAGGGAGAAGATGGGGCATAAGAGGGACTCTAGATGAAGAAGGAAAAATGTTAGGTGAGCAAAGAAGGTGACTTAACTGAAGGCGATGGGGGGGGGGGCACCCTAAAGCACATGATGTACTTTCACAAACATATCAAAGTCAATCACTAATCTGAACCTGAGAAGGAGAGAAGACGAGGGAGTGGGGCAGGAATTGGGTTAGGGTTAAATGAGAAATGTGTGTATGTATGCCTTTATCAGCTTGTACCTAACAAAGATGTGTGATTACAATGCACCAATTTAAAAAAATAAAATTAAAAAAAAGAAATGTGCCAAGGATAGCAGAGTTCAGAGTACTGTGAGGGAGGGGCCCAAGCCAGAAAATGCAAAGCTCTCTAAACCCCTAAAAAGACAGGAAAGTAGATTCTCCCCTAGAATCTCAAAAAGACTACCCTATTGGTGCTTTGTTTGTAGGACTTCTGTCCTCTACATAATAAATTTGTGTTTGAAGTTACAAAGTTATGGTGACTTTTTTAATAGCAGCAATAAGAATACTAATACATATAGTTTCATTAAGCATTTTTACAGTTATGTAGGCTATTTTTATATTATGCCTTAAAAACCCACACAGTAATTGCCACATGGTAGTGTATGTATGTATGTATGTATGAGTTTGTTTATGTATGTATTTATTTATTTATGTATTGTGGTACTGGAGATTGAATCCAGGGGCATTCTACCTCTGAGCTACACCCCCAGCCCTATTTTTTTTTTTCTGAGATAGGATTTCACTAAGTTGTTGAGGCTGGCTTGAACCTGCGATCTTTTTGTCTCAGCCTCCCAAGAACTGGAATCACAGGCATGTGCCACCGTGCCTGGCTACACAGGGTAATATCTAAGACCCATGTTTGTGATTTTTCTAATAATTGAGTGACCAACACTGTTATCCCTCACTACGCCAAACTGATCATCCAGTGCTGACAAGCCAGTCAGAATCATTCAAAATCATATGATTTATTGAAATGAAGACTCTGGGGGCCATTGAGGAAGTTCCCAATGAAACAGCATTTGTCATTAAAAAATATTAGGTACTTCCATGCCTACTTATCAGCAAACCAGTATAAATTGTTGGGACAGACAATCATAACTTCAAGAACAATTTAAATAATTTTTGACTAATGAAAAATGTCTCTGCTTGCTATAGGGAGATTTGCCAAGAAGAGAGGGAGGCATCTTATCATCAAGATTTATTCAAAATGTATCTGTTAAAGCCTTAGTCAAAACAATACAGGCAGTAAAAATCCTCTCAAGGGGATTTTGCAAATGTGTGAAACCAAACACAATATAAGATTTTTTTTAATGTTATGCTTGGTCTTACATATTTGCACAAGCATATTAAATTTGATTAAATAGTTTCCACATAGATATATGCAATAATGAAATTTATTCATTTTCAAACATCACAAGATATTCTGGGTCCTCAATCCTGCATCCTGATTAGGCCAGAAATCTTACTTCTTCATCCCACTCAAGTTTAATATTTAATCCTATGCCTTTTGAAATCCAAGCTGTCAGAACTCCCTCTTCCTCCTTACCCTTTCTTGTGGCTGGGAAAGAGGGGGAATGGTCAGGGCTTATGAAGCAAATGACATCACAGGTGGTAAGTCCCTTCTCCACGCCTCAGTCAATACTGAGGGGGTGAAATCAAGTGCTGGCAATGGCTTTTGAGAAGAGATTGAATGTTTAGTTTCCCAAGGGCTCACATTTGCACAGTCCCTCTGTCCTCTGTTCCACTGTTACCATGGCAACAAATCCACCCAGAAGCCTCTGCTTCAGGCGAACCCCAGCTACCTTCCATGACAAGCACTCCTCACTCCTGGCCAAGCCAAGGGTGGGAAGGTGGGGCTGCCCTGGACACTTTCTCCCCATCAACAGCAGCATAAATGCTCCGTCAGCCCAGCTCCATCAGCCCTGTACAACCACACCCTTCTCCCACGGCCCTTCTTGGGAATGGAGGGAACTTGGGAAACACAGATTGCAAGAGAAGAGAGGGTGGAACAAATTGAAACTTCCTTGCTCCCAGCCTCCCAGGCTCTCCAATAAGGGAAGGGAAGAGAAAAGTCATTGTTAATGTTTCCTGAACTCTGCTTTTTCTAAAGCCCTAATATCCTTGCCCCTTCTGTATGCTTATTTCATAAAACAAAAACAAACTAACAGAAAAAAAAAAAAGACTGAGGTTGAAGAAACTGGTTCTGCTAGCTGTCTTCTATTAGCAAATCCACAGTGCAAGACTGGCAAGCAGAAGGTATCTCTCAGCCAGGCATGCTGGCACTACTTGGGAGGCTGAAACAGGAGGATTGTTAAGTTTGAGGCCAGACTCAGCAATTTAGCAAGATCATCAGCAACTTAATGAAATCCTGTTTCAAAAGGAAAGGAAAAAAACAAAAAAAAAAAGGCCTAGGGGGTGTGGCTTGAAGGTAGATGCCTCTGGGCTCAATCCCCAGTAAAGAAGACCCATCTCTGAACTTAGAAGATGAAGCACTTGGCATGTTTTATCCTGAACTATGGATCGCAGTTGGCAGCTACAGGGAAGCACAAAGGTCCCTCATTGCCACTTTACTGCTTTTTTGTATTAATTTCATGCTCAGGATTGATTGCAGAAACCTTATATAACAAAATGGTTTTCCAAAGACAGATCTCTAGTCTATAACACTGTACCTCTAAGAAGTAAGTTTTTTATTTAAACTGGCTCAACTTGAAACCATAATCTTAGCACTTATCGATTATAACTCTAATATTATAAATTATAAAACAACTGTAATACATGTATATGAATTATATATGTATACATGTAACTCTAAGTTATAATTGGATGGGTCACTATGTTAATTTTAAGAATACAAGTGAAGCTGGGATTAAAAACTTTTTTAAGGAACTAGTTGTCACCATTTGTGAGAAAACCTAGCAATCTCTAACATTTGTTCTTACTAAAACTCAAATATTGAGACAAAGCTCAAAATATGTTGTGTCTTGGGAATTTCTGCTTCCTGCTATGAATTAGTAATAAGGTCTGGAATCTAAGTGTGCGCGCACACACACACAAACTATTAATTACTAAAAAAAAAAAAAAGTTGGTGAGATACAATAACAATAATTTTCAGACACTGGCCAACAGAGCTGCTTAGGATTATGATCCTGGAAGAAAAGGAAATAAACTCTATGAGCCCAAAGTGAGCCCTGGATTTCTGCCTAGAGGCATCCTCCAGATCCCGGCCCCGGAGGGAATGCCAGGCAAAGCCTGGGGTCTCAGAGAGGTGAGGAGACCAGAGTTCAGGGAGATGTGAGGTGACTGGAGTTTGTGGAGTACACTGCTGGAACTGGGGAAGCTATGAAGAGAAAGAGCCCCAGAAATTCACACAGGGGGCCCTATCGTCTTTGGCTATATATCAATTTGTACAGAAATAGGATGAAATTCTATGATTTAGGGGAAAGTATAATTGCTGAAATACTATAAGCTGAATAACCCCAGGAGCTTACATCAGACCAGGAACCATTCATGATCCCACGAGACCTCATTGAACACACGTATTCTGTAGGGAGCCCAGACAGGTCAAGTGTTTGTCACAATTCTCGAGTTCTTGAGTAAATACTACTCTAGACTCACTCTTAGAAAGCTTTAAAAGGGAGCTGGGCGTGGTGGTGCACGCTTGTAATCCCAGCATTTGGGAGTCTGAGACCAGAGGATCCGGGTTTGCGGCCAGCCTCAGCTACTTGGTGAGGCCCTCCGCAACTTAGTGAGACCCTGTTTCAAAATAAAGAATAAAAAATAGGGCTGGGGATGTAGCTCGAAGGTAGAATGCCCCTGAGTTCAATCCCCAGTACCGAAAAAAAAAGAAAAAAAGAAAGCTTTAAAAGGGGCTTCAAGATTATTAACTTGATTCTCAGTAACTTATCTGTTTTCTAGAATAAAGTGCACACACACACACACACACACACACACACACACACACACAATCCTACACTCAAGTCATAAAATTTATCATGCCTGGAATCCAATCAAAATTTCTACACTTGCCAAGATGCAGGAAAACTTGACCCAAAAAAAGCAGGAAGGTCAATCAAGAAAGAAACCCAGAATCAGTAAAGAGATGGAATTAGCACAGAAGGACATTAACATAATTATTATAAGTATACTCCATGTATCAAGGTCAGAGGTGAAAATTAATGTAACGTAGAGACAAATGGAAGAGATGAAAAAAAAATACAATTGATAGGATTAGCAGGAAATTAGAAACTACAAAGGGAAAAGGTTCCATGGATATTAAAACATTATAAAAGGAACTATTCTTCAAACTGAAGCAGAGAAAAGAAAGAATGAGGAAAAAATGAACACAAATTTATATATGTAACTGGAGACCCATAAAAAGAAAAGAGAAAGGAGGGGGCAGAAAAAAATTAAAGAAATAATAGAAAATTTTCCAAATTGGTAGAAAACTATAAATGCACTAATCTAGGAAGCTCAAGATGCAGGATAGAAAAAAACAAAGAAAATCACATCAAGAGAAATACAGAGATCAAATAATAAAGAGAAAACCTTAAAAGCATCTAAAAGAAAGAAAAGGTACACATGATAGAGAAGAACAAAAATAAGAGTTATTATAGATTTTTTTATTAGAAGTTATGCAGGCCTGAAGACGATGGAATAATATCTTGAAAATGATCAAAGAAAATAATTGTCAATCTAGTTACATACCCTGAAAAATAGATTTCAAATACTGAGGTAAAAAAAGAGATTTTTTTTTCAGGCAAACAAATGTTGAGAGAACGCATCATCAGTAAACTTGGGTAATGAGCCCTCAGAAGTCAAGTTATATGGAAATTTGAATATCCACAGAGAATGAAGAACATTAAATGTGGCAAATTTGTGAGTAAATACAAAGTCATATTCTCTTTAAAAAACAAAGAAAATTTAAAAAGCAATGTAGTATGTTAAAAATTTGAAATGTAAATAAATTTGAAATGTAAATATGAAAAGTAAATGTATGAAAACTTATAGGGCAAATAATGGGGAGGAGGAAATGAAACAGTTGTAAGGTTCTTCTTAATTCACAAATTGCTAAAATATTGTTGGAAGGTAAATGATTATAAATTGAGGACACAATTTGGAGACTTTAAGGCAACTAAAGCTATAGTGGGGTGAAGTGGAATATCAAGAGACCCAATTAAGGTATTGTTTCTTGATTTTGGTGGTAATTCCATGTGAGTATGCAATGATCAAAATTCATAAAATTCCATACTTTAAAGAGGATACAGTTTATTGCACATAATTATTTCTCAACAAAATTAATAAAAATAATCTAATGAATATCAAGAAAAAAGACAGTAATTTAAAACAGATGGCTCAAATAGAAAATAAATCATTAAGATATCAAATTTAAACCAAGTCATTCAGTAAGTGCAGTATATGTAAATAATCTAAGTATTTCAAAGTGGCGGGGATTTTTGAGTAAAAAGGCAAGATCAAGATATATTCTACCTTCAATAAATGTAATTTTAAAAATAAAGATGGGAGCTGGGCTTTGTGGCACATGCCTGTAATCCCAGTACTTGAGAGGTTGAAACAGTGGGATCACAGGTTCACAGCCAGTCTCAGCAATTCAGTGAGACCCTGTTTCAAAATAAAAACAATAATAAAGCAGGTGGTTTAGTTCAGAGATATAATATTCCTAAGTTCAATCCCTAACACCACAAAAATAAATAAATATGAGTTAAAAGTTAAAGGATTGAAAATGTATGTGATATACTACCAGTCATTAGAAGGCTGGAATGGCTATCATCATAACAGACAAAATAAACTTTACAACAAGGAATATAAAGATGAACATGTTAAATGACAAAGGAGTTAATTCTTTAAGAAAATACAAAAATTTTGAATGTGCATGCACCTTATGATTCAGCTTCAAAACTTATCTAGCCAAAAAAAAATTTTTTTTTGAAAAGAAATCGACAAATCCATAATTATAATTGTATATCTCAATACTTCTGTCTCAGTAATTGATAGAACAATTAGGCAAGAAGTCAATAGGATACAGAAAGCTTAAATAGCACTATTAATTAAACTGACCTAATTGATATTAAGAGCACTCCACCTAACAACAGTAGAATATAGATTCCTTTCAAGTGCACATGGGGCATACACCTAAGCAGGTCGGCCATACTCTGGACATTAAAATAAGTTTTCAAATATTAAAAAGGACTAAAATTGAAAAGGTGGCAGAATAGAGAGAGACAACATATCTCAGGCACTTCGAGACTCAAAACTCTACCAACGGGAAGACTGCTTCTTGGCAAGGGAAGAGAAGCAGCCAGAACTTAACAGATAGACAGCAATCAAAACGCAGAGAGAGCAGAGGACTGAAAGAGCTCCAGGAGTCTCGCCTGGTGAGCAGAGTGGTGGCAGGACCATCTTGCCAAGCCTGCAGGGCTGGTGGCTGCTGAGACTGGTGGCCTCCAGAGACCAACTCCAGCAAAGAAAGAGCAGGATCTTGTGGAGCCAGTCACTACAGACCATCATCAAAAGCAACCACATCCTTCTCTCCACACTCAAATACCTCAGGACTCAACTTCCCAGCCAAACCATGCAGCAAAGTCCTGTGGCTGCAACTGACTCATCTCTGCCTGTGGGGACCCCAGCGGCACTTGTCAAGACTGTGAGTTAGCAAACCATCCCAGCAGGAGACTGCCCTGCACAGCCACAGGCATGTGTGTGGCAATGAACAGAACCAGGGTACAGGGGGGAGTCTGTGAGTTTAAAAATCACCGCTGTGGAGGTGGGGGTGGGGAGGTCTACAGTTGGACACCGCAGAAACATGAATTAGCAAACAGCCCCTAGAGGAATATTTGGGCGGGAGGGACATAGAGTCAGCTGTTCGCCATCCTTTCAGCATCTCCAGTGATCACCATAGAGCCACCAACAGTGGTGCCTGTGGGGTGAGATAACTCAGCCAACTGTGCCACAGGCTCAGAAGGCTATAAACTCATGCCCGATGGTATTTGGACATTACAAGCACCAAGGCCAGAGACCAACAATGTCACAGCTGCCCAGAGCAGCAGCAGTGTCCCTGGGGCTAAATAACTGAGTGACCCAAGCCCCAGCCTCAGAATGGTATAATCTCTCCCTGCCAGAGATTGGATACTGAAAACAAGGAGGCCAGAGGCCAGCAGGTGTTCACATGATCACAGCTACAGGCTGGGAACTCAACACTCTCTCCACCAGCAGAGTTTGGGCCTGGCGTGCATGCATACTAGTGACTGACAGTTTCACATCCTGTTTGCTCACAAACAGTAGATCAGCATGGGTGTCCCTGTGCTATCAAAGCTCAGTCAGTTGGGTCACAAGCTCAGAACATAGTAATCTCTGGCCCTGCTAAGCCTAGGCCCAGTGGCCACAGATGATGGAGGTCAGTGCTCTGCAGAGTTTCATGGGTTCATGATCAGCAGAGCAACAGTGGTGTCTGTGGGGCATTAAATCCCAACCAGCAGGCTGCAGGCTCTGAATGGAACATAGTAGTCTCTGGCTCTATTGAGTTTGGCCCTGGAAAACCAGAAGTTCCTGTTTGCCTGCACTAAGAATTATATCTTTTTAAAAAGACACCGGGGAACAAACTCAAAAGTCTGGTTAGATGAGACAGATTCGTAGAGTCAAATAAATACCCACAACATAGGCCTTATTATAAACGGATAACAAATAGACACAGAACTCTCACACAAAGAGGAAAAGGATGCCAAGACAACAGAAAAACAACCTGAGAAGTCTGAAAACATGAGAATGAACACCAGCTAGGAAACAATAAACTCTCGCAATGCAACAACAAGGGAGATCACTAGTACTGAACTGTAGGAAGTGCCAGAAGGAGAATTCATAATTTTGATTTTAAATATGATCAAAAGCCTCGGAGATGAAATCAGAGAAAGTGTACAGGAAATGAAATAACATATGAATAAAGAAATTGAAGTCCTAAGTAAGAACCAAAAAGAGGCTTTGAGTGAAATGGAGTCAATACATGAATTAAAGACCTCAATAGAAACCACCTCTGGCAGTCTAGACACATGGAAAATAGAGTTTCACTCTTGAAAGACAGCTCAGTCAAAACTGTCCAAACCATCAACAATATAGAGAAGACAATATAAAATGATGAGAACATTCAAGAAATATAAGATAATATGAAATGATGTAACTTATGGATAATAGACATTGAAGAAAGTTTAGAGGCACAAACCAAAGGTATCAGAAGCCTCTTCAGAGAAATAATATCACAGAATTTTCCAAACATAGAAAAATACTTGAACATCCACATACAGTAGACATTCAGAACACCAACAAGACAGCATCAAAGAACTTCCCCATACCACTAAGTAAACAAAGTGACTAACATAGAGACCAAGGAAGAATCTTAAAAGCATCAAGAGCAAAAGAACAGGTAGCATTCAGAGTCAAAACAATAAGAATCACTCCAGACTTCTCCACCCAAGTCATGCAAGCCAGAAAGGACTGGTATGATATATTCCAGCCCCTGAAAGAAAACAACTTACAATCAAGACTGCTTAATTGTACTATGATCAAGTTAGTTTCAACCCAGGGATACAAGGCTGGTCCAACATATGCAAATCAATACATGTTATTCACCACATAAATAGAACTAAGAACAAAATCACATGATTATTTCAATAGATGCTGAAAAAGCACTTGACAAAATTCAATACCCATTCATGTTAAAAACACTGCAGAAAATCAGAATAGAAGGAACTTACCTCAACATCCTTAAGGCAGCATACAATAAACTCAAAGCCAACATCATATTGAATGAGAAAAACTGCAAGAATTTCCTTTAAAATCAGAAACAAGACATAGATGCCCATTATCACCATTCCTTTTCAACATAGAACTCAAGACTCTTACCAGAGCAATAAGACAAGAGAAGTATATCAAAGGAATTCGAATAGGGAAACAAGAACTGAAATTATCTCTATTTGCAGATGACATGATCCTATATTTAGAAGACCCAAAAACTCAACCAAAAGACTTCTAGTGCTGATTTAAAACTTCAGCAAAGTAGTGGGAAATAAAATCAATCTAAAGAAATCAGTAGCTTTTCTATATGCCAACCATGAATCTACTGAAAAAGAAATCTGGAAAACAATCTCATTCACAAAAGCCTCAAAACCAATAAAATACCTAGGAAATAACCTAACCAAGGAGGTAAAAGACCTCTACAATGAAAATTGTAAAACACTAAAGAAAGATAGTGAAGAAGTTCTTAGAAGATGGAAAGATCTCCCTTGCTCTTGGATAGGCAGAATAAATATCAAAATGACCATTCTACCAAAAGTGATCTTCAGAGTCAATGAAATCCCTATCAAAATACCAATGTCATTCTTCACATACCTAGAAAGATCAGTCATAAATTTCATATGGAGAAACAAACAAACAAACAAAAAAACAGAATAGCCAAAGTAATTCTCAGCAATAAGAATCATTAAAGAGGCATAACAATTCCTGACTTCAAATTATACTATGGAGCTATAGTAATAAAAACAGCATGGTATTGGCACAAAACACACATAGACCAATGGAACAGAATAGAAGATACAGAAACAATTCCACACACTTATAGCCAATTGATTTTCGACAAAGGTGCCAGACACATATGTTGGAGAAAAGACAGCCTTTTCAGTAAATGGTGTTCGGGAAACTGGTTATCCATTTGTAGAAAAATGGGATTAAATCCTTACCTCTCACCCTACACAGGAGTCAACTTGAGATGGATCAAAGACCTGGAAATTAGACCACAGACTTTGAAGCTACTAGATGAGGGCATAGGTCCAACATTCCAACATATAGGCACAGATAGAAACTTCCTCAACAAGACCCCCAAAGCTCAGGAAATTAAAAAAAGAATGGAATAACAATAATGGAATTTCATTAAACTAAAAAGTTTGTGCTCATCAAATGAAACCATCTAGTGTCTAGCAACCAAAGAGAGAATCTACAGAATGGGAGAAGATCATTGCCAGCTATCCCTCAGACAGAGGACTAATATCTAAAATATACAAAGAACTTAAAATATTTTATGCTAAAAAAACCCAGTTAAGAAATGGACAACTGAACTAAATAGACACTTCACAAAAGCCAATGAATACATGAAAAAAATGTTTAAGATCATTAGCAATCAGGGAGATGCAATCAAAACTACGCTGACATTCCATCTTAACCCCAATGAGAATGGCAATCATCAAGAAGGCAAAAAAACAGTAAATGCTGGCAAGGATGCGGGGAAATTGGAATTCTTCTACACTCTTGATGGGATTACAAATTAGTTCAGCCGCTATGGAGATTAATGTGGATATTCCTCAGAAAATTGGGAATAGATCCAGCATATGATCCAGCATTACCACTCTGGGGTATCTTTCCAAGGGGGCTGAAATCAGGAAACTACAGTAATGTATGCATATCCATGTTCATAGCAGCACAATTCACAATAGTCAAATTATGGAACCAACCCAGGTGTCCATCAACAGATGAATGAATTACAAAATTGTGGGATATAAACACAATGGAATTCTACTCAGCAATAAAGAACAAAATCATGTCATGTGCAGGAAAATGGATGGACTTGGAGAACATTATGTTAAGTGAGATTAGCCATTCACAGAATGTGGAAGGTCTTATGTTTTCTCTAATATGCAAAAACGAGGGAGTAATTGGGATACCAGAGGACTCCAGATAATGAAGGAGAAACTTCAGTGGAGCCAGGGAGGTGGTCTAGATGAAGGGGAGGGGAAAAGAGAGGATCAATGAAGGGATTACTTCCATTACCATTATATACATATGTGAGAATACCAATGTCAATCTCAATACCCTGTATGGGGAAGGGAAGGAGGAGAATGGGGAGGAAGCCAAAGGAGAGCTGGCCAAGTGCTGTGTGCATATATGTCACCATCACTTTGATTTACGTTATGATGTGAGACTATAATGCACCAATGAAAGGACAAACAAAAAAAGGACTGAAATCATACTAAACTTAGCTTTAACTACTATGGAATTAAACTAAGTGAAATTAAAAACTCAATATATCAAAATTTGTGTGCTTTGGCTAAAGCAGTGTTAGAAGAAAATATATAACTACAGATGCTTATTTTGGAAAAGAACTCAAGAAGGTAAGAAAGGGAATTAAAAATAAACTTGAGGTCAAAGAAGAAAGGAAATAATGATAAGAGTGGATATGAGTAAAATGGACATAGTCAACCAATAGAGAAAAGTCAATGAAACCAAAGCCTGGTTCTTTGGAAATGTCAATGAAATTTATAAACTTCTAGCTAAACTGATCAAGAAAATTATTTACCAATATCAGGATTTAAAGAGGGGAATTTTATACTGCACAAGAAATCCTACAGACATTAAAGGTGTAATAAGAACATTATGATTTTTTTATGCTAGTATTTCCAATTTTGATCATTGCTCTGTGACACCATTTCCCCCCTGACTGATGTTCTCTCTTGCTGCTAAATGGAATGGTCATGCTTTCCTAGGATGGTTTTAAGTCATGCCAGATGAGGGACAGACAGTCCTTAAACAATTTTTTTATGCTAGTATTTCCAATTTTGATGAACTATACAAGTTCCTTAAAAAGCAGCTGGGTTGATAAAGCACCCTTGTAATCCCAGTACTTGGGAGACTGATAAAGGAGAATCTCAAGTTCAAGGCCAGCCTCAGGAACTTAGTGAGACTCTGTTTCAAAATAAAAAATGGCTTAAGGCTGGAGATGTAGCTTGGATGTAGAATACCCATAGGTCTAATCCCTAGTAACCCCCTGCAAAAAAATCCTTAAAAAGCAAAAATTACCAAAATTGATTCAAGAAGAAAGAAAAAAATCTGAATAACCCCATACAACTTGAAGAAATTTAATTTCTAACTTAATTCTCACAGAATAATTCTAGACCCAGATGACTTCACTGATAATTCTATTAAATATTTAAAGTATTACAGTTTACAACAACACAAACTAATGAGGAGAGGGGAGAATTTCACCACACATTCTATATGGCCAATGCCACCCTGATATCCAGTAACCATCCTTGGACCCAAGCAAGTATAGCCCCTGCTCTGGGCCTGTATGCCTCAGGAACCCCATTTTGAGTTCCCTCTCCAAATTGTCTAAGTCCTTGCTGGCACCTGGGCTCCACTAAGGCTGGTAATGTCACCTGAGAGAGGTGCATTCATCTTGGTCTGGGATGGTCATGAGTCCTGGTCCTAGACTTTCCTTTCTCTGATCTTATACCCTTTACAAAGGGTCAATCAGATGGCCACAAGAAGCCAAGCACTCACCCCTCTGGGGCCATCTTAGAACCCCATGGCAAGGTTCCAGTTCCTGGAAGGAGGCCTGGCAAGCCCTCTGCTCCCTCCAGGAAGCATGATGTTGATTTTATACTATCATGCAAGATTGGCCTCCAGAATGGGGCTGAAACACTAATGTTGAATGACTCTCATTCATGTCAGGCATAGAGCAAGTTCAGGACTCTGAGCTACCAAGCGTTCATTGCCAACGGCAGGTCTGAGCCACTCTTTTCGACCCAAGCCTTGACTCTCAGCCCTCTCCATTCCTCTGCAGCACTGCCCACTATCACAGCACCTGAAGGCAGCAAGTGTCTTTTGCCCAAGATGGCAAAATTTCTTTCCCCTGAACAATCCCCATCTCTGACCCCCAGTTTGGTCACAGGTTTCATGTGGTGGGTCAGGTGTTCCCCTAGAAGTGGTCATAACTACCTGTCTTGGGACTTTTGAGATCATTGCTCTGTGATACCATTTCCTCCCTGACTGATGTTCTCCTTGCCCCTAAATGGAGTGCTCTCCTAGGATGGTTTTAAGTCATGTTAAATGAGGGACAGACAGTCCTTGCACAAATGGAACGGCCCTTCTTGCTCAGCCAACAGGCTTTTCACCTATACCCCCTGCTAATGGCAGTGTGTGGGAGGCAGTGTCATGGCCCACGCTGAAAAAGATCACATTCTAGAAATGCACTGGTGATGGTCTGAAGAGTTCTACATTTGTGCTCTAAAATTCTGAACGGCAAGTTTAACATGACCACAAGACAAAATATTGTTCACATTTTTTCTGCGTATTCTGGGTGAGACCTGCCTGTGTGGTCATTGTAAACGACGCCCACTACCAACCTATCCTGTGTCTCCTTGGAAGCCAGTGTTCATGGGCAGCAGGTGGAAGACGTGGCGTCATAAGCAATGGTGGGGCTGACATTAAACAAATGGCGTTAGGGAATTGCAGAGGTAGAAGATCTATATTGTTTCAATGCAAACAAGTTCTGGTGTTCTGAATGACAACTGTGTTGCTAGGTTTTCTCAAGAAGGACGATAGGAAAGAAGCCAGAAGCAATGCTTTTGTATAAAGACCTGGAAGAGATGGTTCCTGGATCTGAATAGGGGAAGACAGAGACTACAAAGAAACTTTATGTATGCTTATTACACAGTAAACAAATACCTTTACCTGTTTTCTAATCTTCACTATGCCTCACATAGGCCCAAGAATCTAGAAATATGTTTTTAATCAAGTTGTTTACGTAGACAAAGCCTGGAAATGAAATGTTTGCCTGGAGCCCTGCAATACTCTGGGGACATTCCTGCTAATATCAAAACCAAACACATCACATAAAAAAGAAACCTACAGACCAGTATCTCTCAAGATCATAAACACAGAAATCATTAACAAAACATTAGCAAGTTGGATCCAGTAATACATAAAAGAGTAATATCCCACAAAGTGAAGTTTATTCCAGCAACATAAGGTTTGTTGAACAGTATCAGTCAATCAGTTCACTGTATCAACTGAATAAAAGAAAAAACCATGTGATAATCTCAACAGATACAGAAAAAAACATTTAGAAAAGTAAGCATCTATTCATGAACATGTTTTTTTTCTTTTATTTCTGTTACATCGATTGTTATATTTTTTTAATTTATTTATTTATTTTCAGTACGGATTTTTTATACATTTCTTGAGTACAACAGGGTTACATAGACATTTATGACATATCAATCATTGTCAGATCACAAATAGCACCACTTCTTCATTTTACACATATAGCCCACACGGGTTCGATTTTCTCAGGACAAATCAACCTAAGACAGGGCTCGTTGAATGACTCATCGAGACCCCATGACGGGAAAGATTAAGCACCTGGTAGGAAACGACCTAAGACAGGCACAGTCCTTCGTGCATTTTAAAATAAAAACGGGGGAGTTGTGGGAGCCCAGCTGGGCTCTTTTCCCCCTGGCAGTTGCTATCTGCATATATGAGCAATTATACTGACTCTTCTGCTATGGCTACATTGGCGTCTCGAAGTCTGGAGATTGCTCCTAGGATGCGTAGATGAAAGATCCTCCTACTTCTTAGAAAGTAAATATATGACCCTAAAGGAGTATGGTTTTATGACTCTAGAAAGTTTGCTTTATCATGAACATGTTCTATGCCTGCCAGATAGACTGCAGCCATCAGGCTTTCAGGAATAGAGAGACCTGATCCTGGTCAGGGATTGATCCATGAAGGTGGATCCCAGAGCTGAGGGACTGAGGGTCAGGGAGAACCAGTTACATTCTCAAGGGCACACTGCTGATCTCCATCCGGCACCACCAGGATTCAAATGTTTTCCTGTGTGTCTCTAAAGCCTTTCGCCAGTAACCCACTCTGTGTGTCTCCTTGTTAAAAATAGCTGATTTCATTGAGTGAAACTGAATTTAATATTATTAGGGAAAAAAATGAAATGCTATTCCCACTAACATCAAAATATTTGTTTTTGCTAATTTTTACAGTTACTGAATCAGGAGTGGATGCAGTGCTGTGGGACAGCTGATTCAACTATTTTGGAGGCCTCCCTTTTAAAGAAAAAGGATGTAATACAAAGTTTAAAAAAAAAAAAAAAAAACTAGGTCCAAACATGACATTGATTCACAAAAAGTCATTAATTTTGCACAGTCAACTACTACCACAAGCATAAAAGTCAAGAAAGTAACAAATATTCTTACTCATTAATTACCCTGCCACACGTGTATGCTAGTTTTTCATTGTTTTGTTGTTGTTTTGCAGTACTAGGGATTGAACTCAGGAGCTTTCTACCTCCGAGCTACACCCCCAGCCCTATTTTTTTATTCTTTATTTTGAAACCGGGTCTCACTAAGTTGTGGAATGCCTCACTACGTAGCTGAGGCTGGCCGCAAACCCAGATCCTCCGGTCTCAGCCTCCCGAATGCTAAGATTACAATCGTGTGCCACCACGCCCGGCTCTGTTTTTTTTTTTGGGGGGGGGGTGTTTTTTTGGTTTCATGTTATGACTTTCAGTAAAAGGATAGATAATTTACCTTTTCTCTAACATAGTCAGTCAAATGTTCTTTATTATTATAGTCATCCCTCTTACCCATGGGAGGATACATTCTGAGAACCCCAGTGGAGACCTAACATGGCAAATAGGACCAAACAATGTGTGTGTGTGTGTGTGTGTGTGTGTGTGTGTATTCCTATACATACATACCTATGCTAAAGTTTAATTTATAAATAAGGCACTATAAGAGATTAATAATAACAACTAATAGTAAGATAGAACAATTGTAATAATACACTGTAATAATGGCCATGTAAGTGTGATCTTTCTCTTGAAAGAGTCAAGACAGATAGTGATATTTTCAGACTGTAGTGGGCCGTAGTTCACTGCAACCATGAAAAACGAAATCATAGATAAAGGGAGACTACTGTATTATTGATAGTCAGGATTCATAAATCATGCAACCTCACACATAGATGTACTGTCTCTTGGTGTCCTGTGACCAGAGATCCTCACAAAATTTATTTCTGCAGTTCTCATCAAAAAGAAAACAAATGAGATGTTTATATTTGAAGACATCTCAATGTTGATCATATTCCTGTGAGAGAGAATACCAGACCAAAAGCAAACTGTGCCGTGTCCCTGCCTGAGCAAGCCAGATTACGTGGTGTATCTCTCATCTTCCTCTATAGCTGGAGGTCTTGGCCTAATGCAGAGTAGACTATGAGGTCCCCTGCTCTGGTGTATTGCATAGTCCTTCCCCAACTGTCTTCCCCTCCCGTTCAGAAGCTTGTCATCTGGTATGACAGGAACCATGATCCCCAAATGTGTCTTCCCCCAAATCACTCCTGCTTCACATGTGGGCTGAGAATTTCTGCATGTGGAGGACAGGAATTTGTCATTCGTGTTCTCGGGTTCCTGTGTGCCTCCATCCATGTTATTAGGGTGAAGACAAAGAGTCCCAGAGAACAAGGGAAGAAATTCAATAAATAAGAATGGAAACTGCCTGCATTAAGTTACCTGTTTGGTATCGGCACCAGGTTCCCAATCAGGCTCATTTGCAGGCATACCTCTGTTGACCATTGCCTTTTAAAATGTTGGAGTTACTTAATTTTTGGAAACAACATCCTCTATGTTAACTTCTTTCTATACAATCTAGTAAGAAAATTTATCTGAGACAGGCATGGTGGCACACGCCTGTAATCCCAGTACTTGGGAGGCTGAGGTGGGAGGAACACAGGTTGATGACCAGCCACAGCAGCTTAGTGTGGCCCCCTGAAACTTAGTGAGACCCTATTTCAAAATTAAAAAAAAGTAAATGAAAATAAAAACAGGGCTGGTGGTATAGATCAGAGATAGAACATCCCTGGAATCAATCCACGGTACCACAAAAAAGAAGGAAGGAAAGAAGGAAGGAAGGAAGGAAGGAAGGAAGGAAGGAAGGAAGGAAGGAAGGAAGGAAGGAAGGAAGGAAGGGAGAAAAGTTATCTGGGCACATAGTGCTCTGTTAATTTAGCATCAGTTGAGAATCCAACAAGGAGAGAAAAAAAAAACCTATTTTCCTTTAAGAGGGATGAGATTAAAGCGTCTCTCCAACTTAGCTTTGTAGGGGAGGAAATATGAGCTCTAAAAACTAGAAAGAGCTTTTTGCTTCCCTAGAAGTTATTGGATTTTTTTTAACCTGCAATATACCCTTTCAAATAGTAAGCCAATCTCTACTCTAGGTAAAGACCTATTTCTCTCTCCTTACTTGATCACCCAGGTGTGGATCCTGATTTAGCTACTGAGTTATTTCTACTTTATTTAGCTATGACATTTTAATAACTTAAAAATTACCATGTGCGTGTTTGCATGCCTCAAATATTACACTTAAAAGACAGTACCAGAACATCTTTTGGGAATGTCCCTAGATAATCTAGGATCTAGCCAGCTGGGGTAGATCCTAGATTAATGGTGGCTGTTCACAATTTGCTCCTCTTGGTGGGGCCTCTCTTTTCTCCTGTGTACTCCCATCCTCCACAGGAATCTTCCTCCTCCCTCTTCCAGGTTTCTGGAAGTTTTCTAGCATGCCAGTTTCTCTACTCATTGTTTTTTGTTTTGTTTTGTTTTTTTCTCATTTATCAGCATTCAGTCCCTTCCCTTTCCTCCTGTCCACAGCACCCCCTTTCCCAATAAAGTTCACTCTTTCTCCTTCTTTGAGACAGTGGGTTTCATAGCATATTCTGGGTGGGGGGAGGGGCATTCCTCAGTGCTGGGAGCCTTGACCCCTTTTCTCTAGAGAAACGACAAGTGAGAGAGCCTGAGACAAGGGTGTGGGCATGGGGACAGAGTGGACCTGGGATCCCACCAGGCCCCCCGCTGACCTTGAACAGTATTCTTTTGTGCCACCCACCACATGGGGCTAGAAATGGAAAGGTTTTGTGCTGCTGGACATATTACTGTTACATTCTTTGAGGACTGTTAAGTGATTAGCATATCGATTGTTGCCAGAAACCCCCAAACTCTAGATGTCCCCAAGATCCTCCACCATCCCCTCATTTCTGTCACTGTACCAGCCCTGGCCCCTTGAGTTAGTGAAAAGGAAACAATCGTCATTGAGAGCAGAGACAAGAAAAGGCAGAAATAACAGAATAACAACCATTCATTCTCTTTTGTGACAAATGTCCAAGTTTACCTCCAAAAGCTGAAAGAAAGCTATTCTGTCTGAAACAAAAGCAAGTGAATAGCCAGTTCCGCTAGGCACAGGGGCTGGAGCTGCAGAATTGGAAAGCCCCGGCTTTCATCCCTAGCCCTGCATTCTGTGGCCGGAGAACCTCACTACCAGCCCCGCCAAATCTCCGTTTTCTCATCTGGAAACTGGAGATGATAATATTTCCTCCCTCATGGAGCCCGTGTAAACTTTCAACAAGACAGCTGTGAAGTGTTTGAGTGAGTGGTGGGGGGGGGGGGGGCAAAATGTATATTTGAATTCTTTGTCTCCAATTGAGATTCAATTATACAATTTATTATGACAAAGAAAACTAGGATTCAAGTGTTTTTTTTAAAAAAACTTTTATTAAAATGTGGTTGTGTATTTAATACAGTCTATGTTATACTACAGAATTGGTATAAGCAAAGAGATTATAGTTTATATATCAAAATGCCATGCCATCAGTAGGTCTGATACAAAAGATAGATATCAAACTTCCTACTCTATAAACAGAGATTGTACCTTCTTTTTACATCTACCTAAAACATGATCTACCACAAAGAACATATCAATAAATTCCTGAAGCAAATAGACCCCTGTACAGATGCCAAAGGTAAGACATGATAGTCACTCAATTGTCCAAAGAGCACTAGAAGACTTCGAGATGAGACCATCTTTTAAACTTAAAAGTGTAAGTTCTAATTTTGTTCCATTTAAACTAACTTAAATAGCTGCAGGAGTTTATTGGACAACATAGATTTAGAAGAGATATGTGTGGAAACTTTAACATTTAAAAAAAATTTCTTCGCTGAGGCCTAACTGGTACAAAATAAATTGCACATGTTTAAAGTACACGTGTTTTATGTTTCGACATACGTACATACCAGGAAAACATAATCTAGATAAGTGAGCATATCCGTCATTCCAAAAGTTAGATATAAAATTAATTCACCTGAAAAAAATGCACTGGATAAACATTAAAAGACACTACATTCTGTCAGCTGTTCTTGTGTCTGCTTTAAGGGGGAAAAAATGCAGGAAAACTAAAACTTTACACCCTTTTCAATTGTTGGTTGTAGCTCCAATATTAGATAGAGAATCATATAGCTAAGGCAAAAGTTCTGAAATGGGATGAAAGTAATAAATAGACACAAAAAGCAATTTAGGGCACAGGGAATAATGAGATACTTTCTATACCACATTTCTTCCTTGTGTCTCAGGAGAGGAGCCATCAACCATTCCTGGAGATTTGCACACAATTTCTGCTGTTTTCAATAAATTAGCATTAGGTCTATACTTGGGGAATTCGATGTCCTTGAGAATTTCCCTCTGAGATTAAGGATTGTCTGAAGGTGCTGGCTTTTGTGTTTTGTTTTCATTTTATTCATTTTACCACTTCAACAAATAGCATAAGATTTCTGTTGGAACATATTTGGCTAATATTGGGAAGTTGACTGTTTTCAATAATATTGGGAAATAGAAAACAACTTTTGAGAAAGTTAGTGGGGGAGCATTTTCACTTTTTTTTTTTTTTTTTCTTTTGGTACTGAGGATTGAACCCAGGGACATTCAACCTCTGAGCTACACTCCAGGACTTGCTTGCTTGCTTGCTTGCTTCCTTGCTTGCTTGCTTACTTACTTACTTACTTACTTACTTACTTACTTACTTACTTACTTTATTTATTTATTTATTTGAAACACAGTCTCTCTAAGTTGCTGAGGGACTCACTAAGTTGCTGAGGTGGACTTTGAACTTCCAATCCTCCTGTGTCAGCCTCCGAAGTACTAGGATTACAGTTGTGCTCCACAGTGCCTGGCTCATTTTCACCTTTTTAAATGACAGATTCAAAAACCTGTTGATCACACAAGACATGTACCTCCCTCCCCCTGGGAACCTCTAGCTCATCAGGCATCTGCACAGGAGTTTCCTGGGCACTGCTGTGCATGGTGTCTGCCGTGGGCTGCACCTGCTACTAGACATTCTCCGAACAGACTGTTAAAGCAAATTCTTATAGCTCTATGAAAAACTAGTCATGTTGATGTACGAACCCTCCAGACAGGCTGATAAAGATGGGTTTCTTTAGTTTGTGATAAAGATAGGGAAATTTCTCTCATTAAAAAGTAAATATTTACACAGTTATGCATGGTAGTATACAACAGTAATCCCAGTACTTGGAGGGCTGAGACAGGAGAGTGGAAGGTTCAAGACCAGCATGAGCTATCTTAGTGAGACCCTGTCTCAAAATTTAAAATAAAATAAGAACTGGGTGTAGTTCAATCGTAGAATGTTCTTGGGTTCAATCCCTAGGATCCCTCTACCCCCCTCTATCTAACGCTGGCTGGCCGTCCATCTTCCTTCACCTATTAAACTCTTTCCCCTCTAGAGGAGAAAGTTTAATAGGTGAAGGACAGCACTTCGTCGCTCTAGCCATCCATCCACTTCATTCACTAAAGTATTCTGGGTGTCAGGCACTTTTCTAAGAGCTGTAGGTAACCATGAATAACAACAAAAGTCCTACTCTCTTCTTATAATATAAGAGATGCAGGTAAGCTAGAACTTAAAACAATAGGACTGGGGTGTAGCTCAGTGGTAGAGCACTTGCCTGGCTTGTACAAGGTCCTGTGTTTAAACCCTGACACTCTAAAATAATTAATAAATAAGTAACAACAATAGTAAACATATAGTATGTCATATAAATATAAGTACTACAGAGAAAATGAAATTGAATGAGAGGGATAAGAATTGCCAGAGGAATAAGAATTGATATTTAATGTAATTTTGCCAAGAAAGTCAATGATAAAGCGACAGCCGGTCAGATTTCTGTACCTTACAGAGGACTGAGCCAGTGGTTATCTGCACAAAAGGCCCCGAGGCAAGATTTTCCTTGGTATGTCTGGACCCACTGAGGCCAAGCAAGCCAGGCGTCAGAGAAGGAGCAGGGGTCAGACTGTGAAAGGTACAGGGCACATTATTAGGACTTAGGTCTTTATCCTAACAAAGATCAGAAATTGTCGCCATGTTTCCAGCAGAGTTGTGAATATTATCTAACATGTTTTCTTTTTTAAGGCTTTCATTGGTGCATTGTAATTATTCATCATAGTGATGTTCAAAGTGATACAAAATACATGCACACCGCACTTGGTGTGTTTCCTCCTGCATCTCACTGGCTCCCACCCCCTCCATCCCTGCACATGTTAGTGAGGTGAATGGTGATACCTCCATATATGGATGTAGCATCTAACAAATGTTTTTTAATGGAGCATTCTAAGGCACCAACTTGACAGGGTGGAGTAGGCAGAATAACATTCTCATCCTGATCCTGGGAATTCCCTGTCTCGTAACAAAGGGAAATCAAGATTACAAATGGAATTAAGGTTGCCAACCAGATGTGGAAAGATAGAATGATTATTCTGGATTATCTGGGTGACCACAGGGTGTTTATAAGTGAGACAGACAGAAGATTAGATAAAATTAGGCTCACACAAATAATGGATTAACAAAGTAATCTCAATCACACAAAAAAAGAAATGTTGAGTATCTAAATAAACAAAGGTTAAATTAAGTCATTTGGGGGCTATTTTTATTATTCACATGTCTCCAGGGAAGTTGGAACCTATTTAATCATGAAGTAGTTCAGATTTAACTGTAAAGCAAATTTCAATTCACTATATCTTCATACAATTGTAATTTATAAAAAGAAACAACTTTGTCCTGGGGGAAAAAAGAGTAGAGTTAATACAATACAGAAACATCCTTCAGGTCAAAGCTTACTTTC
Organism: Graphiurus murinus; assembly: GCA_004027655.1. Taxonomy (NCBI): domain Eukaryota; kingdom Metazoa; phylum Chordata; class Mammalia; order Rodentia; family Gliridae; genus Graphiurus; species Graphiurus murinus. The sequence continues at coordinate 132,206 of PVLC010000030.1, read as the reverse complement.
ACACCTGTGGTGTAAAATTTTTCGCTGAGTTGAAACACATCAAAACATGCTCATTATTTTCTATGCCTATGCACATTTTGAATTCTTCATATTACTTTTCCCAGGCATCCAGATGGGTTCTAAGAAAAGCTCCACTGGGATTACATTTTGTCTGTGTGGTTAAAAGAAGGAATATTGTCACTCTCTTAATTTAGTGGTGGTTTTTAACCCAAATCCCAGAGTCAAGAGGCTTAAACATCTATAATTACAGCTCTAGAAAACACATCAATGAATCTTCATAGATTTACCTTCATTAGAAAAGGTACAACTAAAAAGACGAGAGAAAATGTCATCTTTAATACATCCTTTTACAGATCTGTGCTCTGGATGTTATAAAGATCCAGAGCACAAATCTGAAAAAGGATGTGCTCTTAATTTTACACATTTAAGGCAACTGAGGAGAAAATCAGGTGAACGGACCCCAGGAAGACTGTAAGTATGTCTCTCTTATTAATTACTATTTTCTCGGGATCGCAGACCTTTCTGTGGTTAGTGGTCAACACCCTCTGGTGGCCTGCAGGGTAGGTGGCAAACTCAAACTCATTGGGATTCAAAAGGGGTCTTAGGAGGCTGTTTAAATCTATTTATCTGCCTCAGGCAGAATCACTGGCAAAACATGAGATGCTATCATATATTCTGAAAACCTTCAAGAAAGTACATCCTGGAATTCCAGGATGTGAAAACAAAAACTACAAAAAAAAAAAAACCAAAAAAAAAAAACTCCATGTCTAGCAACCCTCATTGACATTGTCAAGATATTTTAAATCTGAGAAACTTGAAAACTAGACACATGACACTATGAATCTCTGGATGTCAACACATCTGTCAATTGTGGATGACTCCCCAGAAAGTATACAAATCTTCCTCTACACTTTAAGAGAGAAGACTTGGAAGTCCTCACCACTACTTGAGGGCTTCTAAGCTGGAAAAGCTTCCATCCTCTTCAGAATAAAACAATGATTTCAGGAAGGTGACTTCACCAGTCCCATTTCTATTTATCAGAACTAGTTAAGTTGTGGGATTTTCCAATTTCATTGTTCATTTTGTTTCTTCTTCTCATTGAAATTTACTTTTTGTAGGAGACATGAATGTGAACATGTGCTTTAAGGACATGAAAGGAAACATACTCTTTAAATGCTAAGCATGTCTATAATTATTTAGCACCTGCTTAAATAAAGGCAAGAACTACTCCAAAGAGAGAGGATTACTGAGTTTCCCTAATCATAGATCCTGGAGAGGAAGGCAGATTGTATTATGGGAAAGATAATGCCCTGAATAAGAGAAGGGGAACATAGCCAAATACTGTGCAGTTACAGATCAGGAATACCTCCAGCCAATTGCTGTTCCCTGTTTCTCTGTTTGTTTGATTTTTGTTGTTGTTGTTGTTTTGCGGTACTGAGGATTGAACCCAAGGGCATTCTACCTCCAAGATACACCCCTAGCCCTATTTTTATTCTTTATTTTTTAAACAAGGACTCACTAAGTTTTAGAAGGCCTTACTAAGTAGCTAAGGCTAGCCATAAACCTACGATCCTCCTGTCTCAGCCTCCCAAGTACTGGAATTACAAGTGTGCACCACCCACTCAGCCCTATTTCTCTTTTATGACATCCAGTCCTTTTTTTTTTTTTTTTTTTTTTTTTTTTTTTTGCGGTTCTGGGGATTGAACTCAGGGGTAGGGGCATTCTACCTCCGAGCTATACCCCCAGCCCTATTTTTTATTCTTTATTTTGAAACAGGGTCTCACTAAGTTGCAGAATGCCTCACTAGGTAGCTGAAGCTGGCCACAAACCCGGATCCTCAGGTCTCAGCCTCCCAAATGCTGGGATTACAAGTGTGTGCCGCCACGCCTGGCTGACATCCAGTCTTGATTGCTTTTAAAATTTAAATCACACTGTGAACTTTGCGTAAATATCAGTTAGCACCTGACAGTCCTGGGTGACATCATGTTCTTAGGGAGATATGCCTTGAAGAACAAACTATAGACACAGAATGGAAGATGGTTACAGGCCTACAAGTCAATACATTAAAAAGTAGGTCTGTAACCAGGCGTGGTAACACAGACCTGTGATTCCAGTATTTGGGAGTCTGAGACAGGAAAAGTCTCAAGTTCTAAGCCAGTTTCATCAATTTGGCAAGGTCTCCCAGTAACTTGGCAAGAGCCTGTTTAGAAATAAAAGAAAAGAAAATAGGAGGGCTAGGGTTGTAGCTTAGAGGGAGAATGCCTCTGGGTTCAACCTCCAGTACAAAAAAAAAAAAAGGTAGATTTGTGAGTATTCCCAAACAATTGTTTACGGTGAGAAAAATTTTCCAGGCATTCCCACGGAAGAAGAGAGGAAAAGAAAAGAGAAAGATAATTTGGGAACACACTAATAGCAAAAAGAAAGGTAAGAAGGCTTATAAAATACACTTGTCTACAAGATCTGTTGATGCATGCATATGGTGTGCGAGTGTGTTCATGCAGCAAAATATCAGAGAAAGAGCTAAGAAATTGGGATCTGGAATCTGGATCCAAAAGAACTGAACTTGGCTCATATTAGCCCTCCCTGGTGACGTGACAGCAGGTATACCTCTTAGTTTGTGAGAACTGCTATAAGAACGTACTCTAGACTTGGCAGCTTGAACAATGGGAGTTATTTCCTCTCAGTTCTAGAGACTGGAAGTCTAAGATGGCCCCAGGGCGGCTTCCTCAGAGGCCTCCCTATGCACCCACATGGTCTTCCCTCTGAGATCTAACCTCCTCTTATGAGGACATCAGGCATACTGGGATAGTATCCTAAGGACCTCACTTTTAACTTAATTACCACTTCAAAGACCCTATCTGCAAATACAGTCACATTTTAAGATATCCAGGTTAGAAGTGTGTGTGTATGTGTGTGTGTGTGTGTGTGTGTGTAGTACTGGCATTCTACCTCTGGGCTACACCCTCAGTCCCATTTTTTTTATTTTGAAATAAGGTTTCATAAAAGGACCTCACTTTTAATTACCACTTTAAAGACCCTATCTGCAAATATAGTCACATTTTTAAGTATCCAGGTTAAAAGTGTGTGTGTGTGTGTGTGTGTGTGTGTAGTTAGTACTGGCATTCTACCTCTGGGCTACACCCCCAGCCCCATTATATTTTTATTTTGAAATAAGGTTTCATTCAGTTGCTGAGAGCCTCACTAAGTGGCTGAGGCTGGCCTGGAACTTGTTATCATCCCATCTCAGCCTCCCAAGTACTGTGACTACAGGCATGTGTCACCAGCTTTAGGGTTGGAACGTCAACATATGAATTTTGAGGGACTCAGTCTTTCACAGCAACATTATGTAAGTTTTTCAAGGTTTCTGGAAAAGAAAGTTTTTTTCAGGAAAAGAAAGACACACATCAACTGTGTCTTGTTCATATTCTCCCTCTGCAGGTTGTCAGGTTTCAGTTTTCCATGGTCTGTGAAGTCAGCTGCCATTTACAGAATCTCCTTCCTCAGTTCTAAACCTTTGTTGATACCATCATCCACTCTACGCTCTCCCACAGGCCACTCTGTTCATTTAATACAAAAAAGAAAATGTTGATATTTTAATTACATCAAACCTTTGAAAATAAAATAAACATGAAAATGATTAATCATATAACTTACGTGACACACATAAACATATACATACATATCTACACTTGAATCTTGGCTTTTACATTTACTAGCTTTGTGTCTTTGAGAAAGATACTTTTTTTGTGGCTCGGGATATTTCTTTTTTTTTTTTCTTTTCTTTTTTTTAATTTTTATTTTTTATTCGTACATTGTAAGCATACATCTTTGTTAGGTACAAATTGATAATGATATATGTGCTCACAATTCTCATTTGACCCCTTCCCCAAATTCCCACCCCACTCCCTCGCCCTCCCTCCCTCTCAAGTTCAGTTTAGTGAGTGACTTTGATATACATTAGTGTGCCCCCGACCCCCCGTCCAACCCCTTCGGTTAAATCAACTTCTTTGCTTTTCGAGGGTCTCTCCTTTTTCATCTGGAGACCCTCTTATGCCCCATCTTCTCCCTAGCATCTGCATATTAGGGAGAACATATGTTTCTTTACTCTTTGTGATTGGCTAATCTCACTTAACATAATGTTTTCCAGTTGCCTCCATTTCCCTGCAAATAACATGATTTTGTTCTTCTTTATGGCTGAGTAAAATTCCATTGTGTACATATCCCATAGTTTTGTAATCCATTCATCTGTCGATGGACATCTTGGCTGGTTCCATAGTTTGGCTATTGTGAATTGTGCAGCTATAAACATAGATACACATGTGTTGGTCTGATAGTTTGGTTTCCATTCCTTTGGGTAGATACCCAAAAGTAGTATTGCTGGATCATATGGTAGGTTCATTCCCATACATCTGAGGATCCTCCATACTGTTTTCCAAAGTGGTTGCACTAGTTTGCAATCCCACCAACAGTGTATTAGAGTTCCCACTTCTCCACATCCTCGCCAGCAGTTGTTGTTGTTCGTGTTTTTTATGATTGCCATTCTGATTGGAGTTAGGTGAAATCTCAAGGTAGTTTTGATTTGCATCTCTCTTATTGCTAATGATGTGGAACATTTCCTCATACACTTATTGGCCATTTGTATTTCTTCTTTTGTGAAATGTCTATTTAGATCCTTTGCCAATTTTTTAATTGAGTTATTTGCTTTCTTAGCTGTGATTTTCTTGAGTTCTTTGTATATCCTAGATATTAGACCTCTATCTGAAGAGTAACTGGCAAAAATCTTCTCCCACTCTGTAGGCTGTCTGTTTAGGTTCTTGATAGTTTCCTTTGCTGCACAAAAGCTCTTCATGTGGCTCGGGATTTTTCTATGTGATAAAAATTAACAGTACCACTAATCTCATATAGTTGTAGTTTGAAATGGAAATTGTGTTTATAAAATGACAATGACATATTTAGAATATAGTAACAGATCATACCATGTAGTCGGTATGGTTGATATTACTAACATAAATATCAGTGATAATTTAAAATTGTTTTCTATAAATATATGCTATAAAAAGTCTAAAAATTGCCGGGCGTGGTGGCGCACACTTGTAATCCCAGCATTTGGGAGGCTGAGACCGGAGGATCCGGGTTGGCGGCCAGCCTCAGCTACCTAGTGAGGCACGCCACAACTTAGTGAGACTCGGTTTCAAAATAAAGAATAAAAAATAGGGCTGGGGGTATAGCTCGGAGGTAGAATGCCCCGGAGTTCAGTCCCCAGTACCGCAAAAAAAAAAAAAAAGTCTAAAAACTATCATGTTTCAAGCTGTATTATGCAAGAGAATATTTGACAACTATTAAAAATTCTTTTGCTTCTATTTCTTGAAGGAGATATGACTTAATTAGCCAGAGTGAAACTGACCATTTTATTTTTACAGGGCAAGTAATTTGGAAGTCTGAATACCAATATTGTCCCAGTATGTTCCAGATGGTCTTAACTGGGTCTTATCAAGTTTCTGGGACATTAAAAAAAAAATGAGCTTAGTGAACCGATGGTACCCTGAAGCAGATTTTCAGTAAATTCAACAATGTACCAACACTCCTTGAAGTATGTGAGAAGCACCCACTGCTATCCTTGTGGCAAAAGAAGGGATTCTTGAGTCCAGAGCAACAGACAGGGAAGATGTAAAAAGGCTCTTGAAATCATACACCAAGAGCTGTGTGCACGTATGTTTTTAACACATCGATCCTCACTGTGATGCATAATTGCAATGGAGATGCCTTAAAGGAATTGAGAGACTTGGGCATTTTTATTTCCATTTGGAGAGAAAAAGTCCAAAGAAGAGTCCTTCCTCACTTACACCACTGGGCTATGAAAGGAAATGAAATGCAGACATTAGTGGGGAGAGGAGATGACTGGCAGAGGAGGGATTTTGTGGACCAGGAAGCATATTATGAAGGAGAGGAGAGATAAGAAACTGGGGAGTGGCTGTGAAGAAAGGAAAAAAAGGGGAGAACAAGAGGGAGGGAGGAAAGAGAAATGCCCTCTCTTAGTTCTCAATGTCTGACCAATATCCCTCAGCCAACCCAGGCAAGGAAACAGTTCCATCCTCTCCAATCCACTAGAGGTCTGAAATTTATCAATTGTGTCCAGAGGGGTTATTATGCCTTTAAATCTAACCTAAGTAAGACTGTCTGTTCCACTAGTCTCTGAACTCCTTATAGATATGGGATGTGGCTAATTCTTCTTCATATTAACAATATTTTAACACATAATAAACTCCCAATAAAAATATTTTCTCACTAAAACATTTTAGCTCTCATATGCTTTCTCCCCTCTAGCCAGGTTCATTGTTTATTTGGGGCTGGAAAATTTAGCCTATGTGCTAATAAAATATTACATTTGGTCCTGCATAATAAAAAGATGGATTAAAAGTTCATATTCCCTAAAGAATTTGGGTCTTTACCTGATAGGCAGATGTCTGCTGATGCATAGGAATACCCTTAACAGATATGGACTTTTTGAAGTAGGGATGGAAATTTCTATCCTCAGAGAAATGACTGGGGTCATTCATTGAACTCTTATTCTAAAAAATAAAAACATGAAAAAAAATCAACAATGCTTCACTGAATTTCAGAGTTTTGATGAAGTATAAGACAAATGTCAATAGGGCAAAGTTTACTTTGGCTGGTCACTCCCCTCAGGAGAGGAGAAGCTGAAAGGATTTTTTCAATAGGTAAATACTAAGACATATTGGTGAGAGAATTATTGGAATTGTAACAAAGTGCTCTACTTAATTTCCTTTTTCTTTTTGGATACTGGTCAGTGAATTAGAGTATCTAACAAAAAGCCAAGTAGGGAATTAATCTTCACCTGCTGGCAACTTCAGATCTGCAGGAGCCTTATTTGCAGGAGAGTCTCAAGGGCATTAAAAAGAGATGCTAAACAGGACTTTTCAGTCCAGGAGGGGAGATGAGGGCATCTCAGCAGCTGTGGGTAGAAGGAAGATGTTGGGATCACCTGAAAGCAGGAGACAATCAGAAGACAGGAGTTACTGGGATGCCTTAGTGGGGTCAGGATGAGTTACATGGCACTTTTTATCCATCTTCTAGCATGGTTACTAGTAAGCTACTCTGAGGTCTTCAAGGAAGTTGTGTCACACCAAAAGAGCAGACTGTACTCACGTTAGACACTGGACAAAGATCTCTGTTACTGGGAGTCCCTGTCACTAGGACTGGGCTGAGAAAACCTTGTAGAGAGTTAAGACAACCATGCTCCACCTTCAGAAGCCCTTGTGGTGACTGGAGCCAAGGAACAACACAAAGTAGCTGGGGACCAAGGCACAAACAGACATAGCTAAAGAGGCAATGTCTACTCAATGTAGTCACCACACACCAAGATTGTGGGAAAAGGTAAGTTACTACCGAGGACAATGGAGAGCCATCCTATCAGTGGGAAGGAGAAGGGGAAGGAGATTGGCTTCCCAATAAGTTTACTTGATTAGCACTTAGATGTATAGGCCAAGGCCATAGTCAGTAGTCTCAATGCTAATGTAGACAATGAGACTACTGACTAATATAATCATGAGTAATGAGTTAAATGTCTGTTTACCTAATGATACTTGTTAAGGTCCTCAACAAATGGTATGCCAAGCCCCATGCTAAGTGCTAAATACAAAATATTGAGAAAAAAAAAAAAAAAAGACATGGTCTCTGTCTCCTTGAGCTAACATCCTTGGATTTAAACATTCCTTATAAAGGGTTTTCTTGGTTTTATTGTAGTAAAGAAAAGAACCCAAATACTTTTGCAGTTTTAAGGCTCGCCAAGTTACAAGAAAGAGAAGAGAAGAAATTATTATAACGGGCCACAGATTATACAGAAGAGAATACTCAGAGCCTATATGATTCACCCCTAACCTAAAGACTGCTTTACTTTCAGAAGAGAGTGACTTAAATTAGATGAAAACAAAAGAGCTACTAAAAAAGGAACTGGTTTAAATAGGCATGTCCTTGCGTAAACTGAAACCAGAAATTCATTAAAGCTCCAAATCTAATTGTACTTGGAAAATACTTACAGCACCTTAGGGTTGTAGAGTCATGACCCGGTATAAGAAGAAATCTGGTCTCCTGCTTCTGTTTATTTATGCATTTGGGCAGCAGATATTGACCGAGTGCCAGGCCCTGTTGTAAGCACTGGAGACACAGTGACAAAAAAGATACACAAATCCCTCACTCTTATGAGACTTAAATTCTGAAGACAGGCAAAAGGGAGCTGGGAGATAAACTGAATAAATAAATAAATAGTTTTACAGCAGTATTAAATGCAATTAAGAAAAATAAATAAGGCAGGGTAGGAGTTAGGGGAGGGTTAGGAAGACGGGAAGATGGTGGAGGAGAGATGGAAACAGGGAGGAAGGACGGGGGTGGACATGGGGAGGTCTTTTGCTACAAGGAACATAAGAAGGCCTTCTCTTTGAGAAGTTATCTGTATGTAATAAGAAAGTGAGCCATGCAAAGATCTTGGAGAAGGGATTTTCAAGCAGAAGGGAAAGGAGTGGAAAGGCCTAAAGCAAGACCAGGGTAGCCAAAGCAGAGTGAGGAGAGAACGGTAGGAAATGGCCTGGTGGGGCCGAGACCAGAATAGTAAGGCATTTGCAGTCTCTGCTTCTGTTCGTTTGTTTTTGTTGTGTTTCTTTTAAATGGTCAGAATCCATTGGAGTGTTCTGAGCTCAAGAGGCTGGAACCTCTTCAGCTGCCAGAGCTTTGCATTTGCACATTTCCTTAGTTCTTTCTCCAGATTTGGTTCCTCTATAAATTCTCTCTGTTGCTGGAAGTGATCTGAGACACTTCCAGCTCGGCTTCACATCTTGTGCAGCAGTGAAGGATCTCCCTCAAAAGTTGTCACTAGACCTTCCAATCAGAGCATGAAAAGTTGGCGGGGGGGGGGGGGATTTGCAATGATGAGGTGGCTGGAGGGAGTCCATCCCACTGCTGTCACTCATAACCACAGGAAGTGAGGGTGTGATGCCAGAGAGTCGTTTTCACATTAGCAGGGCTTCCTCCATGATCCTTGGTCTCAACGAGGAGAGAAATTGTTCTCATGTCTACACTGAGGATACAATGAGTGCTTTTTCATCCTACCTGTAGATGTGTAGCTGGCAGTGTTGTAACATAATAATGTAGTGTCTTAGTCAGTCCATTTGGGCTATTATAACAAAATACCATAGACTGGATGGTTTGTACACAGCAGCAATATACTGCTCACATTCTAGAGGCTGGAAATCTGGGATCGAGCTGCCACCATAATTGAGCTCTGGTGAGGGTCTTCTTTCAAGGTTGCAGACTGCAGCTGACGTCTTGCTATGTCCTGACTAGCTCTCTCGCTTTTGCTTGTAACAGCACTAATCTCATTCAGGAGGCTCTGCCCTCATGACCTAATTATCCCACCTCTAAATACCATCACATTGGAATCAGAGTTTCAACTTAGGAATTTCAGAGGGACACAAACTATCAATCTATTGCAAGTAGCTGTGATTGTTAAGTTCTATCAAATGCCATTTACTGGGTATTCAAATACGTTGTGTCTGATTTTCACAACCATCTCCTAAAATCCTCTCCTTTAGCTAGAAGAGCAAGTAAACAGAAGTTTGGATAAATTATGGAACCCAAGGCCATACAAGTGGCAGTGCCAGGTTTTGAGCCCAGGACTGCCTGACTCCAAAGCTTTTACTCTTGGCGACACCATGGTGCTTCCAAATATATCAAGTGACTAGAAAAGGAGGCTTAGGCTCGTGATTCTCATTATAGATTGATCCTACTGGTATATTTTATGTAAAATTTCATGCGGGACAAAATTAATAATAACACAATTGAAGAAAACCTTCGTATCATTTTTTTTATAAGAGCTGCAGCCTTAGAAATTGTACCATTGTTATTCTATTGGATATTTCCTGAAACAAATAGACCTAAAATTAAAATTTGAAATTTTTTTTAATTTTTATTTTTTGTGATTCTGGGAATTGAACCCAGGGACATTCTACCTCTGAGCTACAGCCCCAGCCCTATTTTATTTTATTTTTTGAAACAGGGTCTCACTAAGTTGCAGAGGGCCTTACTAAGTTGCTGGAGCTGGCCACGAACCTGTGATCCTCCTGTCTCAGCCTCCCAGGTACTGGAATGACAGGCGTGTACCACCACCATTTTCAATTTTTAAATAAATAAATAATTTAGTTCAATAGATTTCCTAGGACCTGAAATTGCTTTACTCTGCATAACTCTTATTTAATGCAGTCCTAGAGCTAAAGAGCAGAAAGCAGAGTACTGTTTGAGGTTTATTTACAATTATTGGCACTTTCGTGTAACTATTTTTCTAACAGATCAGCTCAGGGCTGCCTCATGTTCACCTCTCTGCCCTTTGTCAGTACCAGCTACTTTGATATTTTACTTCTCCAGCACAACTTTGCTCCCCTTTCTCTCTCTCTCTCTCTCTCTCTCTCTCTCTCTCTCTCTCTCTCTCTCTCTCTCACACACACACACACACACACACACACTTTCAGATAAATTAACTCTATGTATGATGTGAGAGGGTCAGGGGACCCGAGTAGAGTGCATTTTGTCCAGATCGACAAAGCAGAGGTGGGCCAGCTGCCAGGCTCCGGCCTTGGAGTCTCACTAACTCTTTTATGTAGATGAATGCTGGAATGACATTCTCCAGGTGAAGATTTTCCCTTGGATTTTATAGACTCTGAGGCTACTCAGCTAGTCCTCACATGCCAATGAGCACCAGGTAATAGAACCAGAACATTAAGCACAGAAGAGACTTTAAAAATATTCTCATTTGCTGGGTGTGGTGATACATACCTGTAATCACAGTGCTTGGGAAGCTGAGACAGAAGGATTGCAGGTTTGAAGACAGCCCCAGCAACACAGTGAGACCAAAACTAAAAATATAAAGGGCTGGAGATGTAGCTCGGAGGTAGAATGTCCCTGGGTTCAATCCCCAGTACCACACACACACACACACACACACACACACACACACACACACACACACATTCTCATGTAGCCTCCTTGATAAATAGGTGAACACCACAAGATCTCATTAAGGGGTGATCTGATAATAAGAGAGAATGAGACTAGAAGCCACATGTTCTTTACCCCTGGGAAACTGCCCTTCTGTAACACACGTTTGAATGAATATGAGGCCACAATTTGAGATCATTGAATTTGAAATCACAAAAACTATGTCTTGTGGTAAAGCCTGAATTAGATGAACACATTTATATGAAAATCCTCATCCTCCAACAGCAATAGTCTGTGATTTCCCTGGATAGAGATAGTTTCTCTCCCCATCTTCCCAGTCCAGTGATTTTAACTTCTTTCCTCTGAAATGCCTCAATGTCTTGGAATGCTCACCTGTAGGGACTTCAGAACTCAGAACTAATCCTTCCTGAAAGAGGAAGAGAGGAGGAGGGAACATTATCTCTTCCTGTGTAGACTTTTATGACAGTCTCCCAGGTGTGTAGTATGTGTATGGTTGTATTTTATGAAACCTCTATGATAGCGCTTCATTTCCACCCTCCTCTGTCTTTTATGGTGGGCCTACCTCTATTATTTTTCTGTAAATGAAATTTTATTTGTAAGTATTAAGTTGTTTATGATTATGGAAAGAGGTTCTTTATTCCCAGAATTGCACTGATGTATATGTAACTTCTTCTGACTTCTGTGGAAGGAACTCTCACATCAGAGCGTCAGCCCTGGGCCCATAATTTTGCAAGCATCAAATAGAAGCCTCATATTGCAATGCAAATTATAGTGCCCAGGGACCAGTGGTATAATTGCCCAGTTACAAAAAAAAAAAAAAAAAAAAAGAAAGAAAGTTAAAGAGGGGAAGAAATTTGCATAATGGGCCACAGAAGATACACAAGAGAATGTTCAGAGGCCTACGTGGCAGATGCCACCACCATTCAAAAGATTTGCTTGCTTTCCTCTGAAAAAGTAGAGAAAGATGTGGTTGCCTCTATCTCGCAGGTGACTGATTCCCAGCTACCTCAATGGCAGTGATGGAGTAGCTTGTTATAGGTTGGATTTTAAAGGTCCCCAACTTCTCAAGTGCTAGACAGCCATGTTTGAAGGTAGGACTTGGTTACTGAGAAAGAGTCCCTGAGGGCGTAGCCAGGCACAGTATTTTCCTGGGCCAGCTGCTGTAGCGTCTCTCTTTCCCCCACTGCCATGAGCTGACACAATCTCTCACCCTGTCTCTCTGCTCAAGGGGGAGGAAATGGAGTGAGCTAAGGTGTTGAGATGGGAAGGCCTGTTTGAAGAGAAGCACAGTCCAGTTGGGCTAAAGCCGGGGCAAGACATTTCTGGCACAAGACCATTTCTACTTATGTACCCTTTGGGCATAAAGCCTGGGACCCTAGACTCTGGTACTTCACTCCATTCAAGAGAAAGCTTCCTTAGATACTCTAAAACACCCAGCCCTGAGCCAGGGCTCCTGAGGCACTCTAAAGGGAATGAAGGGTATATCAGCTTTCCATTACTGAGACAAAATACCTAAGATAAACAGCTTAAAAGAAGGAAAAGTTCATTGGGCTCACAGTTTCAGAGGTTTTAGTCCATGGTCACTTAACTCAGTTGCTTTTGAGTCTGTGGCCAGGTCGAATATCATGGCAGAAGCACAGCAGAGAAAAGCTTCCCACCTCATAGCAGCCAGGAAGCAAAGAGAGTGAGTTCACTTTTATAACACCCCCCTCACCAAGGCCAATTAAGTTATGAATCCATCAGTAGATTAATCCAATGATGAACTCAGAGCCTTTATGATCCAAACACCCTCCAAAAGCCACATTTGGGGACCAAGCCTTTGACACATGAGCTTCTGGGGGACATTTCAGATCCAAATCATAACAAAGGGAGACACAGAACTCTTAAATTTCAACTCTTAGCATCTTCCCAATTGGCAGCAAATCACAATTTCTCCTAGCATGGCACATGACAGAATACTAAAAATAGGAGGTTCTTCTCCAAATTATTTGGAAATGGATGAGAAATAAGTAGGACTTCAAGAAATGTTTGTTTGATTACCTTCTTTAAATTCTTTTTTTTCCCATTCACCAAACATGTATTAAGCATCTACTAAACATGGAGATGGAAAAATAGATAACCCATAGCCCCTTCACTGAAGTGCTCTTGGACTATTACAGATGACAATCGTGTAGACAAAGTTAATAAAAGATGGTAAAAGACCTGCTAGGGACTCCAAGTGGGGTCCAGAGGAAAGGTAGTGTCCCTTGTGGATGCAGACACATGGTTGACACTTTCCTGAAGTGGGGATGCCCAAGATGACAAAACAGGGCTGGATGGAGGAAGGGTGGGAGGTGGGAGGGGAAGAGCATTTCAGGCAGCAGAGATGGCCGCCGAATAGCAGAGGTAGGAAAGCAGGAGATGTGGGTGGTGGGCATCGGGTGGACTGGTTTGGTGTTTCCAGGACATATTCAACAGGGAGGATGTCTTTGTTTCCCACGGCTGCTGTAACACATCACCACAAATGCAGTGGCTTAAAATAACAGAAATATATTTATTCCCTGTACATTTCTGGAGGTCAGACGCCCATGCTCAGTGTCAACGAGCCAAAGTCAAGAATGTTAGCAGTGCAGGTTCCTTCTGGAGACGCTGCAGGAGAATTCTTTTTCCTGCATCTTTCAGCTTTGGGTGTCAGCCTGCATTCTGGGGCTCGTGGCTCTTCCTTCACCTTCAGAGTGAGAGACTCTACCCTCTGCTTCCCTCCCCCTCTCCTACTTGTTCTTTGACCATCTTGATTACACCAGGATCACCCACATAATTTTAAGATAATCCCTATCTCAAGATCTTTAACTTGACCACATCCACAATAAGGTTATTTTTCAAGGAAAAATGCACAGATTCTAGGAGGAGGACTTGGACATATCTGGGGAGCTATAACATAGGAAAGGGCAGGAAAAGAGTCTCATGAAACACAAAGGTATCCAGTAAATGAGGACATTGTAAGCCAGGTTAAAAAGCTTAGATACAGCCCTGTAGTCAGTGGGGAACCAGGAAGGGTCATAAACCGGGAGAAACAGCACACTATAAGGTGGATTGAGGAAGACCACTTGAAAACAGAGAAACCACTTGGGAGGCTGCTGGGGGGTTTATGAAAAACACTGTTTATGCTTAAATATAAGACAAGGTGTTTCTTTGCACCCCATATATCCCTCAGAAAAGAGTCACCTCATATTTGAATTTAAAAAAAATTTATGGATGTTCTCTCAATTAATTTAGTTGGAGCAGCCAACTGGATTTGATGATACGATCCATCATCTAAATTGGGGCACTTTTGAGATGGTCCTTCTGATAACTACACATGGTGCTACAGGACCTCCTGACAGACTATGCATAGGGCCATCCTACATTGGGAGAAGACACATTCGCCTGCAAGGACTTGAAACCATGTAGCTGTATTATCAAGGTCTTCTGGTTTATCCTATAAAACAAAGAAAGAAAGAAAAAATGAGGCAAAGGTCATTCATATCACTACTCTCTTTGTTTCTGGGCTTCTGACCTCTCACAATTACAAATATTGGATGATGTTATAAACCAGCATTTGTAAGACTAAAATTAAGGTATCACCTGGCCATGGTGGTTTGTGCCTGTAATCCCCATACTTGGGAGGCTAAGACAGGAAGATGGTAGTTTCAAAATCAGCCTCAGCAATTTAGAAAAACTCTCAGCAACTGAATGAGACCTTGTTTCAAAACAAAAAATAATTAAAAAAAAAAAAGCACTGAGAGTGTAGCTCAGAGATAGAATGTCCCTAGGTTCAATCCCCAGTACGATGATGAAGATGAGGAAGAAGAAGAGAAAAAGGGGAGGAGGAGGGAGAGGAGGAGGAGGAGGAGGAGGAGGAGGAGGAGAAGAAAGAGAAGGAGAAGAAGAAATAATAATAATAATAATAATCAAGTGAGTACATGGTGAGGATTATAATTTACAGTTGAGGGAAAAAATAAATAAAGCCCAACCCAGCTGTTCCACGGCTTCTTGTGACTTCAGGAAACATTTCTAGAGACAGAATCATATCTGAACTTTAACACTGCCATATCTTAAACACCACAGAATTGATTATGCTTTGCTCTTGAAAACCATATTAATTCCACAGGAGATTCCAAGGATGGCAAAAGCCCCTGGTGTCAAAGTTGCACGTGAAGAATTTGACTAAAACACTATTATCTAAAGGTGGATGAGGATATTGACTTCTAATTTAATATTTTATATATTGTGTGAATATTAAATGTGCATGTGTAGCTAAATTAATAATTTAAATACAAAAGGATATATAAATATTGATTGAATTATCCCCTTAAAAAAATAGGTGAGTTATGGGTGGAGGATCTTCTAATTGAAAAAAAACAAAGGGCTCTACTCTAAATGCTGGCAGGGTTCCTTCTATTCTGACATAGTCAGTATATTGAGAGTAAACCTTGCAGGGTGTGACAGGTAGGTAGGATCTAGGGTGAAGGAGAAGGATAAGCCAGGTGGGTGAATGGTGCTATTACCTACTGAATTAATAAATGCAAAGACATAGGTTGACATGGGGTAGGGGGAGAAAAAGCACAGACACTGTGCCTGTGGTAATCTAGGTTAGACAGTTGCAGGGTTATATGCTTGGGGAGTTAACTAAGATACCCAGATTGTGTAGCACAGGGGTGTCAAGTGGCCTTGGGGTTCCTAATGATGTCAGTATACAGGGACTCGCTGAAGACATCAGCTAAGACTCCAGTACAGTCAAAACCTGTAGCACCATCATCTTCAGGCCAGGATAGAGTGAGGCCAAAGGGGTTCAGAGGCCTGGGCTGGAGTAAACACACATTCATACACATGTATAGAGATAATTTAATTATTCTTATGAACAGAATGTTTGACACCCCCCCCCCCAAAAATCATATCTTGAAGCCAGTGTGATGGATCAGGAAGTGGGCCTTTGGGAGAATTTAGGTTTCGATGAGGTCTTGAGGATGGAGCCTCCATAAAGGGATTCGTGTCTTATGAGAAGAGGAAGAGACCTCAGAGCTTCCTCTTGGCACCACAAGAGGACCCAGCAGGATATTGAAGGCAGCAGTCTGAAAGCCAGGAGTGGGCTCTCACCCAGAACGGAATCTGCAGCCCCTTCATCTTGCACTTCCCAGCTTCCAGAACCTTGAGGGTTCTGTTGTTTAAGCCACCCAGTCCCGGGCATTTTGTTATGGCAGCTTGATAAGGCACAGTTTTCCAAAGTGGGCGATACCTCCCTCTGGGGAGGGGCATGTTGGAACAATTCTGGAGAGGGGTAGTAGTAACCTTCCATGCAATTGGGGGCATTGAATAAAAACAAGGGGGCGAGGTGGTAGCACACAGAGGAGGTTCCAGATTATTATTTTTTTTTTTTCTGAAGACAGGGTGGTAAGCCAAATAAGTTTGGGAACCTCTACAGGAACTGTTTGGCTAGAGGAATTTCCAGTCTGCACTTTCAGCGTGTTGGGGCCTCTCGGTTGTTGAAGAACAGGGCCAGGTGCTTGGCATTAGTAGGATTAATGGCTGCCTCATGTCCCATAGACACATTCGTTCACTTCACCATCTGTGAGGTGAACAATGAGGCCCGCCCGCCCCACCGCTTCCCTGCCACCCAGCAGGACGGGAAAGCCCACTCCTTGCCCTCACTGGAACCATATGGGCTCCATGACCTGGTAACGAAACTTGCTTTCCCTGGCACTATCCCCGAGGTCAGTGGCCCTCCAGACAGACATAAGCGTCTTCTCTTTCCACCAACATCTGTTCTGTTGGGCCTCCAAGTGAGAGGGTGGCACTCAGTGGCTGCCTGGCTCGGAAACTGCCCATTATAAGCAGCGGATCATCTTGCCTTCCATTAAGGATGTGATTACAGCCAGATGCGGTGGTGATGGGCATACGACTCCCTATAATAACCGTAATTATGAGCCTTGCGTCTCTTCTGCTCAACACACTCTGAACTTCTGAAGTCAGAAGAAATTTGGAAGAATTGCTTATTAGAAGCTGCAATCAAGTGGAGGAGGAGAACTTTTTTAAGAAAGGGGGGAAATTCCTGCCTGACATCTTGGCTTCTGTTCAGCCTGCGTTGACATTCTGCGGCACGGTTCTGGAGTCTGGAATGAGCACGACTCTGGCTCACATTCCTGCTCCTCTCCTTTCTCTCTTTCTCTGGGCTCAACGCTGCCCCACCTCCCCTCTTCTGGTTCCTTCTCAGCTGCTTCTCCTGGCTGGGAGAGGAAAACAAACACCTGCTTGCTCCCCTCCAGCCCCAGCTCACATCCCCCGGGCTGGGGGTGGGGGGGACTTGCTGAGAAAGGCAACTCCCCTGCCCACTTGGGCGAAGTTCTTGGAATACCCAGGGAGAGGGGGTCATAGGAAGCTCAAACTGGCTGCTTGCCGGGATGACTAAGCGCCACCTGGGCCTGCCACTCTCAGGGATCCATCTATTTGTGGAATATGGAGCTGCGTAGGGTATATTTGTGCACACTCGCTGAGCCTTAACTTATAGGAGCACATTTATAAGAGTTGGAAGCCCAGTCTTTGAAGAAATATGTTATCCTGGTTTGTTAGGCCTGCCAAAATTAAGTCTTATACTCTGGATAGCTTAACAATAGAAATTTATTGTACCATGGTTCCTGATGGAGATTAGAAGTCCAAGGTCAAGGTGTCAGCAGTTCGTTCCTCCTTGGCTTGGGGACTGCCACCATCGCCCTATGCATCTTCATATCATCTCTCTGTTGTGTCTTTCTCTTCACATAGTGTTGTTGTTGCTTTGGTTTTTGGTACTGGGGATTGAACCAGGGGTGTTTTACTTCTGAGCTCGACCCCCAGCCCTTTTTAATTTTTTTTGTTTTTGAAATAGGGTCTTGCTAGGTTGCTGAGAGTCTTGCTAAGTTGCTGAGGCTGGTCTCAAATCTGTGATTCTCCTGCCTCAGCCTCCTAAGTACTGGGATTATAAGCCTGTGGTACCACACCCAGCTCACACATTGTTGTTTTTATAAGGACTACCAGTCATCCTGAACCAGGGGCCCATTCTACCGCAGTAGGACCTCGTGGGAACCAATTACATCTGCAACAACAACCTCACCATTAAATAAGAGGATGTGATCATGTTCTTTGATACTGGGGGGCAACAACTGGGGTGGGGGCGGGGGCACAAGTCAATCCACAGTTATGAATTGTAAGCCTGCCACCTGCCGGGCGTGGTGATGAATTCCGCAGGTGCCCTTTTCACCAAGGCAATGTCGGCTCCCTCGAGGTTACTGAAGGGCACAGAGAGTGAAAAGAAAAATTACATGATCCGTAGGGTGACCAGTACGGCAATAGAACCCTGGGACAGAGGAGCAGAGGAAGAGGAAACCGCCTCACCGTAGGCACAGGGGTTGGTGCCCTGCAGAAGTGAGGCTGAGTCTGACACCTGGAAGACCATAAGCATTTGCTAGGGAAAAAGCGAAGGGCAGAAGTAGATATTCCAGGCGAGGCAACAAGAATTGCAAAGACCAGAGGGGAGAGAGACTGAGGCATACAAAAGGAAGTAAAAGAAATTCCAAGGGGTCGGAGCATAGCTAGTGCATCTTGGGTGTGGAGGGAGGAGGCTTGGAGGAGAGAAATGGTGCCGAAACGGAGGTGCTACAGCACTGGAAACTTGCCAAGGGGCTGAGACCTAAACCCGAGGTGGAAGGAGTCACTGAAGACGGCCATTTAGACAATGACAGGACCAGATTTACAATTCAGAAAAACCCCACTGGCATAGTCTGGGGAAGAAGGAAACAAAGAAGAAATCCCAGCTAGGAGGATGTTTCTGTGGTCCTGGTGACAGATGGCATAGCCCAAGCTTCCCAGAGCTCATAGGGCCACGGTCTCTCCTGACAGCCATGGCACCTGTCTGTGTAAGGTTTGATACCAATTTCTTCTCTCCCATTATCTAATTTTTATATATGTTCATGGTCATTACCATGTTCCAGGCACTGAGTGTACTAGAAATAGGAATTCACTCATGTGTCAGAAAGCAGCTATGAGGAAGGTACTATTATTACTCCATTGCATGGAGGGAGGCAGGAAGACCTTGCTCAAGGTCACAGAGCTAGCTCGTTGGTGGCTACCTCATCCAGGATGTGACCCTGGATGCCTGGCTCCCTAGTTCATACTCCTTTTGCAGTGCTGGGGATGGAACCCAGGGCCCTGCCCATGCTAGACAAGCGCTCTACCACTGAGCCATACCCTCAGCCCCCGAGTTCATAATCTTAACCTGACCCTAAGCTGCTTCTAATGAGTGAGCTGTCATTTTATTGTCACACCCAGGAGAAGAGCTGGCATGTAACAGCAAATTACATGTTGTACTCATTGAATGAACGGTGGCCATGCTTAGATATTCATGCTGAAGATGGTCAGGGATGGGAGTTGGAGCAGGCAAGTGTCAAAGATGAGTTCCAGAACTTTCAGCTTGGGTGGGAGGTGAGGCTATTCTCAGAGTTGGGGACCATAAAAAGGGAAGCTGTCACTAGGGACTGAGGAGAGAATGAACTTTAAAATTCTGCACCAGTGTATGTGTGTGTGGAGGGGGACAAACTGGGGGCCTGATGACACTCAGCTAGCTGTGTGGGCCACTGGAGCCCCAGCCACCCCACCCTGGGCTCCTGTCACCCATTGCCCTGCTGAATATAACATGGGCCTGAAAGGTTTTAGGCCTTATCCCATAACAGCTGAGCAACAGCTATTAGCTTTGGACTCTAGGCATTTTTATGAGATCTTAGTTCCAGGGCTTGAGGTTTGGCAAAAAGAGCACATTATTCACACACAAAACAACTGTATTAAAATAGCATTAAGCATCTGGCCTACACTGACAAAACCTAGGAACCTCGGAATGATGGTGTAAAGTCTGTCCCGAGTTCACCCCCAACCCTAGACACCGTGCTGCTCTTGTTGCTGAGCCAGGGAACCGGGACAGAAAGGTCCCCGCAGGGTAGAAACAGCCACATGGGCAAGGTCAGGGGAAAAGGAGGAGTAGGATTCAGGGGAGAGGCATTATGTCAGGATCCCCGTGCCCCAGCCCAGGCCTGTTGGCTGCTTAGGGTGAGGCAGGCACGAAGCACTGGCCCAGAGGCCACCCGCCCTGATCCTGGGGCCATCTTGGTTTGAGAAACCCTATTCTTTATTAACCAACCAAGCAACAGAAAAAGCATTTCTAAATTGTTCAAAATGACTCTAAAAGCCATGTCTTCTTGGAAACAAATTGAAGGCCCATGTCGTTTATCCCTCTTCTTAAATGGGAGAACTAAGAGCGTTCTGTGCTACCAGGTCAGCAGCTGAGCTGGCGCTAAAGTGCAGGAAGACTCGGGCTTTAGGAAATGGCCTGGCAATCACTTTTCCAGCACGCGGCTATCAAATGTTAATAGGTCTGAGAGATCTGGCTGAAAATGCATTAAAGGACAGAACAGCTGGAAGTCGAGGGAAAGTAATTTGCGTGCCCCCTCTGACCTGTCATTTTGCAAAGCAGGGACAACCTTGGCTCTGTCATGCTGCTATTTAGATGTCACAGCAGCGATTCTGTGACACTCTGTCAGAGGCCACCAATAGCACCTCCACTTTTGTGTGTGTGTGTGTGTGTGTGTGTGTGTGTGTGTGTGTGTGTGGAGAGGAAAATGACACGTGAGAGATCATTCAAATAAAGTGGCTGGCTGGGTGGGGGATGGAGCGGCAGCATAAACACAGGCAATAACAAGCTCAGAGTCACCGGGGACATGGTGACATCAGCAGAACAAGCCATCTCAAAGCCAGAGACAGACGGAACCGGCAGATTTCTCGTGGCGCTTCAGATAATTCTGTTCCGACTGGAATCTTTATTTAACCATCCTGATGAGCGCATTAACTGCGACTTAACTCTGAGTTTGAATGAAAAGCACAAGTATTTGACATGTTTCTTGGCAACGACTTGGGACAAAGGGACGGGTTCGTCTCCGGTTTTGTGCGAGGATTTAGTGGGAACTATCTTGAATTAAAACATCCTCTCTGGAGGTTGAATTTTGAGGTTTTTTTTTACACCCTCCTCTCCGCACACACCCACACACATGCACACGCAGGCATTCAGCTCTGGACCCGGGGTGAGGCTCGCTGAGCCCGGATGTGATCTGCAGGCCTGGGCACGGAGCATGACCATGGAACAGCAGCGGTGACATCCCGACACTCTGCGCGACAAGCACTGGAGGTCTGAACCAGCCTAGCTCCCCACCTTCTAGGAAATTCTCCTTGTTCGTGCCCCTGGCTGTCTTTCCTTGCTTATGTTGTCCTTGAGTTTTGGAAACTCAGCAAGGGGAAAATGGCAGAAGAAATGCCTGAACATCAGACCCGGGGGCGGTGGGAAATGAAGAGGATGTACAGGGTTTCGCTGGCCTCCGCTCCTTCTCCTTTTCCTAGCTCAACATCCCACAGGTGTGAACGCCGCAAACTTGGTCTCCCTGTTTTAGCATGCAATGTAACAACACCCCACACTGAGTCAGGTGGAGTTGTGAAACTTCTGACACCCAGAACACCAGGAAGAGGAGGTGGGGAACGGTGTGCTGCACAAGGTCACGGGGTGTGCTCTCCTGGCACCCGAGGGCATGATACAGCTCCCTCAGGTCGAGCTTCCGCTGGCAATGACTAAGCCCACACAGACGCTGGGGTGCCCTGGAAACGGCAGGGGTGCAGGCTGCTCTTGGAGCCTGGGATTGGGCACTGAGCACCTGGTTGGCTTGGCCCCATCGCTGACTCCCGTGTGGTCAGCCAACACCTCCACACCATGGTTTTGCCTTTGGAAATGCCAGAGAGTCTGTGGGGATCTGGTAGAAGCTCTGTTTGCTTAGAGCTGTTGAGCCCTGCTCCTGCCTCCACAGGAGAAGGGGTGAGATGACTAACGCTGGTATTGTATGCTTCTGCTCCTCCTGGAAGCTCCCCACCGTCATTCTGGGGAAGGCATTTGGCAGGCAGGCCTGGGATCTACAGTGGTAAATGGTTTCACAAAGGACCTTGCATCTGCATGTTGTCATTACCAGAGAGGAAGAGACGGTTCTGAAGGTACACACTCTTCCTAGGGCTTTTAAACTTTGGTCAGCAGACAGACTGTTGCTTTTCTCAGGAAACGAGTTGCCTTTTTGCAGATGGCAGCAAGCCAGGTGGTTCTTATATCAGTTAAGAGAGCAAGGAAATAGTTAAAAGGAGGGGAAAAAAAAACCCACAAAGTTTTTTTCTCAATGAAAGTGATTAGGAAATCCCCTTCCTCCCTGTCAACACATGAACCGAACAAGTCGCTTTTCTAGAAAAGGGTACCAATGGCGGTGGGTGCAAATTCGTGCATTGGGACGTTATCTGAGGGGACAAGTGAGGGGGCGGCAGCAGGAGGGAGAAGCTCCTGTGACAGGCTTCCTTGGGGAGGACAGTTCTGAATCAGGCTTCTGAGGACACTGGTCAAGCCAAGCAAGCTACCATGGTGGGGCAAAGATGAAGCGAGAGGGTGGATGTGGAAAGTTCCCCAGGGCAACAGAACTCTGCTTTCCCCCTTCCCAAAAGCAAGTGATATGATCCTCTGGGACACACAGATATATTGCATAGCAGGGACAACTGTTCATTAGGACATCTCTGTAGATCAGTTTTTCAGTGTCCTTGTTCTGACTCCCGAGACATAAAGCTGTCTTTGCCGGTAGCCCATGTATGGCCTCTGGGCTCATAAATGTAGACCCGGACACGGCTCTGTGCCAGGCCCTCTTCTAGAAGCTGCCATCGGACCTCGAACAATGCCAGCCCTGTCCCTGCTGCCATGGGGCTGGCATTCCTGCTTGCGAGATGGATAATCAACAATCTCAAGCAGACAGACAAATCTGAGTCAATCAACAAACATCAGTTCTAAAAGTGATAGTTGTTTCAAGGAAAGTGAAAAGGTCATGCGATGGGGGAGATGTAGCATTCAATAAGGGAGGTAGGAGATACCTCTCTGGGGTTGTGACCTGTGAGCAGAGACCGAAATGACAAGCAGCAGTCAGCCTTGCGAAGTGACACATGCCTTCCAGGCCGAGGGAACAGAAAGTACAAAGCTTCCAAGGAAATGGGATTGGCACAATCTAGGAACAGAAAGAAAGCCTGCATGGCTCAGAAGGAGAGTGACTGTGAGGGAGAAGGGTAGGAAAGCAGGTTGGATGTGTAGGCAGGGGCCATAGCACAGGGACCTTGCAACTCATAGTGAGCTTTCTTGTTATATGCAATGGGGAAAGCAAGGTAAGAACTTGGGTTGAGCAGACTTATCATTGAATGTGTAAACCTGGTGTATCAATTAGATTCTACTAAATTATCCTAGAAAATCTCAGAGCATCTGTGATACTAGTGAATGCATGACAACTGACGAATACCAGGCATGTACTTGGGATCTATTAAGCAGACCAATTGATACAAGAATTTTTAGACTTACCAGAGATTCTAAAGCTTTCCACACATACGTTTTCTCAACTATATGTACTGCACCATGAGTAGCCAAAGAACATATGCATATTCCATTTCCTAAGCATGTGCGTGGTCATGAACGATACCCAAATTTTTAAATGCAATGCATTGCACGTATTGCATACAGGGCTCTTGATGGCTCTCCTAAACTACGATTTCTGGTGATCATGCTGCAAACAGAATCTGAAAAGGAGAGAGGGAAATCTCAAACCAGTTACCATCCAGGGCAAGAACCAGTCTGCTGTTCTCATCACTGTGACAGATCTGAATCGTGGGTACCAAGTTCTCATTTCATGGCCAAGACTGTCTCCAGACTGTATCTCACTCACTCCTGACAACAGGTTGAAAGGGAAATAAACGTGCTTCCCTATCCCACCCTCCTTCCTTTGGAAATTTTTTAATTTTGCAGTTTTGTTAAAAACAAAAGCTGCTGGGGGACTTTCAGAATGAGATATCCCGTCACACATGGACACGTAGATGGCAAAATCTAAAGGAGCAGAACAGTATGAAATGTGGAAGACCATCCTGGAACATACAGAATGAGAGAGTTAATGTTTTTAGGATTGGAAAGAGGGTTATCAAATTCAGGCAGACCAACAGATAACCACCAGAGCTTGACTGGCCAGGAATGTGTCATCATTCCTCCTCCTCAATTCCGATGGCTCCCGGGCTCCAGCAGAGAAACCAAGCCATCTTCTATCGTTTAATGGATGCAAGGCCGCTGTGCCAGAAAGTGGTGCCCATCTACAGCCTTGCCTGCCGTGTCCTGTCAAGAGAGGCCCAGGTACTCTGTTCTGTTGCTCTTGTCCTGATATCTGATCTTGTCCTGACACTAGATCTGCTATTCACCATTTGGCAATCTGCCATGAGTCCTATATTTAAAAAGATTTTAAGTAGAAATACACACAACTCAAAATGTTAAGCTAGAATATTTCTTGTCGTCTTTTCAAAACCTTTCAATTTACAATTTAAAACCAAACCCAGGGCAAAAGGGTAATTTTTTTTTTTTTTTTTTTTTTTAGATCACAACAGAACCAGGACAGGAAGTCATGTTTCCTTCTACAAAGGTCACCCAACCCAAAGCCACCCCAAATAGATCAGCGATACAGTCCTCTGATCCCCCAAACTCAGCCAGTTTTCCTAAAGCTCAGCTATGTGTCATTAGAGAAGTATAGACAACTTTCCCTCCCTGCAATCACAGTGTCATCCTGTTTTAATTCTTCCTTTTTCTTCAAGTTACAGAAAGTGTAAGTACAGATCCTAACCGATCTTAAATTCTATTATCCAAAACCCTCCACACAACTATACAAAACACAGCAGAAATCAGGAAATAAACAAGAAAGACACCTATATTGCAAAAATAGCTCGAATGTGCTCCACACTAACTATTGTGGCAAGGTCCCTCAGGCATTTGCGCATGTCTCTGATTCCTGTTTAATAACCTGAACAAGCTTGTCTGAGGAGTTCTCAAGCTTCCAGAAGACTAGGAGCTGCAAAGAAATAAAAAGAAGTTCCTACAGGCCAGGAGGCACAGGTCAGACGTTCAGAAAAGCAAGAAGGCAATGCAAACAGCCAGGAGACAACACAAATACAACACCAAAAGCAGGCGCAGTATTCAAAGGGAGGAGGCTTCCAGGCCACTTAGAAACCACCATGCCCCCAGCAGTAAGCCCCACCAACAGCTCAGGGTAGCTATTGAGGTTTTAAAAGCAATCTCTGGTTTAGACATCCAGAAATGATTTTATTTTGTTTATCATGCTTTACAGAAACTGAGAGGTGTGATACACCTTCACAAGGCTGACTAGGCAGTTAACATGGCAGTAACTGTTGAGATCGTATTGTTTCAAAGGTGTGAACATACAGATGAACAGGGAAAAGCCTCCGAATGATAGGATTCCTGGGGGCTTCCCAACAACCAGTTCTCTTCTCTTCAGACTCTGCCATGTATCCAGCCCCGGACAACCCAGTGTGCTGAGAGATGTTAACAGCTTTGGAAAATAACTTAGCTTCAATTTTACCTCAGTGCAAATTCTGAACAACCTGGGCCATGAAGTTTTTTGAGGATTTGCTCACTACAGCCCTGAATCAATCTACAGTACTTGGCAAAAGACTGAGGTAGGACAGATTGGTAGGTTGCTTCTTTCATGTTTTCTACATAAACTGGATTCCTCTGGTTTGGGGGACTGGGGAGGTTTTTTGTTTTATTTTGTTTTGAGCTCTGTTTGTACTGGGACTTGAGCCCAGGGGCACTCTACTTTGAGCTACACCCCCAGCCCTATTTTCTTTTAAACAAAGTCTTGCCAAGTTGCTCAGAGCCTCACAAAGTTGTTGGGGCTGGCCTCAAACCCACAAGCCTCCTAGCTCAGCCTCCCAAGTACCAGGATTGCAGGCCTACATGACTCTGCCTGGCAACTGGATGCCTCTGTACACATCACTCTCAACTCCCTTCCCTTGAAGAGTGATTGGTTTGGTACTGATTTTGCTTTTTATTTTACAATCTCCTAGACCACGCTGATTGAATTAAGCCATTGTTACAGTTGTTCTTGTTAGTGTATGCATTGCTTTTATACTTTCTTTAGGCCCCTCCTCTATATAAATGAACACATTTTTATGGTTTCTTCTCATGAAAAGTAACTTGGATAAAGAGTTTAAGATAAAAATAAAACCAATTATTATGTGTCTATCAAAAACTAAACATTTAAAAATTTAAAAAAGTAACTGTCTTAGTCCGTTTTGTATTGCTATAACAAAATACCTGAATCAGGTGATTTGCAGAGAACAGAGGTTTATTTAACTCACAGTTCTGGAGGCTATAAAACCCAGGAGCATAGTGCCAGCATTTGCTCTGCATGTGTTGAGAGCCTTTTTGCTGTATCATAACATGGCAGAGGGAGAGAAAGAGCGAATATGCTAGCTTGGGACTCTCACAACCTCATATAATTCTAATCATCCTCAAAGGCTAACCTCCAAATATCAACAATGTTTGCCTGTGCAGCTTAAGTTTCTAGCATATGAACTTCTAGGGGGACACATTCCAACCATAGCAGAAACCAAAGAATATTAAAAAAAAAAAAAGATTCTCTGCTATGGAAAAGGTTATTCCCCACAACAAAATTACAAAATAGGTGGGAGGGAGGGAGGAAAACACAATCTTAGGCAAACTCAGGTGTTCTTTGGAAGCCCTTTACAATAGGCTATTGTTCAAATCCAGATGTCTGATTGCCAAATCTACATCTGCAGGAGAAGGAATCTGTGTCCTGGTACACTGTGACATCTCACAGGAGGGACAGGAGTATAGGCAGTAACTGAGCTGGTCCTGAGCAAGAATGCACTTTCAAGGGAGAAAGATGCACAGTTCTCTTCAATAATGGCTGGACACACAAATAGCCAGAACCTGGACACAAATGGCCTCACCCTAACTCAGACTACTCCACCAATCCTGCAATCAGCTGATAGTTTAATTTAAAATGTTGTCATGGTCCCCTTGGTATGTTGGTGCACACCTGCAATCTTATACTTCGGAGACTGCAACAGGAGGATCACAGATTTGAGACCAGCACAAGGTAACTTGGGGAGATCCTGTTTCAAAATAAAATAGGACTGGGGATATGGATTAAAAGTAGAATGCCCTTGGGTTCAATCCCCAGTACCAGCACACACATAAAACAAAATGTTGTCATAGTCATCTGGAATTATGAAATCAAGTAATGCATTGTTTTTTGCTGTTGCTAGAGATGGGCAAATTACTGTATGATCTAAATGTTCACCTTCTCTTCACCTTCTAGAGAGTTGTGTTCTTAGGGAAACTGTAAAAGACGACTGAAGAAAATACAAGAACCAGAGATGACTGGGAAATTTTTTTCTGCCAAAAAAAGTCAAGCAAAAAGTGGTTTTCAACAATTTTTAGCAATCTAAGTGCATGTTTTCTCTGGGGTTAGTGTGCATGACAAACACAAGCCAATTATGAGTGAGCAAGCATAGAAAAAAGTATAAACACAAGATGATTTCAAATAAGCTACAATGCCATATTTCTGAATGAAACTTTTAGTTAAACATGGTAGAAGAAGCAAAGATTTTACGACATCCCCTATTTCCTTGATTCATGAAAAGCTGGGTATGGTGGCATAGGCTTGTAATCCCAGTACTTATGAGGCTGAGACAGTCTTGTAATCCCAGTCTTGTGAGGTTCAAGACTGGTCTCAATAATTAAGTGAGGCCCTTCACAACTTAGTGAGACCCTGTTTCAAAACAAGGTATATCTCAGAGGGTCCCTGCATTTTGCAGTACCAAGAAAAAAAAAAAAAGATTAATGGAAGAAAACTACGTTTAATGAAACAGAAATGCTCAAGTTCCAAATAAAACTATTAAACATATTTGCCAAAAACTCTAAAGCATTGACTGAGGCGGAGAATGAGGATGGGGACCACATGATGCTCAAGCAAGGTCTTCAGTTAGAGACAGGAGATCCAGGTGCCAGGCAGGTCAGGGATGGAGAGAAGGTCCATGTAGAGGCTGGGTTTCACACCCCAAGAGTCAGTCAGCCTGTGCTCGAGGCCTCTCACCAAAGCTGCTAATTTATTTCCTTGAAGACATATCTCCCCTTTATTTGTGGATTCCAAGAATGAGGGAAGCTCTGAGGAAAGTTTCTTAAAGAAAAAACAACTTGGTTATAGGTACTCCGCTCTCTCTAACTGAGCAAGCAAGAATAAAAGGAACATAGGTCAAAGCAGGTAAAGGATGTACAGCATAAAAAGACTCACCTAAGACAATGGGTTGGGCTTCTGAAGACTTTTTATAATATTCACTCCTGGCAAAATATATACATTTTCCCACATCCATGCTGACTTTTGATACATTAAGTATCTTAAATATGTCAGACAAAAAATGGCTTCTTTAAATTTTAATTAGCAATCTCTGTATGATTTGTGAGGCTAAACATGTTTACATCTACTCAATAGTCATGTGGATCTGGCCACATCTGAAAATATCCTCTTGTGCTGGGAAGAATCCTTAAATGTGAATGACATCCTCAGTTGGAGACCAGCAGACTCAGTATTTTGAGGTCGGGTTTTGCTGGCATTTTAGTGTAGAGTAAGCTCGGTCCTTAGGGACAGACTGACTTTTGAAAAAATCTAGAAGGCCAACTTCTGTTATGAGGTTTTCTAAATTTGGGGTCAGCCAAAGGCAGAGAAAAGAAAAGAAAAAAAAATCACAGAAGTCTGAGAAACTGTACTGAGTCAGACAGGGCAGTCCTGCACACTGCATAACTATGATA
Source organism: Graphiurus murinus (assembly GCA_004027655.1). Classification (NCBI taxonomy): domain Eukaryota; kingdom Metazoa; phylum Chordata; class Mammalia; order Rodentia; family Gliridae; genus Graphiurus; species Graphiurus murinus. The sequence continues at coordinate 103,423 of PVLC010000030.1, read as the reverse complement.
ATCTACCAAAATGTCCTTGATGGCCCCCAGAACTTTGAAGATAATTACTTGGGGGTCAGGATTTGAGTCTTTGAAAGTCCATGATTAAGCTGCACATAATCATAAGATTCTTGAGCACCTACTATATGCTGGTCATTGTCCAAGGCATCGAGTAAGTCCAAAAGGCATGTAATTCAACACAAGCTCTGGGTCAGAGAGAGGTGAGAAAAATCCTGAGTCATGCAATGGTTTGTAAGCAATGTTCCCCAGAAAAGCTCATGTGTTGGCAATGCAGCAATGTCCAGAGGTGAAATAATTGAATCACGAGGGCTCTTACTTCATCAGTGGATAAATCCTTTTTATGGATTTATAATTTGAAAAAATGTATTGAGTGGTAACTGTAGGCAGATAGAGTGTGGCTGGAGATGGTGGGTCACTGGGACGTGGTCTTGAGGGCTAAACTCTTTCCTAACCTCCCCCTCCTCCTCTTCCTTCTTCTCCTCCTCCTCCTCCTCCTCCACCTCCTCCTCCTCCTCTTTCTTCTTCTTCTTCTTCTTCTTCTCCTTTTCCTCCTCCTCCTCCTCCTCTTCCTCCTCCTCCTCCTCCTCCTCCTGCTCCTCCTCCTTCTCCTCCTCCTCCTTCTTCTTCTTCTTCTTCTTTCTCTCTCTCTCTCTTCTTTCTGCCATAAACTGAGCCACTTTCCCCCCTGCCACCATGATGTTTCAGCCTTAGAACTGGCCAACCATGGACCAAATCTTCTGGAACCATGAGTCCAAATAAACTTTTCCTTCTCTAAGTTGTTCTTGTCAGGTGTTTTGGTCACAGTGACAAAAAGCTAGTGAACAGAATCACTAATGACTACATCAAAAAATGAGGGTGCATTAAAGTGAGATTAGCCAGTCAAAGAAAGTGAAGGGTCACATGTTATATTTAATATGCACAAGCGAGGGAGTAACTGAGATGCCAGAGGGACTCCAGATAATAGAGGAGAAACCCCAGTGGAACCAGAGAGGTGGTCCAAGGGAAGCGGGGGGGACTGAGGTTCATTATTAGAAATACTAACATCGACTGTGTTACATATGTGAAATCCCAATGTCAATCTCAGTACCCTGTATGGGAAGAGGAGAAATGGGAGGTGTGTAGGGGGGTACCAAATGCTGTGTGCATCCATGTCAATGTCAACATAATATACATTATTATGTGAGACTATAATGCACCAATAAAAACACATTAATTTTTTTAAATGAAGATATGAATGTGCAGTTAGTAAGACCAGCGATCATGAACTGAAAAAAGGTGTCTCAATCACGTCTGCCCCAAAGGCAGTGTGCTGTAGATGTGAATTCCCTCCTCACTCCCTCCACTCCCTTCTGTGCTCCCTTGCCATTATCAATCCTTGTTTACCTAACTGTGCTCATGACCTAGGACACATGCTGGGGACCTTGGCTGCTCCAGGCAGTGGAGCAAGACAAGAAGATCCATGGAGATGAGAAGGGGATGAGGATGTGGCACACTGAGTTTACTTCACAGCAAACCAAGGTTCATCGTGTACTTGTTTATGAGCATACGCTGTGCTGGATTCTGTGCAAACGCATGCCGTGTACCATCCATGCCCTTTTATATAGGATAGACTCAAGAGGGGTGCAAAGGGGCCTCAGATCCTGCTTTCTTCGTGTGTGGGGGGGTGCCGGAATGGAATATTTGGTGGGGAGGGTGGGAATAGCAGAGCCCCATGAAGCAGGTGAGATCAGGCATCACAGCCAACAACCAGGCTCCAAGTTCTAACTTTCCACCCAAGACTGATATGTTTTCTCATGGCAGAAATCAAACCTGACACCTTCCCCCCAATTTTCTTTTATCATTAGCATTTTATTTCCTTGAATATTTTCACTTTACAGCCACAGTGGTTTAGAAAGTACCCAGCCAGGGGTATCAGACTCAAAACTATTTAGGGAAAGGAACCCTTTGCCATCTATATAAACTGCTGAAATAGCCTGAGTGTGAGGGTTTTCATGGGCTCTCACCGCTATGCAAATCAGAGCGGCTTGTTGGGTGGCCTTGTTTATTTTGGTAAATGCGTGGGTAGAAGAAGGAAAGGGGCTGTTTAAAATGCATTTAAAACTTTTAGTTTCAAATTGTTGAACTCTCCACGAAGGAACTTAGGTTTTCCAGGAATAAAATAAAGGAAACCTTATTTCAGAAATATATAATGCATAAATATTCTTAAACTCTTTAAAGTCCCATTGCTGGCAATTGTTGTGAGTGTGTGTGTGTGTGTGTGTGTGTGTGTGTGTGTGTGTGTCCTACGGGGGAATTGAACATAGGGGCATTCTACCTCTGAGCAACACCTCCAGCCCTATTTTACTTTTATTTGGAAACAGAGTCTCACTCTAAGTAGCTGAGGGACTTGCTAAGTGGCTGATGCTGACCTTGAACCTGCAATCATCCTGTCTTAGTCTCCCAAGTACTGGGATTATAGCATGCACTCCCACATCTGACTGATTGCTGGCAGTTTGAACAGAAGGATGAAAAGTTTCTCTTCCAAATGTATAATATAAATTTGCTTCACCTGAGGACTTAGAATTTGTGGACTCCCATGTCAAATGTGCTGGCCCTTGACCACCATCAGATCAGGGCACGACTTCCTCTACCCCTTCTTGGGCCTGACCATGGCTTCTGACCATCTAATCCTGACACTCTACCCAACTGTGACTTCCAGGTCGTGGAACTTGCCTAGAGTTTGCCTCCCACCTCTGTGACTTTCCTCACTCCATCTGGACTCCTGATGCTGGGTCCTCAATCTTTTGCCAAGGCTGGGGTCTCTGCCATGGACTCCCACTGGCTGAATTATTCACTGTTAATGCAAATGTGCCCCTGAGCCCCTGAAGTGCTTCCTCAATTTAGCATCAAATGACTGAATCATATGAACCATCAAGGACAAGTTGTGGTTAACATTAGTAGTGGGGAAGAATAGCCAAGAAATCAATTAAAAAGAATACCTAGGAGGAGAAACTAGCCCCACCAGACACTGGAACATACAATTGGGTCTTTGTGTTTGAAGTAGTGTGGTACTGACCAATAGAAGAAGACAAGCAGACCAATGAGGTTGAGTAAGAATTCCCAGGGGGTCACCATGCCTTTCAATTTAGTGTATGAGGAAGTGTATTTAGTGCATCTAGAATTTCCAGGTCAAAAATGGAAAAAACTGAGTAGCCACTGGAAAAAAGATAAAAATCTATATCTCACACCATACATGAGAATAAACTCAAATGGATCAGGAATTTGAACATAACCATTTAAATTGCACAAGTTTAATGGAGGAAACTTTCACGAGTGAATTCCCATTTAACTTTGGTATGGGGACTTGAAGTCAAGAAAAGAATAAAAGATTAATAACTGGTAGATAAATTACAAAAGTATTTTCATGGCAGAAGTATCATATTACAAAGTTAAAAAGAAAATTAACACACTGGGGGAAATATTTGTAAATTGTACCATAGACAAGGGACTGATAGCTTCAATATTTAATGAATTCTTTAAAAAGAAGATTATCAAAATCAACAGAAAAAGGCAGGCACAATTTATTTTAAAATATATACATGATGGGAGAAGAAAGAAAAAAGAAGAAACGTATAGATGACATTCAAACATGAGAAGATATTTAAATAACTAATAAAGAAATGCAAATTAAAAAATGTAGTATTTCTCATCTCTCAGATAGGCAAAAATTTAAAAGTATGACAACGCATTCTGTTAGCAAACCTAGAGGGAAATAGGAACTTTCATGGATTGCTGAAAGGAATACAGATTGGCTCAATCCATTTAGAAGGAATTTGGCAATGGCTAACAAAAATATTCATGCCCTTACTTTTCAATTGAGAAATCCCACTTCTAGGAATCCACCCTGAAAATACATCTCAAGAAATACAAAAATAAATAGATAGCTTATTCATTTCAGCATTGGTTTGGAAGCAGCTTAAATACTCTTACCTAAGAGAGTTGATAAATAAACTATAGTATATCCCGTCAATGGAGCCCTATGCAGCTGTGAAGAAACAATGGTGAAGATTTGAACTTGTATAGCATATTACATATTAAATGAAAAAAGTAAAACATTGAAAAAAATCAATAGCATTCTATCTTTTGGGTAAAAAAGCAAAGCAAAAAAATTATACACAACTTCTTAATGGTAGAAAAGCAAATAATAGAAAAGATAACCTAAGAACTAACAAGACTGATTACACAGCAAGAAGTGAAAATGAGTTGGAAAGGATGGGGAAATAAGAACAGGGTAGAATGCATGTGGGGGCAGAGGAATGGCTCTTTTCTGAATAAGCCTTCTGCCTTCTGACTTCTGGCAATCACAGCATTGAATCACTTACTCAAGACATATTGATAATAAAATCAGTAAGATGAGAAAGGGAATCCAAAATGGAATTATGTCTCATTCCAGGTCCAATAAAGAGGCAAATTCATGTAGTAATTTGAACAAAGAAATTTAATATAAACTATGACAAGGGAATGATTATAAAGGTATAAAGAGAACTCTAAAGAATACACTCTGAAAGAAAGTACCCGAGGTCTGGATCCCATTTGGGGAAGAGCTCTTTCCAAGTCTGTTCATTCCGTTTAGAGATTTGGAGATTCAACTTGGCAATTCGGAGATAACAGGCAATAAATGGATAATTTTCAGAAGATACAAATACACCTAACTATATAATAACAAAGAAATACCATAACCACACAGAAAGGGAAGGAGAAAGAGGAAGTAGCCAACGTTACTTTGAAAAAGAGCATTTTTCACCATATACACTAAGACAAAAGATAAAATGAACCATACACAAATGTACTTATAGTGGCATGGGAAGCTATCTTCTGCAAGAGCTAGTATTTAACTAGTGAATAAACCATGACAAATGAGATTGTTTTCTCACTGCCAGAGGAAAAATTTACAAATAGAATCTAGAATAAAGCTTACAGTGTTGGATTGGAATTACAGGCAACACTATGAGTTGATACTAGTAGAAATGTTTAGAAAGGCAAATATATAAATAGACATGAAAGTATGTGCGTATACTCACATATTTCTAGCTCTTTCCACTAAGATAATATAGAAGCAATGATACTTCAGTAACAATGAGCATACCCAATACCTAGATCTTAGCTTCTAAATACCATTTTCCAATAAAATAAACCAGGGCTCCTTGGAGAACTGGCCGATCCTAGAGACAGGCAAGTAAAATACAAGATGAACGCAAAACATCTTGTGTTGCTAGAAATTTAGGAAGTTTTTTTTTTTTTTTTTTTTTAAAGAGAATGGGGATGTGTCAAAAGGACACAGGAGAAAGAATTCTCTTGGCCCAGTATGTGACAAGTTAATAAACAAAATGAATAATAATAGGAATAGTCTACAACCCAGAGAATATGAAAATTCGTGAGTCTCCATACTGATAAAAATAAATAACTGAACAAATAAGTTGGGAAGGAGAAAAAGCTTTTCCTTATAATAGAATTCCAAGTAGTAAAGTAATAATGGGTCAGGAGAGTCACTATTTTCAATACTATAGCAATAATTATTTTAGGAAAGAATCGTCAACAAATGATGAATTTAAGTGGTGCAGTATTACAAGAAACAGGATACTTACATAGTATAGTTGCCTCTACAAAAACTTCTTAATTACAAAGAGAAAACAGCTACTTTACACTGGGGAAATTTGGCAGATATCACCTAACCAAACAATCAAAGTTAATGTCAATCCTGACTGGCAAGTCAACATCAAGTGCTTCTTGGGATGGTGCGCTGAGAAAGACACAGCATCACCTCTGTCGTATTTGTTCTTTTTCTTTTCTTTTTTTTTTAATTAATGTTTTATTGGTACTTTGTACATTATAGTGAGATCCACAGTGATATAGTTATATACACACACGATGTTATTTGGTCTGCTTCCTCCCTGTACACAATAGGACATTCACAAATGCATATAACATTATTTGGTCAGTTTTGTCTCCCAAACTCCTCTTTCTCTCCCCTCCTTCCTCCCCCAATCTCTTTCCACTACTCTCCTGGTCTCTCTCCTCCTTTTCATGAGGCTCCTTTTCTTTCCTATTTTCATCTCTAGCTTCTACATATGAAAGAAAGCCTGTGGCGTTTGATTTTCTGAGTCTGAGTGATCTCACTTAGCATAATGTCAATTCATTTTTCTGCAAATGACAAAAGTTTGTTCTTCTTCATGACTGAGTAAAACTCTATTGTGTGTGTATACCATATTTCTTTATCTATTCATCTGCTGATGGACATCTAGATTGGTTCCGTAACGTGGCTGTTGTGAATTGCTTTGCTATAATCATGGGTATACATGTATCACTATAGTATTCTGACTTTAATTCTTTTGGAAAGATACCAAGGAGTGAGATAGCTGGGTCGTATGGTGGTTCCATCCCTACTCTTTTGAGGAATCTCCCTATTGATCTATCGCCATAGTGGTTGTACTAATTTACAATCCCACCAGCAATCTATAAGCATTTCTTTTCCCCACATCTCCACCAATATTTATTATTGTTTGTATTTATTATTCTTGAAGATTGCCATTCTAGCTGGAGTGAGCCAGAGTCTCAGTGTAGTTTTGACTTGCATGCCCCTGAATGTTAAGGATGTTGAACATTTTTTCATACTTCTGCAGTATGTTTGCATAACCCAAATCTATTCATGAAGAAACATCAGATAACTTCAAATTGAGGAGCATTCCACAAAAATAATTGGCCATACTTTTTCAAAGTGTTATGAAAGATGAAGGCCAAGAAACTGTTCTAGACTTGAGGTACTAGGATGAAGCAAGCAAAGCATCTGGACTGCAGGTTTAAAGACTCTCAAGATCACAGGAGTATAGGGTTGGCGTCAAAGGAGAAGGAGACATGACAACTAAATGCAATATGTCACCCTGGTTTGGGTCCTAGACATTAGTGAGAATACTGGTGAAATTTGAATACTGACTGTTGACTATTTAACAGAATTGCATCAATGTTAAGCTCTTGATTTTGATATTGCACTATATTTATGTAAAATATTAACATTTGGGGGAATCTGGTTATGTGGGAATTCTCTGCACTGTTTGTATAACTTTTTTGTAGCTTAAACCTAATTTAAAATGAAGTTTAAAGTTTTTAATTTTAAAAAAATATCAAGAGAAACAGCAAGTAAGAGAGTAGTCTTCTGGCTTAGAATCTAGCATAATGTCACATATGGGACTATTAAGTAAAGAAACAATAATGTGTACTGGAACTACAGTACACATCAGAGGTGGCTGTCTGTGGTACTTATTGTGTGATGCCAGGCTGGTCACCTAATCTCTCTACACCTTAGTTTCTTCAGCTGTAAAATGGGTCATCATAATAAAACCTACTTTATATGATTTATAACAATTACCTTTATTTGTATCTATATTGTGATTATAGTCAATAGAAAATATTTGCAAAGTACTTATTACAAACTCAGCCAATAGAATTCATAATAGTTGTTATGGTGGTTGTTACACTTAGCTACATCAATGGCTAGTTTACTCCTGTGAACACATTACATGTTGTACACTAATTGGCCTCTTTAAGGCCAGGGAGATACCCACAGATTATGTTAATCTAATATATGAAATTTTAAACTTTCAAAACAGATAATGGGTTATTATTTTTATTAAGACATGATTCACGGGCCTCTTTGGAAGCAAGCAAAATTTGGTTTACTTTTAATTTTGCCACGACAGATCTATGACATAAAACAATGACTTGTGCATTGCCTTAAGCAAACTGAGAAAGGGCCACCGCTGGGTGACTTAGGCATGGGGAGATTGTGGCTTAATAATATGTCTTAACAATGTTGGCTTTGTCAAAGGGGCAAAGAGAATCCAAAGTCTCTGATTTGTCCTTTCTAAGCAGATTCTGAGCTACTTAAATGTGATGACATATATCAAATATTTGAGGTTAAAGATTGCTTGTTGGGTTCATGCTTTTTCCTTTAATCCATTTTTTAGATAACTCCAGGATAAATACTGGGCAAGCCCAGAAGAATGGTGAGTCTGGCTAAACAGGATCCTGTTTCAGTGCTAAGTCAAACACTGAAATGTCTGGTATTACTGGTAATACATTTATCTTATGAAAAGGATATAAGATCAAGAGACTTCTATGGCAACTATTCTACTTATAAATGAGGAGTGCGAAGCATCACAAACAAAATATGCCACTCTGCTGTCTTCCAAATATTTCCAATAATCCTTTAAGTAAGAGAACAAAGCCTAAATTCCTGAACAAATTCCTTTATCTTCAAAATCTTTTCCAAAGTTCTGGAAACCCTAGCTTTTGGATATTAATCAAAAAGATTTTCCATCCAGTCATTTGGAAAAGCATCTCAAATTTAGTCTAATTTTAACCCAAGCAGAGATGTTGTTTTGTAACCCTTTACTGACCCCATCATTGATGCCTTTGTGTGGAATAACTATTGTGGTCCAAAGTACCTTCACCTCCAAGTCCTCACCCAACACTGCTCCCTTCACTGGCAATGATCTCTATAGCACATTGCTAAGATCTGGTGTATCTAAAATAAAAGAATTGTGCTGGTATCTCAACATTCATCTAGCTCCCCAATCCTATCTCCCACCTCTGAGCAAGGGAGGCCCCATCCTTCTTTAAGACTCACCTAGAAACTTCTCTCACTATGATGTGAGATGATAATGCACCAATAAAAGCACATTAAAGAAGGAAACTTCTCTCAACGTATTCTTTATTTTTATGACTATTTTTAAAAAATGTACAGGTCTCCCTTATGCTTCCTCAGGATATATATTTCATATATATGTTTTTATACTTCATATATATTTTTATTCGATCCACACTTTCTATTTCCCTGCTCAAATCATTTGCTCATCCTTTAAACCTGGCATCTATCCTCATTTTTCCAATGAAACAAACCAAGGGCCTTTCGTTGATTTCCTTCTTCTCTGTTTTTGCAGCGACATACTCTGGTGGGTATACCTGGCTCAATCTAGCTCTAAGCCTTTGCTCCTCATAGAACCCTGCCTGAAGTCTCCACTGCTCCTCATTTATCTCGTTCCTACTCATCCTCGGACGTCTATCTTGGTCCCTTCTCACTTGTGAAGGCTCACCAGAAGCCCCATTCTCGAAACTCTTAGCAGACTAACTGTTGGTAGGATCCAATGCACTCATGGGTGTACCCAGTTGTACCTTGGGAAGCCATACAGTTTCCATTTCATGCAGTCTTGCCTAGCTACTCTTCGCTAGCCAGGGAGTGACCCTAAGTCCCTAGTCATGCCAACAAACATTTTCTTCCCGTGCTATGAATCAGAAATGGAGTGACCAAGAAGGAAATGGACAGATCCAAGCCATCCTGGCTGCAGTGTCTTATGAGCCCCACTTCTAGTCCTGCTTCCTAGATCCTGGAAGATACGGGAGTTTGTTTCCTGGAATGGGCTCTTCCACATTTCTTTCATTTCTGTAAGCCATACATTTTTCTCTCTAAAGTTGATCAGAGTAAATAGCTGTCCCCTACATCCCCAAACATATAGCTAGGACTCTCCTATTGCATATTATTCCTATTATTACTATTATATTTGAGGGAGAGGTGGCTAATTATATCTTATGAGCCAATGAAATAGGAAGTTTCTTTTTTTTTTTTTTTTTTTTTTGCGGTACTGGGGATTGAACTCAGGGGCGTTCTACCTTTGAGCTATACCCCCAGCCCTATTTTTTATTCTTTATTTTGAAACCAGGTCTTACTAAGTTGTGGAGTGACTCACTAGGTAGCTGAGACTGGCCTCGAACCCAGATCCTCCGGGCTCAGCTCCCAAATGCTGGAATTGCAAACGTGTGCCACCACGTCCAGCTAGGAAGTTTCTTAAGTGCAAGGATTCTATTTTATAATTCTACATCTTACCTGATTATGTATATCATAATCAGGCTATAAATTTTCACTGAATCAACAAACAACACTACTTTTATTATTGTTTCAGCAAAAATATAATTCTTAAACAACTCAACTATTTTATATGGCTCCTATAACTGCACAATGATAAATATACACGAAAATCTTCATCTATAATAAAGAGACCAGAATAATTATCTGAGATTGCCTTTACAATTCTATGTTGCAGTTGAAGATCATAAAAATTTGCCGAGTGTCAACTATTGATCATGTACTATACTAGGCACTGGTGTTGGTGTAGGATGAAAAAGATATGCTACCTGCTCTGGCTCCAGTACAATTTTCTTGAGTTATCTAGGGTTACTTTTTGTTGGGGTCTTAGCCCGGCAGGCCCGGAGAGACCTCGCCTCAAGACGACTCCTGGCAGAGTGCCAGGAGCAGCTGCAGGTGGTAACATCCTAGGGCTGTGCCACGTCAGAGCGCATGCGCCAGCACGTCAGAGCGTGGACAGTGCGTGCCCAATAGGAGGTAGTATTACTTAAGTTGCCTGAGTAATCTACTCCCTGATAGGCTCACTGGGTTTTCCCCTTTATGGTTGATCCCATTCCTGATGGAAAGGAGAAGGAGTCTCTCCCGTGAGAAGAAGGAGTCTCTCCCGTGAGGAGAAGGAGTAAGAGAATAGGGAGGGAGTAAGAGAAGAGAGAGAGAGAGAGAGAGAGAGAGAGAGAGAGAGAAGAATAAAGAAGCTTGCACCATTCCTGTGTGTTTGTTGTCTCTTCGGGCCCTCGAGGGCAAGGGTCCGGCGCGGGGGATGATAACTTTTTATGGTTTATTTTGTGCCTTATATAATGATAGTACCTGCCTTAATTTAGTCCTTTTATTTTTGAAGCATCTTCATATATAACATATCATTTATTATTCCTATTGTATAAAAGAAGAAACTACTTTTGGGCCATGTGACTGAGATTAAAAGCAGAGCTACAGTGAAAAGCAGTGTCCTTTGATTTACAGTGTTCTTCCTTCCCCCTCCAGCAAAATGAGAAACTTTTCCTTTGGGACACAATTAAATACTGGAATAATGTTTTATTTAATTCCAGTCTTACATTTTCTTGTTATACAAGATAAAGGCAGTCCTAAGTTTTTGTGGCAGAAAAACACCAGGAGTACTACTTCATTACTGGTCCCTTTGACCAACAAATATTTATTTAGTGTGTGCCAAGTAAAACACATTGGGCTACTTTTCACAATGACACAGTCAAGGCATGCACAGTCCCTGCCCTCACTGAGCACACAGTCTTAGAGACAGCTGACCAAGGCCACTTAAAGTGGGGAGCTGGCATGAAGAGATACAGCACATACTCAGGTTCCCCAATGTTTATGTTCACAGGTGATTGCAATTGAATTTCTCATCATTTGTAGATTAGCTGAAATTTATCAGCCTTGTCCTTCTTCCTCATTCCAGGGGCAATGTCTCTTCAGTTATCTCACCTCTCCAAATTTTCCCCTTTCTTCTCCAGAGTCTTCCTCCTTAACTCTAGTTTTAAAAGTGATCCTCAGCACTTGTCTCATACACGAGACATTCTCAAAGACCCCGAAGGACCCTCAGAGCTCCATAAAACATGCCCTTTCCTGAGAAGTAGAAAGTTGTCTCTGTTATATTGTTAATGGCTCAGGACAGGACCAGAGGGTCAAGAGCCAAGGGGCACACCATGAAACATCTTCTTTGGGAAAGCATTCTGGGTAAGCAATGTGCCTGAATGTGCCCTGCTTTGTGCTCTTTTGCTTCTAAGGTCAACAGAAGTGGATAATGCTTTTCACGCTTTCTTCAAAACATGTGCCATGAATCTGACTCATTAAAAAGAATTAACAATAGTGGTTCTTCAGTCAGCTTTTTGTCATTGTGACCAAAATACCTGACATAAGCAACTTAAAGGAGGAAGACTTTATTTGGGCTCACAGTTTCAAAGAATTCAGTCCATGGTAGGTTGACTCCAAGGCAGGGAAAGCTTCTTGGCTCATGACAGGCAGGGGGGGGGGGGGGCACACGAGGGAGAAGGGGCAAGATATAGTTCCCAGGGGCATGCCCCAGTGACTTCCTTCCTCCAACCAGTCCCTGCCTACCTACAGTTCCCACCACCTCCCAGCAATCCATTCAGAAATCAATGGACTAACCCACCAGTGAGGTCAGAACCCTCATGTTCCAATCACTTCCCAGAAGCCCCACCTCTGAACAGTGCTACATGGGGGACCCAGCCTTCAACACTGAGGCTTTGGGGGACACTTTATATTCAAGCCATAACAAGTATCCAGCAATTCACAAAGCAAAATTAGACTAGGGCATGTGTTGAAGGGGCATTTGCTATAAAGACTGGGTTTTCTACCAACTTAGAATACACATTTGTGCATTGTTGAACAATACAGCTTTCTACACAGTCTTAAAGACTTACTATCATTTTCTTAAAAAGCAGTGTGTACAAAGTACCCTCTTCATTTATAGTTACTGCCAATATAGGCAGTTTGGGGCACTGCCAGGATGATTTGAGGGGTAGCAGAGTGAACAGTATTAAGACACTTTATACTCATTACCTTGCTAAACTATGGCAGGTGAGAGAGAGCCGAAAGAATACAAAATGTAAAATTCAGCCAGGCAGTGATTTTAAAGTGTGTGTATTTCTTTGATCATAATCCCTAAAACTTTTTCAGAGAATTTGCTAACATTAATTACTCCTTGCAGCATTCACATTACCAAATATCAACAGCTGCATTTTGTCTTCATTGGGGAAGATGCATAAAAAGGGACTGAAAAGATTGTTCATATTTGGAAAGGATTTGGAGACACAGCTAGTTTCTAAATCTTACATATTGCACATCATTAAGAGCTTTGAGGAAAGACAAACCAGGTTTAAATTCAGCTCTGTCACTTAATATTTATGTAATCCTAGGTCACCTACCTATGTGGGCCTCAGTTTCTCTATCTGAAAAGCATGACTATGTCATAGATTGCAAAAATGGGGCCAATTACTCACCATTCCCAGCATCTGTGCCTTCCGCCATGATGTTTTCCAGTACTTTTCCAAGGGACAAAGGAGAGCTGCTCAGCTCATGTCATGAAAGAGATGAGAGAGAGAGAGAGAGAGAGAGAGAGAGAGAGAGAGAGAGAGAGACAGACAGACAGACAGACAGACAGACAGACAGACACAGACGGACGCACCAGGGACAAGATATAATCCCCAAGGGCATGCCCCAATGACTTATTTCTTCCAACCATACCCCATTAGGATCTAAGGATCTAATCCACATTCTTAGGCTTAGGCACATGACTTGCTTTGGCTAATGAGATATTAACAGATGTGTTGCAGCAGAAGGTTGAAACATACTTAGACTTATTGAGAGTTGTGACCAGAACTTGTGCCCACAGAATGTAACCAGCCCAGCTTATTGGAGGATGAGAGATACATGGAGGAGCTGATTGGCCCCATTCAGTCCAACCAAGGCCAGGCTAGATCAACCTTCAGTGAGCCAAATTCTACATGTCATATTCAAGCTCAGCCAATATCAGCAGATCTGTTTAGCTAATTATGCAAGATGTGTAAGGAATAAGTAGCTATTTTTGTATGCCACTGAGGTTTTAAGTTTTTTTGTTATGCAATACTGTCATGACAATAACTAAACATGATAATACCTATCATATTTTTATCAATTTAAGTGAGAAAATATGTGTAAATGACATAGCACAGGACCTAACAATAACAACAACCATGCTAACATGTGCTGTTCTTTTGGAGGAACAATTGCAGAACATGCAAATGTACTGGAAATTCATCTGTGGATCCTGCACAAGACCTGCTTCATTGAGAAGCTTTGCAAGATCATGCAATTTTGCTTCTGGTGTTTCCCTTTTTTTTTGCGGTACTGGGGATTGAACTTAGGGGCATTCTACCTCCGAGCTATACCCCCAGCCCTATTTTTTATTCTTTATTTTGAAACCGAGTCTCACTAAGTTGCAGAGTGCCTCACTAGGTAGCTGAAGCTGGCTACGAACCCAGATCCTCCGGTCTCAGCCTCCCGAATGCTGGGATTACAAGTGTGCTTCACCATGCCCGGCTGCTTCTGGTGTTTCTAAAGGACCAAGATGGTTGTATTTTTTAAGATTCTAAATATCCTTATAAGTTAAACAGTTCTTTTTCTTCTAGAAGATTTACTTTGTTGAAACACACACACACACACACACACACACACACACACACACACACACACACTCAAATTCAGTTTTCTGAGAGAAGCCAAAGGCTAACCTCATGAATAAACTAGAATTATAGGATTTTGTTCCAATGAAGGGAAAAATGTTCATCTACCTTCTCTTTGTTCTTTTCTTATTTGGGTGCTCTCCTTGCAGTAGTTTAGTATAATAGGGAAGAAATGGAAGATTTAGAGTTTAAATTCTGGTTCTGTCCCTTTGTGACCCTGAGCAAGTTAAACTTTTTAAACTTCTATTACCTCATTCCTTAAGTGGGGATAAGAATAGTAACCTCCTAAGGTTGTTGCATGGTTCGTATAAAATTATAGCTGCAAAGCCCTGAGAGCTGTGCCTGGCATACAATCCACAGTCAATAAATATTAGCTATTACCAGTTATTCTAACAGATGAGCCTGCAATCTCTCAGCTCCATTTGTAGCCAAGCTAGATTCTGTGGACAACACCGGTGTCTATGCGAGGCGAACCTACGAGGCCTTGATTCAAGTCAGGTCACTAGCACTGAGTGACCTATAGTCATCATAGGTGTAGATCAAAGACTGAAGGCCAGATTTCACACTCCACTGCGAGGAAAAACTAAACCCATGAGGGAGAAGAAGAGGCCCAGGAGGGCTTGGACAAATGGCTAGAGTGACGTTTCTCCGCTGCTTCCAAGCTATTTCACCCAGTCTCTTACACGAACTTTATCCAACTTCATACTACAGCTCTGTCCATTAGCACACAGATTAAATGACCCCCACCTAGCCAACCAAGAGCACAGGGGACTCTCCCTCCCTTAGACACCAGTGCCCTTTACCTTTTGGCGATTTCTGTCATTAATATAGTGAAATTGACTACTGGAACCATAGTTTACCCCGATGTTGCTGTCCTCCTCGGTCAGGAGATGAGGAGAGAAGCCCCCAGTTCTCACCCTCTCCTTCATGAAGCCACCTCCTAACTCCTTCCCTCTCTGCCTCCACATTCACCAGAAGTCAAAGAGATGGCTACTTCACCCCTCAGGGTTTCTTTCTGCAACCCTCCTTGTAATGTGCCCCGGAAGTTAAAAGAGGTCAGGTTATTAACCAAATTAGTGCCAAAGCTACAGTCATCCCCAATTCTCTTTTCCAACTTTAACCCTACTGAGCTAAAGCTTCATGACCAATCAGAGTTCACAACAAGCAGAGATGAAAAGAAGGCCCAGATCATATGCCAGCACCATAAAATTCCTGAAATTACTGCCACCTTATAAAAGTTAACAATACAAACCTTCTCCCATTATCAATTCAATCTGTTGCTCCCACAGAGAGATCTCAGTCCAAAGTTCTGCCATACACTATTTCTCCTTGCTGGCTCAGTAGCAAGCAGAATAAATGGTACTTGGGAATGCGGGTGGAATCTGGGGTCCTGCTTCAGCAGCTGCACCCCGGGCCTTCCACCAATATAACTGGAGTAGGGCCTTAGCACCTCCAAATATTGATTGTTTCCACTCTCTTTTGTAAAATACCTAAGGGTCAACAGAACACACTAAGATATCACAGCACCAGCCTCAATCCCACAAAACTTAGAAGCACAAACTCCCAGTTAGGAAGCATGAATTTCCCCCTGATAGTAGTTCCCAAGCAAAAGACCGCATTTCCCAGAGCCCCACTCGTGTTATAACCTAGACCCTTACTGCCAGTGTCACCAACAGACCATTACAAACATTTGTGATTATCAAGGTCTGCAGGAAAGCAGAGTCCTTTTCCTTGCAGTGAATGATGCCTGTGAGTGTGTGCCAGCTGTCAGAGTGTCAGCCATGAGGGTCAGGTTCCCAGGACAGAGAAAGCCTGTGAGGGACATGAATTGTGTCACATGCTTCTCCCCACGCATCGTGTGCACACTGAGCTCGTAACGCACGCGCAATTAAAACGCAACTTGAAAAAAGCAAGATGAAGGGTGCCCTCTTACACCCACTGCTAACTCTGCCTCTGCCAGCAGTAACCACCATGAGGAGATAGCACCCTCAGTATTTGAATTTAAATGTTAAAATAATAATGAAGCCTGTGGTCTCCCTAAGGTTAGTTTATAATAAAAATAACTTCTTGATCCTGGAAAACTTATCTGGTTTCTTTCTTCCTTCCATTCTCCACTTAATGACTGAACTTATTATTTCCATGGTGGTCTCCAAGCCACGCTTGGTTTCTATGTAGGCTGGTACGTCACCTCCAACAATTTCGCCAGCTGCCTTTTCCTGTCAAGCAAATACCATTAAAATATTCACCCAGCCCCTGGACTGATCTAGCAGAGTTATATAAATCTCCACACAGCACTTCCCTCGCTGTTAAATATGCAACGTGTCCTCTCTCTTTATTTTCTTTTGCCTCTGCAGGAAAGTTAGCTTCTAGCAAAGCAGATACAAACGCTGTGCTTCCTTGCCTCTCCACTGTTGGTTCTTTCTGACTTCTCAGATCGGGAAATGGGAGATTACAAGCCCAAATTCAAAATGGGGGTTTCCAGTGCGCAGAACTGAGCTGGAGGCACACATCTGAAGTCTAAGTCGTGCCACCTCAGCTGCCCAGCGTCTGGAAAGGCTGGCATTTGCAGAAGGGCAGTAGACAGAGGGCCTGCTCAGTAATCCGCAACGGCCTTGTCTGGGTAGTGCTAACTCACCCGCCGTTAGTCCTACTGGACTGGAAACAATCCAGAACTTGCAAATGCATCTCTCAGCCAGCATTGAATAAAACCGCCTCTGGACCTAGCACTGGGCTAAACCCGTGCTTTTGAGGAGCTTCCAGTCTAGTTACTGTAATTAGAGACCAATTGAGTATTAAACTATGTGATGCTAAGTAGAAGTTCGAAGGAAACAATCTTTGTGGGCTGGAGTCCTTGGGAGAGACTCCTCTATGAGACTGGGGGTCTCTGACGGAGGAGCGTAATAAGGTATGAGATTTGCCGTGCGCTAGATTAGATATGCTTGGGATAAAAGCACACGGGTTGGCGCAGTGAGTTTACCTGAAGGGAGATCCACCATCGGCTGCAGCTGCTGGGCCCCTGGCATCATGCCAGAGTGGCTCATTTCAAAGAAAATGAGATTCCCTCCCTGGTCAAGAAAAGGTTTACTCTTTCCTGAAATTGTTTAGCATCTGAATCGTGACAGTGACATTGCTGACAGAAAAATCAGACGTCCTTAATTTATCTAGGCCTCCAAAACGGAACTGTCATGGTAGGAAATGGCTTTCTCCCGAGGCCAGCACAGGCTAGATCTCAAGCTGAAACCACTTTCCTGTGAAGTCAGGATTATTTGTGGATTAAGGGGCACTAGCAGCCCAGAGAGATAACTGGTGATACCTTCTAGGATCAGAACCCTTGATCAGGAGCAATTTGTCTCATTAATTTACAAAAGTCGTAGTGTCGGTTCTGATCTAAGTAATTGAAGGAAACAGCAATGCTTTGTTTTATTATTTTCCTTACATTCATCTGCATATTTAACTAAGCTGTGACCATTACGTGACCAAGTGTTTCTGGAGGAACCACCAAAAACCTGCCCAGCTCCTCAGCTCTTCTCATGATTAATGGCAGAGCAGTGGGCAAGGGGAAAGCATTTTCCAACATGGAAAACTTGATTTTCCAAAAGAAAAAGTCAAGGATTTCACATTTTGCTAAATTTTTCTCCTTCACATTCAGCTCAATTTTTCTCTTTCAGACTTAGCAAAATTGCTGACTGCCTCAACTAGTGCTGTGGGTTAATTCTGACATCTTATCTCAGACTAATTATTATGTAAAATTGAAATATACAGCGATTTCTCTCTTTGGGGAGGATTTTTTTTTTTTTTAATGAAGGAAGAACAATCTCACTTCATTCCAAGTATCATTTGCAGATGAGGTTTTCCATCAGATAAACAGAGGTCTTGCTTAATCAGAGGGGTCTGAACAGTTCCTCTATACTCCACTCAAGATCCAACAGCAAGATGGACTGCAGTAGGCCCCTGGCAGGACTTTCTGTGGGCATTGGAAGGCCAAAGGTGTTTGATGGTCACTTGGCACTCTGCCAAAAGCAGCTCAGTCCACTTTTCTCTATTGAAAGACTTTAACAGAATGGGCCTGAGCCCCACCCTTCACCTCTACATCAGAAGTTTCCATGTATGGGTACAGTGTTCAGGCTCATATCTGCCTGTATCTATGCCACCACCATCCGGAAACTGAGTGTTTTGTGCTGACTCCAGTGCTTTGCAGCAAACATATATGAGGTGTGCAAACGTGGACGCTGGGCACAACTTAAGGGTCATCTGGTTGGCACAGCAGAATCCATTCTGACAGATGCAATGGCTGAGTACTCTATGACCCTGGACAAATTGCCTAATCTCCTGGTGCCTCAGTTTCCTTGATATAAAATGAAGATAACAGTTCTTACTCATAGGGTTGTTGTGATTAATCCACTTTATCCCATCATCCCAGATGTGTAACACCTAAAAACTTTAGTTCATACACTTTAGTAATATATATATATATATGTATATACACACACACACATATATATATATACATACATATATATTACTATATATATATAAGGACTAGATTATAGCTTTTATTTATTTATTTATTTATTTACTTATTTATTATGTTTTTGCAGTACTGAGGATTGAACTCGGGGCATTCTACCTCTGAGCTATACCCCTAGACTTCTTTTATTTTATATATGTATTTATTTCATTTTATGTACTAGGAATTAAACCCAGGGGCATTTTACCTCCAAGCTATACCCCTAGTCCTATTTTATTTTGAAACAAGAGTCTCACTAATTGTTGCAGAGGGCCTAAGTTGCTGAGGCTGGCCGTGAACCTGTGATTCTCCTCTCTCAGCCTCACAAATATTGGGATTACAAATCTGTGCTACCTTTTTTTTTTTTTTTAATTTTGAAACAGTGTCTAAGTTGCCAAGGGCCACACTAAGTTGCTGAAGCTGGCTGCAAACCTGTGAACCTCCTGTCTCAGCCTCCCAAGTACTAGGATTATAAGGGTGCACCCTTGCCTGGCTCCAACCTGTTTTAATGTGTTTGTGCCAATTTCACTAAAATATTTGCAGAATTGAAAACCTGGGACTTATAGAGAGGTACACATGTGTAGGGCCTGGCAAATGGTAAACTCTAGGTAAACATTAGCTTCTGTTACTGACACACTCCTCCTACAGTTCAAACCCTACCCAGTAAAGGAGTTCCAGCCTCCTTAGCTTCATGAGTGTAGTACCAGAAGCTTTGTCTCTGTCAATATCCCCCCAAACCAGATGCACTCCAGGAATCACACACCAAAGAGAATGAAGACTGATCCTGCTCTGAAAGGAGGAATGGATCTTATTAAGATAACTGGGCCTATCTTGTGTCTTCGCATTGAGCTACACCCCATGATTCTCATATTGTATGTGCTGTCTTTCATCCTCTTTCCAACCTTCCCAAATCCCACATTTCCTCACCATGCAATTTAAAATTTAGACATGGTATTTGTCAATCGTACATGTGAAGGCTTTGTTGCAAACTCAATGCTACAGGAAAAATTGAACACAGTTATTTTTTACTTTTATTTTTTATTGTCTTTTCTCCAAATGTACTGTAATTCTAGCATCAATGAGTGACCAAACTTGTTACACAGAAAACGGGAACACACAGTGATTAAGATGTATCAAGATGGCTTCTGTTAGAGCTGGTTCTTCATGGAGTCCAATATATTTCTGACATTACAGTAACATTTATTAAAGAGGATAAATGTAGCCATGGGTGGTGGTGTACACATGAAATCCCAGTACTTAGGAGGCTGAGACAGGAAGATTGCAGGTTTGTGGCTACCTCAACAACTTAAGGAGGCCCTCTGCAACTTAGTGAGACCTTGTTTCAAAAATAAAATAGGGATGGAGGTATAGCTTAGAAGTAGAATGACCCTGGGTTCAACCCCTACTACCACAAAAAGAAAAAAAAAAGAGGTCAAATATTTGGTAATGTTTTAATATGATCATAAACAAAATATACTTATTCTAACCCAAATAAAATGGTAAATTACCTTTCCTCCTTATCTATCTCTTAAAATGTATACAAGTAAGATATTACAAACCAGAATATTTTAGTGTCTTGAATCTCTCTTCTATATTTATAAACCAACTTAGAAAACAAACAAACAAAAAAACACCATGTTGCTGAAGCAAAGGAGCCACATTATCCAGTTCCTAAGTCACGCAATTTGAGCTCCTTAGAGACCCATCCCCTTCACTTGACCTACTCTGCGCCAGGGGAAGGCCTTGTTACAAGGCCAGACACTAGACACTGCAGGCCTGGTGAGCCACATGATTGTCACCACTACTCAAATCTGCCAGTAGCACCAAAGCAGGTATAGACAGGAGAGAAGCACACAGGCTTGTCTGACCTAGCAAGATTTCATGGATGAACACTGAAATTTTATTCCTTTTATTCCCATACAAGATTCATTGGTCACGAAACACTACTCTTTTGATTTTTTTCCCAACCATTTAGGAGACTAAAAATGTGTTTGACTCTTGAGTGATATAAAAACAGGCATCGGGTTGTATTTGGCAAATACTTTGTGGATTTCTGATCTAGATTGTCAAATTCCTGCTTCAACTTGTCCTGTCACTTGTAAAATGGTAAGGAAGACTGTTGAGGACTATAGTGATATGGGTCAAGTCTCTCACAAGAGAAGAGAGAGACTGGGCTCCATTCCAAACAAAACAAGCAGGGATTCATAAGCCATGAGCTGGAGGAGGGGGTCAGCGGGTAGAAAGAGGAAATACTAAGGGTAGGGGAGTTTTTGCTAAACCAACTTAGGAGTCTTGCTGAAGGTGAGCCCAGGACTTATACATCAAAGGTAGGGAGATGAGAAATTTGGGTATGGATGGTGAGGGATTCTTTCTATATTGAGTTACCAGGGCTTCCTGCTAAAAATAAAAATAAAAAATAAAAAACTTTTTAAAAATGGGTTCTGCAGGTCCAGGAAGGAGTGGGGCCAAGATCAAAACCTGGTTAGGAGAGCAAGGAGCCTGACTAAAATTTTGTCAGAAAGAACGCTTTTGTCAAACTATAACCCAAAGTCTCCTCATTAGTCATGGATACATGGTTTTAGCCAGGTTAAAAATTCACTTAAAAAGCAGGTGAGAAATAATCATGAGCCTGTTTTTATTATCTCAGCTTGAAAAAACTCAAGAGCCTACAGTTGTCAAACTTTCACAGCTTGTGCCCGTCTTACCCATAAAAATAATGTCGCCCACTACTCCTTTCCTCAATACACACAATTAGTGAGTTAAGAAGTCAGGAAATAGTTGGCAGTTGTCTTCGAAGATGAAGTCAGTGCAGTCTCATTCCTCTGCCAAAAGGCAGAGAAACCAATTGCTGGAGCCTCTTTTTCTGGGGCTACTCAAGGCCAGTCGATGGGGAAGGACTAGGAAGGACAAGCTTTGACTTCACCAGAGATTTTTAACAGGGAACTTACACTGCTCTTTTTTAAAAAAATAAATAAAAATTTTAAAGGAAACTTGGCTTTTCCTGTTTTTTTTTTTTTTTTTTTGACACTCAAGTAGCAATGCTTAAAATATTTTAAATCTAGATGTCTCTATGGAAACCGAAGAAAACTCCTATTTTATTGCTGAATGACTATCTACCTAGAGTTCTATATCTTATTGGATCACCATAGGTCATCTGTGATGTCAGAAATATCTTAAACCTATTTTCCTGAAATCCTATCAGTTATAATGAAATTTGTATAATTAGCACTTTTGCTGAGGAAGAAGTCAAAAGGGAAAGAGTTTACTTCCAAAGCTTCCCTCTAATTTTTATTAAGATAGTACTATTTAAAATATTCTTACCAGAAAATGAATTTTGTGAGTTTTAGCATAGTAAGAGGGAAAAATGCAGTCAAAAAACTTAATAGCTGCTTTAAAAGTCTGTATCATTTCCCTCCGCTCCTTTCCAACAGTAGCCAATACACTTTCCCTCCTTCATGTCAATGCTGCTTACTCATTGCAGTGAAGGGGGATGACTTATATGGAGTGAGTAAATCAGACATCTTGACCAGGTGACTCCAATCAACATCACCGGTACAGTCAGGTGGCCTTTGTGTCTCCAGTGGCAACACTCTTGAGAGTCATATAACATCACGCAGAAGGCATAGCCTGAGTCTAATCATGAGAAAACACCAAGTAAATCCACAACAAGGACTGTTCAATTATTTAGAAGACATTGGCAAAGCAGCAGCAGCAGAGGCGGCAGGAGGAGTGAACGACTGTGATTAAAAAATGTCAGTGGGGCAGAGGGTAGCTCAAATGGTGGAACACACTCTTAGCACAGGCGAGACCCTCAGTTTGATCCCCACTCTACCCCCAAATAGAAAAAAAAGTCAACATCATAAAAGACAAAGAAAGGCTGTGGAAATGTCCAGAATCAAAGTAACTAAAGACATAAGGCAACTGAATACAACACCTTGCCCACAGAATGGCTCTGATATTGTAGGGTGTGGAGGAATTTCTCTAAAGGATATAATTGGGCCAAAGGACAAAACCAGAATGCCAGTGATACAGTAAATCAATGCTAAATTTACTGAAATAATTATAAAGTGATTACATAGGAGAGTATCCTGTGCTTATCAAATACTGAAGCACTTCAAGGTAATGGGCTTTGATGTATGACACATATAACTTTCCAAATAAAAAGCTTAAAGAAAAATGAACAGTTCTTGTCTCCATTGGGGTTTTGGGCTATCCGTTTTTTTCCCCATGATATTCTAAATACAACACAGGAAGAGGCACTTGTGCCAAATAATGGCAAAGCGCAAAGATATTTTAACATGATCTTTTATCAGTGATTGAAACCTGCCAAAGCATTAACATACCGCCCACTCTCAGCAGACTTTGTGGCAAAAACCAGCAAACACTGGATATTCTAGCAGCTTAGATGTAATAATCCCCCCCCCAATTTCTCTCAACAGAGCAGTGACTCTAAAACCTTTTTGTATCCCTCAACTTCCAGATTATCCCAAACATAAATCTCTTAGCCAGGCACAACCAGTATCCATTAATTGAATGCAAGCTTTTGAGCTGGAATGTCTTAATATTTTAAGCAATGAAGTTGCTGGAGAATGTGGGACTCCAAAAGCTGGATCACATAAGTGAGATTAGTCAGTCACAAAAAGTAAAAAATCGTATGCTTTCTCTAATATGTGGAAGCTAGGGAAAAAGTGGGTCATAAAAGGGACTCTAGATGAAGAAGGAGAAACCTTAGATAAGCAAAGGTGACTTAACTGAAGGTGAGGGGGGGGAGGGGCACCCTAATGCACATGATGTACTTTCACACACATGTCAAAGTCAACTAAGCACTAAACTGAACATGAGAAGGAGGGAGGGGGAGGGATTGGGTGCAGGAATTTGGGAAGGGTTAAATGAGAGATGTGTGCATGTATGCCTTTACCAGCTTGTACCTCTCAAAGATGTATGATTACAATGCCCCAATAATAAAAAAATAAAATAAAAAGAGCTGGATTACCTCACCCTACATCCATAATCCCTCAACGCAGGGTGAAAATTACTATCTGAGTTCCGCAGACTCAATGTCTCCGACATCCACAGTGGCCCTGCATCTGCAATATGCCTTCTAAACCAATTTTCCACCAAAGTGACAGAGGGAAGTATGTCTGCCTCCAAAAATTCAGGACAGACTTTTCTATGAGTCAATCACTGGAGAGAGAATTTAAAAGGTGGTAAGCTGAAGTCACTCATCCATGCTTAGGAATCAGAAAGTACTTCTTACCCATTCTCCAAAGCACAGAAAAAGCAGAACAAATGTATATTGCTAAATCTTTTCTACTTTTCCTTATTTATCACTTTCCTTTCTTGATTCTTTTAGTAATGACCATCTCTGGGATAAAACACCCACACACTATTTTTGACTTTGTGTTTTATCTTAGGTAGTCTCCTTATTCATTTTTTCCCAAATTTTAAGCAATAATTTTACTTAGCAAATATTTACTAAAAACCTATTGGCATAGGATGCTTGGCCAGACTTACAGGGTGGTCCTCTACTCAGGAAAGATTCCAAGTTGTTTGTCTCACAAAATAATCCCCAAGAAAATAATATGAAGACAATAAATGCAATGAAGTCTGATTGCAGAAAGGAATAAGGAGGCAGAAGTGAATTATGACCAACTGCTAAAAAGAAAAAACTAGTCAAGGCACTAAAATTTAACGACAAGACAATTTTAAAAGTAGGTAAAATTGAAGAGAAGGTGCACGTAACATAATTGTAGATTTAAAATCACATAGCTTCTTCTACATAAACCTTCTCAAATGCAGTTAAAAACATACACGCACAAAACCAAGCAATTACAAATCTTCTGAAGCATATAACTGCGATTAGCTGCTACTCTCGGCAATATAAAAATACTTCTACCACAATTACATTCCAGCCTGTAATGTGATTCAAAACAAACAAGTCAGAGACATCACTCAAATGGCAGAACCAACAAATACAGATGCTTTGCATCAAGGAAATGAATTCACTGAAGAAATTCAACTGAGAAGGCACTGCCCTCCAGGACCCGGGGCTGGGCTTCTGGTGGAACAGCGACGCCCCCTTCTGGGCAGAGTCACACACTGCGCTCAGCCTGGCTCTGCAAATCGGCATCTTGTATCTGGATCCTTACTTGTATCTGGATCCTTACTGCAGAGGTGAACACCTGCGTTCAGTTTCAAATTTTAGATATTAAGCTTAAAGTTTATTATCTGTATTTTTAAAAGAAATAACCTCAAGTGATTTCAGATTAGATTGATTATTCTATTTAATTCTACCACCAACTGGCACCCCCCCCACAGCCTGTATTTCATTTTTCTTTTACCTGTGAGTTTTATCATACTCCAGTAAACCATGTACTCAACTATATTTATTATCAGTCTCCTCTTGCTAGACTATATGCTTTATGAAGGCAGGATTCTCTGTTTTGTCCCAGGGAAAAAAGGGACCCTGGCACAAAACAATTGCTTAACAATAAAGAATTGTCCTATTCATGCTTTTATTTTTAAGACATTCCTCTCCAAAGAAGACATAAAGTCTGATTATAGCAATATGCTATTATTCAAAGGCAACCCTTAAGTATTTGTTTTAGATGTATGCCAGGCATGGTGGCACATGCCTGTAATCCCAGTACTTGGAAGACTGAGACAGGAGGATTGCAGGTTTAAGGCCAGGTTCAGCAACTTAGCAAGGCCCTCAGCAACTAAGCAAGACCCTGTTTCCAAATAAAGGGCTGGGATGTGGGATGTAGCTTGAAAGTAGAAGAATGCCTCTGGGTTCAATCCCAGTGCAAAAAAAAAAAAAAAAGAAAAAAAAAAAGGTATGCATTTTTCTCTAAAGGTTTACAAAAGCCAACAAAACAAAACTGTACCAGGGACCATATAATCACAGTCATAAAGACACAACTCAAATACAATTTAGAAAGAAGCCAGGGTCCCCGTGCCCTAGCAGAAGGTAGTGGCTGAAAGCTGAGTCCTGGAGTGTCCCAGCATGGCACGCTCCAGGCCAGACACATGCAGGGGACCCGGGCTGGATGCACACTCCCTGGGAAGTCTGCACTTCCCTGGACCAGGCATCATGCTGCGGTGAAGGGCACGAATTGCTTACTAATTTCTAAAGCCTCAAACCTTAAATTTCCCCCTTCTTAAAATGTTCTTTCAGCTTGTGGAAAAGCTAATAGTTGTTTACAATTGTCAGACTTTTAAGAAGTGCCAATTTGTTCCCTTAACAGAGCAAATGATGAGAGCCACCATTTCCACACTGAGAATGGACAATGTATAAACAATGTATAAACACATGATTCATCGGTATCCACAGTTCTCAGTCCAGGAATTTTGTCAGGTCCCTGTGAGACATTAGTCTTGCATCAGAATAAGTTCAGGATTTCGGACATTCCTTTTTCCGAACTTTTGATTTTGGTGCTGTAAAAACAGAAAAGAAAAAGAGAAAATAAAGAGGTAAGCTCTTACCAGACTCTATCTGATTTAAGGGAGGTGTATTACGTGCAGTAGAGGAAACTGACCATTTGGATTTTCTTGTTTGTAGAAGGTCTTCAACAGGTCCACTGCTTCCTCAGCCCGATATCCAGGAATGCACTGAAGAAATGAGAGAATTAACACAGGCCTATGAAAGTGTGTGGTATCCCATAAAACGAGCAATATGTACATAATTATGTGAACAGATTTCAGGTAATGTTAATTACTTTGGGGATACTACTATAAGTAAAAAAGTATAATCCAAAAGGATAGGCATTTAGTCTCAGTCAAACATCTCTCTCCATCAGCTCTCACTGAAGTTACCAGCTTGGTGATCATGGGCAAGGCACTTAAACCTTACACTTCACAGGTACAACACAGGTAATATCTCTGAGGGATGCTGTGGGCATCAAATGAGGTAGTACCTGCTAAATATGCGCCATATCATAACAGCTCATTAACCCTTAGCTATTTTTACCTGCTTTTATTTACTGGTGGCCATTAAGTGTTTGATGTTAAAGAGATGGGGTTGGCAAACTATACTTGGTGGGCAAAATCCAGCCCACAGTGGTGAGCTAAGAATGATATATATTTGTGTGTGTGTATGTATGTATTGCTGGGGATTGAACCCAGGGGCATTCTATCTCCAAACTATACCCTCAGCCTTTTTTATTTGGAAACAGGATCTCACCAAATTGCTGAGGCCGGCTTCGAACGGGCAATCTTCCTGTCTTAGCCTTGCAAGTACTAAGATTATAGGCATGTGCCATCACACCTGGTTGGTTTTCATATTTTCAAAGAGTTGCTAAAAAAAAAAAAGAAAAGAAAAAGCCGGGCATGGTGGTGCATACTTGTAATCCCAATACTTTAGCTTTACGAGACTGAGACAGGAGGGTCACAGGTTTGTTGGCCAACCTCAGATACTTAGTGAAGCCCTCCACAACGTAATGAGACCCTGTTTCAAAATAAAGAATAAAAAATAGGGCCAGGGTTGTAGCTTGAAGGTAGACTGCCCCTGGGTTCAATCCCCAGTACTGCAAAAAAAAAAAAAAAAGACTGCAACAGAGACAGAAATGGCTCACAAAAGCTAAAATATATCTTCTCTGGCCTTTAATAGAAAAAGCTTGTTGATTTTCACTATAGAGGATTTTTTTTTTAAGTGTTCAGTTTGTTTTATCTTTGGGATCCAATGGGAGAGAAGAATCAAAACATGCAAAAGAATAAATAAGAAGCTGTGATATCAGTAAGGAGTGATATTACATGAAATATTACATGGAGAAGATGAAAGCTGAACATTAGAAAGGAAAGCACAACCCTCTTTACATGGCTAAGCAGCACCCAAGCACCAGGCCACAGGCATGCACCCTCAGGTGGCCAGGCCCAGGCTCCAACAGCAGCAAGGCCTCACTAGGCCCCTCATCCCAGCCCCCAACATGGCCCCCAACATGAAGGCTGGCTTTGTGACAACTGACCACTCTGGTCAGGAGAGATGGACGATCCATGGAGCACAGGGCCTCCCTAACGACAGTCCTGCCACGGCCTTGGCGAGGGCACACACCCCAAAGATGAAGGCCAGGCTGCAGATAAGGCGAGTCTGATAGGGAGCTGAACACCCAGGCGTGTCAGAAGGAACACTGTCCACTCAAGGACATTTTCATGAGGACTGGGACTCAGGGTTGAAAGCATTTCTTAAGACATCTAGTCTTGGGAGTGCTGTGCCTCACTATAACCCAGCCTGGCACCAGGTACCTCCACTGATACCCCATTATTCCAAGATCGTCTTTGAAACAGGACAGTTTGGTGATGCCGAAATTGAATGCAGCGCAGTCTGCCTTGCGGGTATGTGGGTCCTCCTGATCATGGTCTCTTCTGTCTTGAGCTGCGATGTCCTATCCCAGAGAGTGGTCCCAGTGTCTGGACTCACAGTCTGGTGTTAATCGGACTCCACTACTCTCCCCAGTTCTGTTGTTGCTGTTATGTGGTTTTTAATGGACACCTCCTTGGAATGTATGAGTATCTGTGTCTGTGTCAGGAAGAGGAATGTCCTTTAAACATAAAGGTGGGACAAAATAATAAAATAAAATAAAGAAGCTAAGCCATGTATTTCAGGGAAAGAGTAAGTGTGGGTTTTGTGTGAGGAAAGCGCCCATGGGAGTGATGGGAGGGAGAAGGATTACTAAGGGAGCATAAAGAAAGGTATTAAAGAGATAAGAAGGGTCAAACCTACGGCTTTCAAGGCTAGTCAGAAGAGTTGAGAACAGAACGGACACGATGCATCCCTCTGAAGTACAGTGCACAGGGAAGGGCAGGGCCAGCCCGGCCACCTGGGGCTGCGAGGACCTCTCCTCCTCTACCTCAGCTGACACGCCTCCCTGTGGTAACCACAAAGGTCCTTCCACCAGCCTCCCGCCTCCGTTGCTGCTCTGCTCTTCTCAGAACATCTAGACTGCACTTTTGCTCTCGTTTCCTCGCCAACCTCATCTCCTCTGGCTGTGCTCTCGGATATCCTAAGGGGCCCTGCTGACCAAAACCCTAGTCTCTTGTTAACCTCCTCAACCATCTATAGTCATGGAGTCAATTGGCCACACCGCCTCATCTTAGATCCTCTCCTCCTTCGGCTTCTCAGCACATCATCACCCCAACCACTGTGACTCGGTCCCTTCCCAGCGGCCCCGGGCTTTCTGTGTGCAAGTGCTGGTGTCCCCAGGACTCCCACCTGTGCTCTGACGAGCATCCAGTGCACACACAGGCCTCTCCTCCCATGTGGAGTTAGGAGCAACCACGCTCAACCTCAGCTGCTTGGAGCTCCCTACAGCCACACCAGTGCTCCTACTGTGCTTCTCATTCAGTTGCTCCAGGGTGGGGACTGAGCGCGAAAGCTCTCTAGGTGATTCTAATATACAACCAGAGAGGAGGATTACTAAGTTTCAGGTAGAGAAGGAAATTGCCTTGCTCTAAGATAGCCAGTATAATGTTTTCAAGTATCCATTGTAGCTACAAATTTGTGGCTTTAATAAAAAGCACATTCTTAGCCGGGAGTGGTGGCGCACGCTTGTAATCCCAGCATTCGGGAGGCTGAGACCGGAGGATCCGGGTTCGCGGCCAGCCTCAGCTACCTAGTGAGGCACTCCGCAACTTAGTGAGACTCGGTTTCAAAATAAAGAATAAAAAAAATAGGGCTGGGGGTGTAGCTCGGAGGTAGAATGCCCCTGAGTTCAATCCCCAGTACCGCAAAAA